>VZTZ01039795.1:697878-936921 GCA_013400955.1 Drymodes brunneopygia
TTTTAATATTGATACAGTTTTCCTGGCAAGGAGTGGCACAGTATTTTAGCCTTTGTCTCTTCCCTGACAAACCAGAATGGGGAAGAGAAGCAGTGAACCCACTGTGTCTTTACACTCATGGGACACTCAACAAGAGCTCAGCTTTGAGAACTGAGATGTTTCTTCTGTCAAAGTGACTGTGGGCAGTTTTCTTGCATCATTCTCCTCTGCATAGATGCAAACACATGGTCTGGGCTGGCTTAGTTCTTACTGACCACGTTTTATAATTACTAAACTAACAGTGAGTAAGAAGGGGTTACTCAAATCTCTCATGCAAGAGTGGTAGAGATTTTTTTCAGGAAAGCCAGCCAGAAAGCCAAAGTCCCCTGTGAGACTGATGTTTCTTGATTTTCCAATATAATCAAGATCCCTGAGAAAAGAGCTTACTGGGAAATACTGTTTTCATACTTCCTTGACCTATGTAGGAACACTTTTCATTATTTCCTATAAGAGAATCCTGTTCTTTCAGGATTACCTGTGATTTCTAGAGTTGATTTTAATCCTGAGGTCAAGAAATTGACTCCTCAACACTTTGGTATTTTCTCTGATTTTTTGTTCCTTTGAGTTATAGCCAGTCTTGCCAGTGGAGAGTACTGCTTACACATGGGCTATGTGCTTTAGAAGTATTACAAGTACTTCTCAAATATAGGGTGAGCCTCAAACACATGAAGGACTACTTTGTTTCTTAAGGTTTGGTAAGTAGGCAGGAACTGAGGATATTGAAGTATCTTTTTCCATGTCGGACAACTACTTCCAAAGTTTCACATTTTTGCAGCGTATCTATTAGATTTTTAAATTTTAAATAAAAAATCATATTTTTGCCAATGTATTTTTACAGTAGTTTGTAGTGTAGTTTGATTTAATTTTATTTTAACTTGTAAGTTGATTTACTTTTAAGTTATTTCTAGTTTAATTATTTCTGTCTTGGGAAAGGAAATACTTTATTCATAAATTTTAGTATTCAATTCCGTAGCAACGTTCAGAAAGTAACAAATGGGTTGAGTGGATCAGTGGAGTCAGTGGTTCAGCCTTGGATTCATTACTCAGCTGTCATCTATTTATTTTATACATTTAATTTGACCTGTTGGTTTTGAAGGGGTCAAGGTTCTTGTGTGACTTTCTTTCTAAGTAATAAAAGGAATTTTTCTGTCAGACTGATTTTACATAATTGTGGGTTTTTTTCTATTAAAATCACTTATGAAGAATACTTGATTTTTCATTTAAGACTCTGTGTCAGCGCAGTTGTTTATTTTTAGTGATTTACTGCTCATGCTATATTCCTTCACTGAAAATGTTTTTAGAGGACACACACCAATAAAAAATTGAGGCTCCTTGGAACTTTTCATTAGGAACCTTAAGGCTGGTTAAGACAAGTGTTTTATCTTTGGAACTAGGGTCCCTAATAGAGAGTCTGCTGTGAGGAGGGAGAGAAATAAGCAAATCCATAAATGCCTTAATCTTTTTGAAGATTTAATCACATTGTATTTATTTATTAGTGTCAGAATGTACCCAGGACTTTTAATTGGGTTGAGTAGAGTTGATTTGATGTCAGAGAGGCAGGATGTGCGGTACCACGGTTATTACCTGGCTGAGGATGCTGGAGAGAGTGGAAGCAGGGCTGCTCTAGTGGTGGGCACAGAAGCTGCATCCCAGGAATCCTTTGCCTGAGTTGAGTCCCTGGTGAGTCACTGCCAGCCCCAGCACTGATGGGCACAGGGAGGTTACTGTGTGTGCCACTGCCTGGTGGCAGCAGTGACTCATGGCCACTGCTGCTGGGGGAGTGATGCACAGAGACTTCGGGGGTTAAATTCTTCCTCCACATAAATTGTCAGATTTTCCAGTAAGGCTGTCAGTTGTCTTCTGGGAGATTTAAGGTATGTTTAGTGTCTAGGCACCACAGTGTCCAAGTGTTGCTCATTATTACATCAGTAATGCCAGATTTGTTTCAAGGAAATTATTTATTTCCTGGTAGACAGCTCAGATAGAAACCTCATATTAGCGACAGGCTTGACCTATTGTATTTTCTGTAAAACAGATATTAGAGGTTGTTATAAAGTTGTACCAGTCATGTCTGTGCTACCATAGCACAGCTTTTTCAGAGTACAGTTAAATATTCTGGTTATCTTTATGGCAATATCTATGCCCTTTTTAAAGGGAAGAAGCATCTCCAAGGAGAAGCTGATGATCACAGCAGGGCTTGTAGAGAAATAAAACATCTTTCTCTAGATTTAATGATAGAGCCAAGAGAAGAGTGAACAAACTTTTTGCAGTCAAAACCTCTTTTTTAAGGAATTGAAAAGGGTCATAAGCAGCAACTTTCAAGCTGAGAACAGAGTAAGAAATTCTGTTCTGAGTAATGTTGCTCAGTTTCAGTAGGAAATAAACCTGGCTGGCAGCTGTGGGTAAGGAGGGGTGTTATGGAGGGTGTTCATTCCATTAACTGGCTCCTGTGAGACACAGTTGTCTGTGGGATAGTGAGCAGAGCTGTGTGTGTGGAATGGGAAAAATATAATATGCAGTAAACCAGTACTGAATTCTAAAAATCATAGACTAGATAAAACAGTATTTTTAAAATACATAATCAGTATTAATGCACTGTATTTGTTACTTGCTGCTTTATAGTTTCAGAGATTTAATATAAAACCAGGAAAGCCTAATGAAGGACAAGTGTTCTGAGAGCTGTTTCCTCTCAGAGTTCCCACCTCTCCATACAAATCTCATGCTCAGACCTTTAGACCATGAGAATGGCAGTGCTTTCTTGAAAGCCTTTATTCATTCATTCATTATCTATTTATTGCTCTCAATCCTTTTCTGCTGTAAGAGTTGGATTCACTATTTATATTGTGGTTGTGTTTCAGGGCTGGTGGTGTGTTTTTCTGGTTATCCCAGCACGTACATAAACATGACAGTTGCTGTCCAAAGGATTCGAGGGAAGCAATGGTTAGAAAGTGATAGGATGGTGATTTTTTGACTCATAGAAATGCAATTGCATTATTTGCTTGGCTGCTCTCCAGAGCTTTCTAAAAAATTATTTTGATCTTGACCAAGGAAAGATTCAATTTTTTCATGTTTTTAGTCCCCATTATATATTCTCTTCTGCCAGTAGCTGAGCTTTGAGTTTATAAAATCACTCTTCACTAGCTCAAGTAATGATCTACTTTTTAAAAAAAGCTTTTTTCCACCTATTCTGTATAAGATTTTAAATAATTTAATAGGTAGCTGGTTTTTTAACTGCTTTTACCTAAATTAAAACAGTTGAATTGCTGCTGATATTTTTTTTTCTGGATTTGTTTGTGGGAGTTAAATCAAAAAGAGCTGCTCTGTCCTTTTCTGGTAAAAATAACCAAATAATGGGGTTTTTATTTTTAGCATAGTATATCACGACACCAGGTGTCCTTTTACCCTTATTGACTGTTGTATATCAGGATCTTAATGAGGTTTTCCTCAGAAAAACAAAATCTGAATAAAAAAGTGAACAAATTACTGACTGTGACCACAAAACCCCTTACCCAGCACTAAACCACGTCCCAAGGTGCCACATCTACACATCATGTAACTAACTCCAGGGATGGTGACCCAGCCACTTGCTCCAGGCACCCTGTTCCAGTGTGTGACAACCCTTTCAGTGAGGAAATTTTTGTAATATCCAACCTCCCCTGGCACAAGGTGAGGCCATTTCCTCTTGTCCTGTAGAAGGAGCTACACCCTCCTCTCAAGTGGTTGTGGAGAGCCATGAGGTGTCCCCTGAGCCTCCTCCAGGCTCAGCTCCCCCAGCTGCTCCTCACAGGACTTGTGCTCAGAGCCTTCACCATCTCCACTGCTCCTTCCTGGACAGCATCATCTCTCCAATTCCTGTGTGACCAATCTCAGGTGCTTGTGTGGTTTCCAGCACATCTTTGCAGCTGCACGGCTCTCCATCGCATCCCTGCAGCCGGGGCAGACAGAAGAACCCCCCAGTGCTGTCTGTCAAGCAGTGGCGTGCTGCCCCAGGCTTATCTCCAGTGAGCCTGTTTGTTTTCCCTTCCCCCTTCCAATGCATCTCAGAGCTCTCAATGAGCCCTGCTGGCTCCTGTGCAGAGATTCTGTTTCCCCTTTGAGGCAGGTGTACCCTGGCCCTTGCCAGCCAGCCTGCTGTCATGTAAACTGATCTATAATTATAAACTGCACAATCCTGCCAGTGACACCAGGCTTGCAGCCAGGTATTGATCTTCTGCCTCTTCCTGTTCCTTCCTCCTCATTCCCTGAAGCTGAAAGGAGAGAGGAGAGCACTTCGTGTGCTCCTTATCCCTTACCCAGTCATGAATCTGTACAGTGGTGTTGCCAAGAGGCTGTTTTAATGATGAGTAAAACGTTATGTTAATGTTAGGTGAAATCTAAAAGGAGTGCAGGGATTATGAAATCCAGGGTTGTGGAGTGGTTTCTTAGTAATGTATTCAGGGTTTCTGTGTTAATTAGGTGTACGAATCTTCTGTCAAGTAAAGCTAATCCAGGCATCCATTTCATTGAAAAAAAGAGCTAAACTCTGCTTTTAGTTGACATATGGGTTTATTTCTCTGGGAAGGCACAGCAAGGTGTTCTGAAATGTGCCTTAAATTTAGCATTTAAATAAGTACCACCGTTGCTCCTTTGGCTTTGCATTGAGATGGATGAAGAGAGAGAATCCTTTCCCTAATTCTCTCCAGGTCCCAGAACATATCCAAGAGATGAGTAGAGTTTAGGTCTTCAGAGCCAGCTTGTTGTGTTGCCCTGAAATGAAATGTCTAATACTAGACAAGTGCGTGTTCCAGATTTTCAGTGCTGCAAGCCCTTTTCAATTAATTTCTTTTTTTAGTTCTGAATTAACAGACTCTTATAAAACATGTAGCTCTGAGATGACTGACTGTATTCAGACAAGCGTAAGCTCTTGCTGCAGTTGGTGGATTGATGCCTTTAACTCACAACAAGGAATTTCATTCTCCTTTCTGTCTTGACAGTTGTTCATACAGATCTATCAGCAGATTAAGATGTTTCTCTGTACAGTGTTTAAATGTAGAGCAGTTGGTTACAGGATGGCCTGCATAAGAACCAAAAAGACTTTATTGCACAACATTTCTATCCATTGGATCTCTATTATTGCTGACTTTGAACAGTTGTGTATTCTCAGCCTGGTATCTAAAGAAGCAAGAGTTCAATCATTGCTCTGCAAGAAGCCTGTAACAGCATGACAAACTGCTTGAATGGCCATGTAGTACTAATGCATGAGTAAGCAGCCCCTGAAAAGATTTATTAAGAGCCAATATTTGTTCAGTGAGAGATTTACCCTAAATGATTTTATCAACCCAGTCTATACCAACTGTCCATTTTGATCCATGGGCAATGCAGGACTATTCAGAGTTGGGTAGTTTCAGGTTTATTACCATGAAGTCAGATCTCTTTTATGTTCTCTATTTCCTGGATTCCTAGAGTGATGTGCAAGCTTAGACAGGACAGTAATAAAGCTTTTCACTGACAGAAGTATTCTAGCTATCAGTCCTGTTGGAGGGTAATCATTTCAGCTTGTCTAGTTCACACTCTGAACAGATGGATTTCTGATGCCTACTCAGAATTCAGCTTACTGCACCTGATGTCTTGAGTGGTGGGTGACTGAGCACTGCTGCCAGAAGGAATTGCCTCTTGCTTTGAAAATCCTTGTGCCTCGCAGGGAGATGTCTGTGGCAAAGAACCAATCTCCTGAATGGAAAAACTCTTCTGTTTGGGTATTTTCCATGACATTCTAGGATCTAGTAAAGATCTTAATAATGAAAATCCTTGAATTTGTACATGCAAAGCTTGCATCCATCACTGTTGTGGTACAGCTACCAGAAGTTTGAATGCCTTCTTTTAAAGTGGGCTGTGCTAGGCCTTCCCATTTCCAGAGCTCTCCAAGTTCTTAATGGTTTTCTGTCACTTATCTCTTAAAGCTGCTCAGCCTCCTAAAAGTCACACAAAGCTCCTTTAGAACTCAGTGTAATGTACTGCGTTCTTCTTTGCTGTCAGAGGTGCTGCTGTAATTTCAACGTGAGGGTAAGTGCCAGAACATTTTGATCAGAGGTTTTTCCTATGTTCTTTCACAGGGACAGTGATTGCTGCAGCCATATTCTAAATTTATCCTGAAATTCTAGTAATTAATTTGAACTGCCTGTCTTCCCAAAATGGTACTTCGTGTAAGAGACTTGACATAACCAGAAAAGATTTTCAAGTCTATTCCTTTGTGAGTGTAGCCAGTATTTCATGGCGGGGGGCTGAAAATACCATTTATCATGTCAAAAGCCACATGTTTAGTTGAGTTTTATCCATGATTGCTGCACCTGTAAATTTTGTTTAAAAGATTCCTATTGTCTTCCTCCTTATGTTTCAAAGAAAATAAAAAGAAGTTGCATAGATGGAAGGGATGCATATCTCCTGTCTGGCAAGAACTTGTCTTAATTGTGGGGACTTCAAGCCCTAATCTTGCAGTATAATCTTAAAATAATTGCTGCCATTGTGGTTGACTGTAGTGCATTGATAACTTCAAAAAGGCCCATAGTTTTTACTTCAAGAAGGGACAATGAATGAATGAATTGGTTTTGCTTTTGTTTTGGTTTTTGTCTGTACGTAGCCATGCACATATTGTAGTGCTCTACAGTGGCTGATGATATACCTGGGTACTGCTCTTGTTTCAGCAGTCATTTTAGGCCTTTTGGATTTTTGACTGAGTGGGAAATTTTGCAATTGTTCCTTCTTGTGGCTTAAAACAAGAACACCACATGCAAATACTTCTCCAGGAAACTTGGCTTGCTGTCCCTGAAGAATTGGTGACAAAGCAAATGTGAGAAGATGGAACAGTTAAAATTATGTGTAGGATAGACAGCAGTTATGAAGGCACTGTGAACAAGCAGAACAGGAAGCATGATCATGATATGGTGGAATTGGTTTCATCTTGTGGTGAAACAGGGATGAGTTGTGGGACAGGGCTCTACACTCTAATCATCTCCCTAAGATGACTTTTGCCTTGCAATGTTGCCATCTAATCATCACAAAGAAAATTATAAGTAGAGTGACAAAGTCTCATTTTACCCATGGTCAGTGCAGCTGAGAGGCCCTTTGTGCCGTTGGTTCTCTCTGTCTTGGTTGAACATTGGGCAAAGACTCCATTGGCAAGAACTTTCCACGTGTCTCAATACAGCCAAATGTTGTTTATGAGATCCTGAATATCAGGTGCTCTATGGCTTCAAGTCCTATGTGCAGTATTCTCACATTTATGGCCATATCTGGTAATCTGATGTCTTTCCTGCTCAAGAAAATGCATTAAAATAGCCAGCAAACAAAGCATCAGTATATTTCAGTGTTTGTAAACTGCTGGTGATCTGCTGTCCAGGTTTGATAGTTCAGTCTGGTGGGGCTTACAAATATTTAATTTCTTTGGCTGAGAACTCAATTTCTGGATGCACAAGTGTGGAAAGAACACTTTCTGCTGCAGTCACCAATCCACGGTGTCCGAGCATTGGGTGGCTCGGGAGATCTTCCACTGGTGCTTGCAGGTGAAGGATGCATTCCAAATTGACAGGAAGAACAAACTGTTGTGTTGCTGTGGGCAAGCAGAAGTTGAAAACTTGCTGTTTTACATTAAAACTAATTATTTGAAATATTCAGTCCTCAGCAGTCACAATCTTGAACTGTTCAAAAAACTTTAAAATCCAACCTACTCCAAACTTTATATTCTTACGTGAGAGGTATTTGGTCTATGCATAGAAATGCAGTTATTCAAGGTATTTTGGTCAAAATATCCTTGTGGGACACATGGATATGTGCATTGAGATTTGTACTGTAACCTCTCCAAACCAACCAGTGTAAAAGGAGGTTTAAATCTGGGTGATGTGGGTAATCAGCAGCTTTCTTGTGCATTGATTTTTCATGTAGTACTCTCCCATTAGAAATCAGCAGCTGTTTTTCTTTTTTAGAGTATGTTGTTGATATATGCTGATATGTTGGGAAGTACTGAGCACAAGATCAAAGGTTGTGTAGCAGAGCACCTTTTATCTTGAATTGGTTCCTTGCATCAGCTAATGGAAAGATGGATTTGCTGACCTCCCTAATTGAGGTGACTAATAATACATTTTTGCAGAAAAGCTCCTGATCTATTAGCAAATGAGTCGTCTTTCATATAGATGCTATTAATTTGAAAATATTAGTCTTTCATACATATGTAAATGTTAAAATTCTCTTTCCTATAAGTGCCATAATAATTTATAATTACTTTCATGGGATGAGAAGTTCACAGAAGCTGAATTTGGCACTTAAGCACCTATTTCATGGATGCAACTTAGAAATAATCTGTACTGTGGATGAAATTGGGTGTGTTGTGTGCACATGCAAAATGGGATAAGATTGAACTCTGAGTTCTGTTATGGCTGGCCTGAATTTAGATCAGTTCAATGTTTCGGTGTTGGCTTTTAATTTTTTATTTTAACAGAAACCTCATGCACAAGGATCCATTTTATCAACACAGTTTGAGACAAAAGAAACTTATGCTTGCCAGACAGGGGAGATGGAACGTGAAAAGAGTTATCTTCCTGCACTGTATGAAACTGCAAACATGCAAGGGCTCTTGTTTCTTTAGCAGCATAAGAAAAAAAATCAAAGCTCATATTTGTAAATAAATAAAACATGATGTTTAATAGTATAATGCTAACCTAATTTGGACAGCCTGGTGGGAAATAGAGGCTAAAGTCAGTATGTAAATTGTGGATTCCGATGAGAAATTGCAAACATTTGCCCTAATCCCAAAATGCCTATTCTCAAGAAAGATGAGGGGCACTTAAAAAGATTTCAGTTTCTTAGTTCCAGGATCATAGCATGCTGACATTCAAAGGATATGAAATGTAGATTCTGGGAAGATTTGCATGAGCAAAAGCTTTTGAAGCACAGTAAACTACTGATGTAGAAGTGCCTACCTTTGGAAATGTAAACACAGAGTAGCTGGGACTTACTGATATGACTTAAAAAATAATTTTCCTTTGAGTTCTGTTGCCTACTAGACCATTTCTGGTGTCTGCCAGAGAGCTCAAATTCCCTTAGGAAGTCAGAGAACTGTCAGAATTATATTCATAGTTAAAAAACTGATAAATGTGTGATTTTTAGGATTTTAACAGGTTTGTGCATGCTGAATCAGAATTTTTATTCTTACCATACAGGATGTGCACAAATTTCTTTAGAATAAGTCTTGTTTTTACTGTGCATGGGGTATTCTACAGAAACTTCTACATTGTTTGATCATAGGAACAGCCTGCCTTTGTTCTTGGTAGGCTGCTTCATGTTTGCCATAGATAAAATCTTACATGAAGACATTTAGCAATGAGAGCTGGTGTGCTGCACTTACTCTGTTTTACCTTGAAGCCTTTTTATGGGTGTACCTGTACACTGTGTGAGGTGGTTACATTGCAATTTTGGTTCTTCTGTGGCTGCAGTTCCAGTAGGTTGTTTCTGATCTACTTCCTTTAGGACTCTCAATTCATTCCTGTAGGCTTGTTTGGGGTTGTTTGGGGTTTTTTTGTGCAAACAGGGGCAAAGGAATTAGGCTACTGCACGCTGCCCCCATAAATGAGTCATTTTGCAAGTCTAGTTCAGCTGACAAGTGTATTACTGACAACTTAAGCTCTTTATCTATAGCACTTTTTTACCATCTTGCCTTTCTGCTGTCTCAGAGATAATGCAAGGTAGGGTTGTCTTTAAAATACAGGTCTCTTTCTTTGACTCTCAAAAATTAAATCCTATTAAAATCATAGCGGTATTTTGTATCTAAGTTGAATGCTGTAAAAATCACCCACTCATTTCCATTTAAATCAGGGTTTTGATACCCCTGATCCATCTTACAGGGAATATGCAGCATTTCTGGGATCAGCAGGTCCTGTTTCTTCACAGCCCTGCTGGACACCTGACATTAGCCCTTTTTCCAATGTCTTTGTGTGGGCTGCAGCTGAATGTCAGCAGGGACTCCCTCAGCCAGCCAGGCCTTTGCTTCTGCAGGGCATTCAGCAGAATCCATTTCCCAGAAACACTGCCAAAACTTTAACTCTTCCAGCATGGGAGGGAGTGATTTCACATAGTGACCAAATCCTGTTCTCTGACATTTTGCATGTGGTCTCTTTTGAGCTGAGTGTGGTTCATCCTCTTAAAAATGCTTGAAATCCTTTTGTTCTAAAAATAATGAGAAGTATTGTCATAATGCAAAAGTTTGTGCATGTGAGAAGGAAGGCATCTTTACATTCTCTTGTTTTCTGGTGTAGTACATTTGAGGGCGTAGATCTTACAGAATTGTCCTTCTGAAATAAAATATATTATAATTATTGTATCTTTCCTTTCTAGAGATATAGCATTGTAGTCATGGTGAACTAAAAACAAAAGTAAGGCAGTGTTTATAGATACTGCACGTACATTTCGGACCTGGAATGTCTTTTGTAGCTGAAAGCTTTCTTTGCCAGCTGTAAAAATAATTGACTGAAGGACAGATTAGCTGTAAGCTGCCATCTTCCAAAACCCAGTTTTTGTTTGATTAACAAATTACATTTGAAATTACATTTGTCTTTTTTTTTTTAATTTTGGGTATCTTTATTCCTGGGTTGGATCCTGAAAAATAAATACAGGACTATGTGATATCTAATAAAAAAAGGAAACGTGTTGTTGTGGTTTAACCTCAGCCAGGAATTAACTACCACACAGCCGCTGGTGGGTAGAAGTGGGACAGCTTGTGGGTTGAGATAAAGGCAGTTTAATTGGTCAAGTGAAAGCACAAGGAATTCATTCCCTGGTTCCCATCATCAGGCAGGTGTCCAGCCATTTCCAGCAAAGCAGGGCTCCATCATGAAGTTACGGTGACTGGGGATATCAGATGCCATAAATCCAGTGTCCCCCTCTCCTCCTCTGTCTCCCAGTTTGTATTGCTGAGCACAACATCATCTGGTCTGGGGTATCCCTGTGGCCAGCTGGGATCAGCTGTCCCAGCTGTGTCCCTTCCCAGCTCCTTGTGCACCCCCAGCCCCTCACTGGCAGGGTGGGGTGAGAGGCAGGAAAGGCCTTGACTCTGTGCAAGCCCTGCTCAGCAATAACCAAAACATCCCTGACTTACCAACACTGTTTTGATCACAAATTCAAAATATATCACCAACTTCTAGCAAAAGAAATACCTCTACCCTAGCCAAAAGCAGCACACCTGTCCTGTGTGTGCCCAAGCACATTGTATTTCCTACGTGAAGAACAGCCTGATGGCTGAGCAGATTGGCAGGAAACTGCCAAACACGTGTGCATCATAAAGCTGTCATTCAGTACAGGAAGTACTGGCTTTGTGGGTTAACAGTAGAAGTGACCAGGAAATTTTTGATATCTTAAGTTTGTCAGTAATATTTTCATATGAAGCTTTTATTAAATCTGCTGATTTCAGCAACACTCTTGTTGGCATTTGTTTTTCCTGTGGAGTGGAATTTCTGATTAAGGATTTGGTAAGAGTGAGATGAGATTACCCCAAGCAGGAAATGGACTTGGTTAGAGTCTTGTTTAGAGTGGTAGTTGCTAAGGGGTCCTCTTGGCTAATTTGGACAAAGACCCTGACCCTCTTTCCTTTATGACACTGAGATGTGAGACATGCAAGCTTGAATTTTGAAGTCAGTCAATATTCAGCTATTTGTGCAAAGCAGAATCTCTCTCAGTCCTTTTTGTAAGAATACCTTGTTCGAGATCAACTCAAGACCATCCTATTGCTTCCTTTGGGTCATATGAAGACGAGTAAGAGCTTGAACCTCTCTTTTCCAGGTGGAAGTTTTCACACCACTAAATATTCTAACAGGACCTCTCTTTTTCTCCCTGTCTTTCTCATTACCCTACATTCTCTTGCTCATGATTGAGTCTTCAGTGTTCTCCCAGTGTCAGAGAATATTTTTTTAAGTGGCTGAGTTTTGCAGAATGCAACAGTGCTTCCCATCTCACTGTGACACATTGCTGTGACATTGTCATGTAATTGCGTGTTATGTTTTTCCCTTGTTTCTGGGAAAGAGTACATTCTTTTTCCCTTTGCTGAATTTTTCAGGCTTCTCTTGAATATACTGTATTTTTTGTTTGTGTTCAAAAATTAAAGGAATTTTCCTGGTTTAACCTACTTAGAATTTAAATCCAAGTGATTAAGGGGAACTTAACTATGAAGTGTTTGGTGTCTAGGTGCCTTGCCTGCATTGCAGAACCCAGAGGTCTAATTTAGCCATTTAGACTTCTTGAATAAATTATGGGATAAGTTATATGTCTGATTACAGTAGTTAAACAGTATCTGCAGTATGAATAGTCTAAATCAGAAAACCAAACCCAAATGGACAAATGCACATTGGAATATTAAACACTATAGCTTGGTAGGTCAAGCTCTGTCTTGCAAAGATGAGTGTGGAAATCCTCTCTTTAAAAAACATGTCACAATTTAATCCTTTCTTTCGAAATCATGGTAGTAGCAGTGGCTGTCTCCTTTTGATCTAAAATGTAGGGTTAGAATACAGGTCTTGGCTGTAGAATATCAATTAAATTTCTTTTTCTGCCTGAGAAATTTAAAATGCACATCCCCCTCTTCCTTTGGAATGGTGAGATGATAAACCTTTAAGTTAGTTGGAAGTAGTGCTATTCAGGTCTTTCTGTTCTTATGTGTTCTACCAGTTAGAATAAGAAGCTGTGCTCTCTTTAATACTTTCTGTCAGGCCTTGTGAATCTTTAAATATATTATGCAAAAAGGAAAAGCTTCAGCAGAGAGAGATGAAAAGAGCTGCCTGCAGCAAGGTTCCCAAACTCACCAGCACACCTTAGGTTCATTGCATTGCCCTGAGACTGCAACAGCAGGATGGCTTTGGGAACCAAACACCAGGAACTTCTCCATCATGGGCTGTACTCACACTGCAGGCTGGGAGCTCACCAATCTGCCAGGGTGTGGGAAATGGGAATTTGAGTCCTGGCAGGTGGAGGCAAAGATTGAATTGTGTTCTGCTACTTAGAGATGTAAATTCTGGGCTGCTGGATAAAAGTCACGCTCTGTCTCTATGCAGAGCCTGGTTGGTAAGTGGACCTGTGGAGGTAATACAGGCAGAGAACACCTGATGTAAGACGTGATGTTCGCACCGTGTCCTTTTAGGAATTCTGTTTGAGATGAGCCTTGAGACAGCTTAGCTCTGTCAAGAGAAAAGTGTCTTGGACAATGCCATAACTAGAGAACTGTGCTCACAACAATACCTTTGGGATTTGCAGGTGTAGTTGTAGTTTGTAGTGAGGCTTAAAGACCAGTTTTCATTACTTGAAAAGAACAGGGAATCCTCAAGATTTGAGATAAGAGCAGTAAGTTTCAAGCAAAGTACAGGTTCATCATAATTGCTTTGACTTTAATTACATTGCCTGTATTAAACTGTTTCATGTAAGCGTGACTGGTACTTACTCGATAGAGTACGACATAATGAAGCTCAGTGATATTAAAAGTCTTTTTATATGTTTATTTTTAGATAAGACTATTTCAACAGTATTTCTCAAGTTTTCTTGAGGTCTCTAGTCAGGGCTTAGACATAGCATTACGTAGCAGTGAACTTGGATTAAGTATTACATGAACTTGGAAAATACTTTGCCTTTCTAGGATAGTTGCTGATTTAAAAGTGAAGTCTAAAAAATGGGTGAGAAGCTAGTAAAGCTTGCCTGCTCCTTCAGGGGGGAAATGATGTTTTCTTTGCAATTATATAGAAGACAAGAAATTTTAACTGAGAAAATAGTTTAGTTACGATACCATCTAGTAAAGAATCTTGTTCTATTCTTCTGAGAATCATAAAAAATTTGGAAAGCAGAGAAAAGAACCCATTTTGCATACTTTTTGCATTTTGGAAAAGAGTGGGTGTCAAAAGCACAGAATAATTTTCTGTGGTGTGTTTTCCAGTTACCTTTCACATAATAAAGTTCAGAGCAGCAGTTCAGAGAACAGTGAGAGTTATTCAGAAGCTCAGCTCTAACTTTTCCTCTAACCCCACCTCTTCATTTTTCCTGGGAAACTGAATTACAGGCACTTGCTGACCATTTGTCAGGTATTCCAAACTCCCTTGTCTTTCCTTCACAGACTGATGGATGCCAGTAAATCCAGTTTGTCACCGTTACTAATTTTTATCCACATTACATATTTGAATCATATAAAAGATTTTGGTTCATTGACCCAAAAGTTCCGTGGAGGCATTTCCGTGTTTAGGGGAAATAATTTCTGTGAGTACAAGGCACAGGTTTTGTCTATGTAACCTGAAATGACATTTCACAGCAGATCAGATGGTGAAAATGTAAGAATTTGGTTGTGGTGATCTAGTCCATTGGTGTTTATAAATAACCCAAGTTTGATTCTGAGACAACACTGAGTGGAGGAAATAATTTCATTTAATAGATGATGTGTTTTTTCAGAAGAAGCTCTTTTCTTGCCTGGGAGAAAGGAAAATGCTGAAGTAGCAGTATGTGGAGAGCCAGGTGGAAGCATGTGGGAATTTGTTTGTTAGCTGGAGGAACAACACACAGCTGCTCTGTGAATAAGTAGGGCTTCTCAAATACAAATGGAATTAACTCCTGTGTGGAATTGTAAAGTTCTGTCTAGTGGGGGTTATTGTTTAATTCTAACAAAATTTGAGGACATTCTCTCACTGCTGCTGTTGTAGTCCTGCTGATTTTACTGGTAATGTATAGGCACAGATGAAGCAAATGTTTTAATGAGTGCATTAGGTTTTCTCTTACAGCTCAATCAGCATACATTAATTGAACAGATGTAGTAGTTTTGATTGCCTACCTCTAGTGCCTCCATTTTAAGGCTTGGACGTGGTTCTGGCATTCTCACTTTGTCATTTTTCCAAACCAAAGTCAATAACGGAAAGTTGAGATCTTTAATTAAAAAGAAAGTAATTTCTGAAAACATTCTGGAAATCCATATTAATTCCCTTCAGATATTTTTTTATTATCTTACTTGACAATAAATCTAAGCATCCACCAATATGTAAACGTAATGTACCTTTTTGAGCAATTACTTGTTCCCTCACGTAATACACCTATGCTGTGTTGTCACACAGATTCTATAACCTTAAGTGTAGTTTTGGATTAACCAAATTAATTGCCAAGTATTGTGTTATTGAAAGAGAAGAAAACGCAATTACAGCATCTTAAACCAACCACAGAGCTTTGCATTTAAGGTGATTTCAGTTTATGCTGATGCTGTAAAAGATGGTTCCATTTTCTTCTCTGCCAGCTTCTTGACAGCACCTGCCACCCCTACTTTGCACCAGAATCAGCTCTGCTGTAGCCACATTGTTAGCTGAACTGGAGATGTTGATGCAAACACATTCTGTTTGGCTTTGCTGGTGCTGATTTTCAGCCATCAAGTGAAGTTTTGATCCTGTTGTCAGTGCCACTGAGGAAGGACAAGTAGCAAGACTGTTCCCTTTAGTGGCAGTGTGGCCTTGGGTGAGCTGACTGGGTAACATAAACTTTGGTTTTGAAAGGCTGCTCTTAGGCCAGCACACAAATGGAGAGAAAGCACTTGGTCTAAAATACTGACTTCTGCAAAGAAAATGGGATTGAAGTGCCTTTGTGCACCATTCTCTACAACCCAAATAACCCTTAGTGTTTCTGAAACAGATTAAGGGTAGGTAACTCTGCTGTAGGTACTCAGTCAGGTCAGCTGGTCCAAACTCCATGCTCAAGCAAGGTCATTTAGAGCCTGTTGCCTAGGGCCATGTCCAGACAGCTTTTTAACATCTTCAAGGCATTTCACATGAGACTTACGATAAACATATTCTCGAAATAATGCTTAAACCCAGTTCTTCTTCGTTTCTCTTTTTACAAATACTTGAGTAAAATCAAGTACTTGGATTTATAGAAAATATTAATTTACACCATCTTTATATTTCAGATTTCACTAGTGTATCTCTGCATTGAGCTTGATCATAGAATATACCTCATTCTAATTAGTACTTTATCCTAGTGAATACTGGCAGTAGCTGTGTTGCAGACTCTGGTTTTTGTAATATAAATGTCGACCCCAGGGATCAGTGCATCCAACATGCTCACTCTCAGACTAAATTGTAAGCATGTCTGCCTCACTTAAGAGAGTAGAGATGTATCACTCAGTGTGCATCTCATTCCTGGTAATCAAATCTTTGTGCAGTGTTTGTACTTCCCTGTTACTGCCTTGATACTTCTGTCTTGCAGAGATGAAAAAACATATTTATCTAACTATAAAGCAAGGACTTTTTTGTGGGCAAACTGTGCTTCTGCTGTATTGTCCTGTTATATTTACCCACTGTTTTCAGTTATTGAGACAGGATTTATTGTCTTGCACAACAAATTATTGCCAATCATTTGATTGACTTCGTATTCCTGTTTGTGAGGTGGAAATTTCTCTTCTGTACTAAAAACCTCATGCATAAAATTTTATGATGTGACCCTTTTCCCTGTGCACCATTTATCCAGTTTTCTATAGTTGTATTTCTTCCCTACATGCTGAAGTTTCTTCTCTGTGTCAAATGGGAAATATGTGCTAGGTGTAGAGTTACTGCTGAAGACCTTGGGAGCTTTCACAGCTGATTATGTTTTGTGGGTGATGCATAAATTCTAATAGCACTGTGCCCCTCTACTTTGCCAAGACAGTAATTCTATAGTAATTCTGGATCTTCTTCTGCAGAATTGTTCTACAGGGCAGGTGAACAGTTGGAAGGGTACTGACACAAATTTCTGGAAGCAGCTGACATTTTCCCATTTGAAACAGTCGCTCTCTCAAGTAGATTCAAGTGAAAGAGTCACTCAAGCAAGAGTCATCTAAGTGTTTAGCAACCTCTACAAGGCATAGAAGGAAGGACTTGAACTTTCTGTAGTATAACCCAGTTCCACCTCAATTCTGCTTTAAAACCCCAGTGTTGGTCTGTTGGCATTGTGGTTTCCTCTTGGTTGGTGGTCAGGAAGTCTGATGTGGCTCATCCTGTTTTCTTTATTTCTCCAGTGGAGGGAACCCTCTGATTTTATTTGTTCTTGCAGCACATGCAGATGACCATCCAGGCTCTCCAGGACGAGCTGCGGATCCAGCGGGACCTGAACCAGTTGTTCCAGCAGGACAGCAGCAGCAGGACCAGCGAGCCCTTGGTGGCAGAGCTGACAGAGGAGAACTTCCAGCGGCTGCACGCCGAGCACGAGCGCCAGGCCAAGGAGCTGTTCCTGCTGCGGAAAACCCTGGAGGAGATGGAGCTGCGCATTGAGACACAGAAACAGACCTTAAATGCACGTGATGAGTCCATCAAAAAGCTGCTGGAGATGCTGCAGAGTAAAGGTCTGTCAGCAAAAGCCACCGAGGAGGACCATGAGCGGACACGACGGTTGGCTGAGGCAGAGATGCACGTGCACCACTTGGAAAGTCTTCTTGAACAGAAGGAAAAAGAAAACAACATGTTGAGAGAGGTGAGTGACCAAACTCAGCATTCATCTCCAATCTTAAACTCTTCTCTGCCTCCTATGCGTTGCACAGGTGTAAGGAAAGAATCTTCCATCCTCTCTATAAGCTGTATTTTACATTAGATTTGACAGAATTAGTGCTTATTTTAAAGCTTTTCTATGGCTTCCTTGCATGTACCTTTTGGGGTTTTGTGCCATGTGCCCCACTTTCCCTATAGTCTCCATAGGAAGCTCTGGATGTGAATTGTCCCAAAGCCTGTAAAATGAATTCTTCTGCTCTATTGTAGTTAGAGAGAAAGTAGCTACCTGTATTTAGGTGAGAGAAGAGAGGAAATCTTTGCAAGAATAATGGATGATTGCTCTATGGTTTCCATGGAAACAGTTATCTTACTGTGAAGGGTATTTGATAAAACTATTAGCTGTCCTGGATGCACAGTCAATAAAAAGGTTTCTTAAAGGGACACTGCTGCACAAATAGTAACCCCTTCTCACCATCCTTCTGAAAACAGAAAAACCATTTCTATGTCTGTATTATACCTTAAAAGAGTACAGTGGCAGGCATTCTTCACTATTAATCATTCTAAACTAATGATAATAAAATATAGGCTATGTAGAATGCAAATATTTTTAAAAAGTGAAGGAAAATAAATGAAAGAAAATGAGTTCTTGTGTAGTCGGTGTTGTTACATTTTTTGATATTATTAAATGCATTTTCCTCTTATCAACCAGCCTCCTAAAGTATTCTAACGTTAACTTTTAAAAGGCTGGTAATTCAGCATAGACTGTGTAGATGCACAGATAAATATGTCTATACATGGATTCCCTAGTGCTAAGATTCTGCATAAAGATTATTTTAGATCTGTCGGCTGAAGGCATGAATTGATAGCTATCCATGTATGTGTGCTGCACCATGTGTGTTAAATTAATGACCTTTTCTCACATTGCTGTCTATATCATGGTTCAGCATTTTTTGGTTCAGCCACTCTACGTGTACACAAGATTTAAGGCCTCTCTCTAATCTGTCAAGAAAGCAAGGCCTGGAAGAGTGTTTTGAGACAAGTGTGTGTAGCACATAAATGCTTCTTAATACCTCTTATTCATATATTTTCCAGGGCCTGACCCATTGTGCTCATGCTCTTGCAAGCATTTATATAAGAAAGCTGGAGCCCATTGCATTTCTGAGCCAGATTTAGGCCAGATTTACTTTTTTAGAGCAGTAATCTCTTGAGTGTCTGGAGTAAAGATAATATGATTCCAGAGTTTCGGCACTACAGTTTTTCCTTTATTTAGCACCAATGATAATTCTGTTCCAATTCTTGTAAATATTTCAGGAAGAGCTTCAAATGGCTTCCATTTGTTTCTATTCTAAGTCCAGCGACATAAATGAAAAGCTGGCAGGAGCTGTGCAATTTTTTAGGAATGTGGTCACGTTTGTTCCTGCTGCTGATGAGTAGATGTTGAGAGATAAGTTTTCTTGTTTCATTCACGCGAATTTGGAAATCATCAGTCATGTAAATCCTAGTCTTTATGGTAAAAGACTTCCTAGAGGAGGTAGAGATGACCTTTTGACTTGAAAGTGCAAATGGGATTTATCACATGTTTTAAAATGAATTACTCCTTGCTGCTTACCTGGCTGTGATTCATTGAGAAATGTAAGCTGGGTGTGATGTAATTTGTAGCTCAAACCATGGCTATGGTGTGGGATCCAGCCTCAAAGCTGAGCACCTTCCTAGCCTCAGAAACACGGTTCCATATTATCTCCTTACAGAGCTGGGTGACAACAGGAATGGTTTTGTTTGTACCCGTGTGTTGTCCTTGAGCTCCGAGCAAGGCTGAGCTAAGTGACCTCAGACTTACCTGCGTCAAACTCTAGTCTTATGCCTGGGGCTCTGGCAGGCTGGAGAAAATCAGAGGAACTTGCAGCTGACTGCAGCTGACTGCCTGAGCACCCAGATGCTCTGCAGGATGTGGTTCACAGTCGCTATCCATGTTTCACACTTGGAAGTTGTCTCTCAGGTGTGTCACCTGTTAGGTATGTTTGCATCACCCTCCTCAGCTGACCTTTTGTTATCTGTATTTCCATAGTATGTATTTCCATATTTTAGCCCTTTGCTACCCCAGATACTAATGATGGGAATTTTTGAGCTGCCTTGAAAAAACGAATCTGCTTTCTTGACGGTTCTATATCAAGCACTGCCAGTATCTGCAAAGGCATGCTGAGCTCTTCTCTAAATACTGCTGTTCAAGGAAGCATTGGTATCTCCAGGGGATTTGCAAGAGCTTGGGACATCAGCGTTTATATTTTGTGTCCTAACACGTTAAAAAACTTTAATAGCAGTCTTGACTACCTTAGCAAAAGAAGTTCTGAGATGTCAAAATCCACTAGTACTACTTTGGACTCTGCAAGGGTGTTAGATTTCTGATAAAATATTTGCTGGAAAGAATTCTAAAAGTCTGCATCTTTAAGCCAAAAGGTATCCCTCAATTTTCTGACTTGGAAAGCTCCATGTAATTCCAAGTGTGATGTTGAGACTCACGGTCATCGAACAGTTTTTCAGGCAGACTATGCAGGTACAGTGGCCAGCAGTATGACCTTGAAAATTAAATGTGAATTAATTGATTTCATCAGCTTTTACTAATGCTGTTATTGTACTAAAGATTGCACTAATTTCCTAAGGAAAATAAGTTCTAAGAGAGGTCACAGTTGTGGTTCTGATAAGATTATAGCTGTGTGCCCCTCACAGTTTTAGGTTGTTACATCCATTCCAAGATCTCCCTTTTTCTAGGCTGAAAAATCCAGTGCTACTTAATTGTTCCTCATATAAAAGATAGCACAGATTTTTGATCATATTCCAGGGCACTGTCTCTCCCAAATCAAGATGATGAAATGGATTCTCCTGCAGCTAGTGAAAGGTATCTCAGTAAGCTATTTGACTCTCTTGGGCTTTTCCCAATTGCCCTGACTTCTGGGGATCTCAATAAAGTATTCATATAAGTTCATGGGGAAGATATTATATCCAGCATGGGATGTATTCAGCAGCTGATACAGAGGATGTTGTCTTGTTAACACAAATAATTAAAACTTAAATGTCCCATTGAACATCAGAATGTCCTGACTTTAGCAGATCTCAGTGTGGCTGCATCACATCCTCTGCCCTGGAAAACAAGCTTAGGCTTCATAGCTCATCAGAAGATGGCTGCTATTCTGAATACGCCTTCTTCAGTCTTAGTGACAATTATTATTGTTAGTAATCTAGACCTAACTTTCAAAAACAAAATTATTTTCATACCAGCAAGAAATACTTGATGAACTCCAGCAGCTGGACTACAGCTTCCAGAATAGCTCCCCAGCTGCATTCACAGCCACTTCTTTGTTCCATACTGCAGAATTGTCAGTGGTGGCCCACAGCTCTAAAGATAACCAAGGTTACTGTGTTCCTTTTGTCAGCGTCCCTGCTCCCCACTCCCCAAAGTGTTACAGGCACTGATTAGAAATAGATTTTTCTCGGGTACATAAATTAATAGCCCAAATATCAGCACAACTTGTGTCAGAGTATGATGTGACTGCCTCCATACCTGGTGTTCAGAACACTTGCAGTACTATGGGCAGACTAAGATTTGTAAGGACAGCCCAACTAGAGATGGCTGACCGCAACCATTTATTTGGAAACAGAAAGAAGGCCGTTTATTCTGAAGATTTGTTTCTTCAGAAGTTAGTTCTAGAGTCAAGGCTTGCATGTTGCAGTGGTGTGCAATGAGGGAAGAACCAACAGAAGCTTTATAATTTGTGTCCAAAAACTGTTTGGTAGTAAATTATAGTTTTGACTTTAATTCTTAATTTTTTTAATAATTGGGCCTATTCAAGCGAGATGCATTTTTATTCCAGCTGAGTACAAAACTGAATGAAGGAGTTAGGGATGGAGCGCTTAACAAATAAAGGCAGGTTTTGTATGTAAAGCAGGCACTGAAATGCCTGATGGTTCATGAGGGCACTCATTCACAAAGAGCTTAAGGAAGGAGGCTGTGGCAGAAAAAGAGCAGCAGCAAGGAGCTCAGTGAGAGAGGATGGAGTGGCATCTGAATGTCCCATCAGAGCCCTGCTGAGACGTGCCCAGTGCAGAGAGGTTGCTTCCCTTGTCTGACCGGATTTTAATGAGCTGTGACAAGTTTTGCAAACAATTATTTTTCCATGGGTGTGTTAAAATTCTTACCCTTTTATACTCTGGGCTCAGAGGAGGATTTAGAAATTTTAATTGGAGCAATTAGAGTTAACTCAAAGAACACTTTTGTCCCATGCCAAGATTTTGCAACATAAATAAGATACTTCTAGAGAGTTTTGTTCTGCAGGAGTAAATAGATGCAGTAACTGGAGCCCTTACTACCATCATACCAGAGGATATCCTTCTGATGAGGTAAAAAAATTAAGTTTCTGCTTTTTGTATTGCTGCTTCATGCTTTTGACCTTTTAGAAGTGGATGACAGGGAGAAGTGATTTAAATCAAGATCGTTTAAGTAGTTATGTCTTTATTGGAATCGCTTGTTTGGTCTGCAGGTAGTTTTAAAACAAGCAGAGCTTTTGCAGGTCAAAAATTGAGAAAACGGACTATTGCAACTAAAAAGCACGCATAATTTATTTTTTATACATTTAAATTTTTTTAATACCATTTTAGTTTGGAATATTCTATATGTCACCTTAGGAAAGAAAGACAGTTAAAATGTTCAGACGCATATGAAATTATTTTCATCTTTATTCAGTGCAGAGGTTGGTAGCTTGATTATTCTTCAAAAGTTGAAAAATTAGGTTGGAAAATAATGTAGTTGTTTCCTGGTTTTCCAGACGACAAAAAAATCTGGAACATCTTATTCTTACATAGCAAATTTCTGATTTTTATTCAGTAGTTAAATAATGTGTAGATATTAAGTAAATGGAAAAAAGCAGAACTCCACTCATCTGTCAGGATGTTTTTTCTCTGTTACTATCTCATCATAGTAAAATAAATAATAAAATTTCAGTAGGTTTCTTCATATGCTTTTTTTAGCATGGGGGTAAATTATTTAATTCTTGAACTTATTTCAAAACAATTTTGTTCCATATGAATGAGCTGGTCTTCAACACACAGCAAAATTTCTTACTATTTAATTTTAGCACTTCATACCCTTCAGATAGGATTTTTAAAACTATGTGAAACAATGCCTAAATATGTCTGGGGATTAAGGGTTTAAAATGCTTTAACTTCAATGTCTTTTGATGTTTTGTTGTATTAGAAGATTTTCTTTCTCAATATATGTTACATGATTTGCTTTGTTTACAAATTACATTTAGGTATGATTTCCTTGGAGATGGTAACATTATCCTGCACTTTTTCTCCATAGAAGGGAGATTTGTGGAATTTTGTTTCCACGAACTTCGAACTTTGCAGTGGAAAGAAAAAAAATTGAAAATACCATGAAAAAGTTGGAAGCTAATTTAAGTACAAAACGAGTGCTTTTGCACCTTAAATAAGAGGGGAGAGAAAAAAAATTAATAATGCCACATGTGTAAATGAAGTTCTACATGATTAAGATTTTAATTTTTAATTGACTTTTCTTCAGCTTTTGAATTCACACTTCTGTAGTCAGATTTCAGCACAATGACTTGCTACTTATAGCTAATTGGATGGTTTGAATTAGTTCTCATCTTACCTTTCTTTTACTCCAATGCCAAAGTTTTGAGGGATTTTGCTTTTGTTTCCTGCTGATTGAAATACTGAGTTGAGCAGGAAGCTGTGCTTTAATTTTCACATTAGGTGATGCCTTTGTTAACAAACTTAAGTGTCCTAATATCTGAGGTTTTAATTTGATTTAGAAATAATCGTCTCAACGGATTAATACAATTGCAAAACAGAGATGAGTTTCTTTAGCTGGAGGTAACTGAGCTTCAAAGCAGCTGGCACCATCCATTATCAATGTGTGTGCAATCCCAGCACATCTTCCAAAGTTAGCTCTTTATGAATACAGCCACTTTGTTTTTTTCAGGGAATTATGTTGATTGAGTTTGCAAATGCAGGAAATGACAAGTGGAAAAATGCAGAAATAATTTCTGAAGGAACTGCCATGATTGCTGCTTCCAGACTTCTGTAACTCTATCATTTTAGTAGCAAAGTTCTAATAGCAATGAAATAAATTCTACAGGACTCTTATATGTTCTTTTTTTCAGTTCATTTTTACATCTTGCTGAAATAGAACTTAAAATTACTGGTATTGAGCACTTTTTGAAAAAAAATGCATTGAAAATCCCGAAATGAAACAATTGTGATACTATCCAGTCACCTTCTGGCACCATTTATTAAAGATATTTATATAAATGAGTCACGCAGATTAAAGGGCTCTCCCACAGGTGATTTCATGCGACCTTCTGCTCAAACCAGCAATTTCCCAAGCGGTGGGGATTCCACAGCCTCTCTGGGCACCTGCTCCAGCATTTGGTTGTTCTCCTGCTAAAATCCTTTTCATATTAACAGGTCTAAATTTTCAGTGCTGCAAATTCTGCCTGTTGCCTGTCATCCTTCTGCTTCTGAATAGACTTCTGTTTCCATCATGTCTACAGCTTCCAGTTTGTTCTAGAGGCCATCAGGTTTCCCCCCAAGCGTTTCCTTTTCAGCTGAACAAATACTTTTCTCTCACTCTTAAGACCTGGAACACCCATTGCTCCCCATGTAGGTACTTCACTGTAGGAGAAAATCAGGTTAGTCAGGTATGATTTGTCCTTCCACACAACTAAAGATCTTTATCTTCTACATATACTATATAATTTTTAAAATTAACAATGATCATTAATACTGAGCTGATGGATGCTCCTGAAATTTTCCTTTGCTTGTAACATTTGCATTTCTTTGCAGTTAATTGGAACTAGTCTACTAAAATCTAGGTAGGCATGAAAGCCATCTGAGAAACTAAACTTTTAAGTACAAAAGATACAACATTCGTTTAGTAAGGCCTGGAGGATAGGTTTGGAGAATAAAACCAAATGCTTTTTTGTCAAAACTGTGCAGTCTTTAGGTCATATCTTTTTCTGTGGTAGATTTTCTTGAAAAGGGAGATGGATATTCTTTATTAAAAATCAGGGTGAAATACCAACTCCGGCTCTGAAGAAGGTGCCCACCTTGTTTAGAACTTCTGACTATTTCTAGCCTTCAGTTTCTAGTTATTGATTTTAATTATTTTTTTTGGACAGAACCACCCATTTTGGAATTTTGTTGCCTGTTAATGTACTTTAAAGTTAGAATCCATTTGTGCCATAATTTTTGGTTTTCCTTTTTGCTATCACTTTTAAATGGAGGAGTCATTGAACATATAAAAACAATAAAAACATAAAAGTGATTTATTAGAGCCACCCCTTGTTATAATAATTTAAGATATACTTAAAGATGCAAAGATGCTAAGTTTTAATAACCTGTTAGGAAATAATCAGTTACATAGGAAAGTTTTCAATGTGTGAAAGTAAAGCAAAGGAAAAATCCTGTATTATTTATCAGAATGGATAACTTGCAAGGAATGAAGGACCGGGTTTCTATTTTTCGGATCCTGATAGTTGTGTGTAGCCTTATGTTTTTAACTATTGTTAAAATCTTAATTTTTTTCATCTTTCATCTGTGTGTCCACTACAGAATCTGAATTCATCAGAGATACGATATATCAGTATTTGTCCATTGCGCCTCTGAAGGACATGGATGCAGCCTGTATTTTATAATTAAGGAAGGGATCTATGCTCTGCTTTCCTTCAGCAGCTGCTCCTCAATCTGTGCTCCAGAGAGCCTCGCTCTGCCTGCAGCTTTTTATTCAGGCTCTTCAGGACCACAGGCATGTTGCCAAAATGAAGCCCTTCCTGTGCAGTCAAGAGCTGGGAGGTGTTATTTTTCAGCAGGTTATGTCATCCAAGTCACAGTGGAATTGCTTAAGATGATAGAAGTAGGACACTTCCTTTGCTGAAGTGCAGAGCATCCCTTCAGACAGAGGAGACACAGGCATTTCTCAAGAAGGAGCTTGGAAGAATTTTGTGTTTGGGAAAACACTGAGCAGTGGTGGAAGCAGACACTGTTGTGCCAGCATCCCTTTACAGACATGCAGTTCTGCTGCGTATTCCACACACCCCATTTCCACAGCAGCAGCTGATTTTATATTCTTAGGTCAGAAACTGTGGCTCTGCACAAGTGGAAATTACCTACCTCCTAAAGTAAAAATAATTTATGGCATAGTAATTTTTAACCTTCTTATCCTTTGTTTTCTCAGTTTCTCAGTGAGGGTTTATTTTAATTTCTTTGAGTAAATCCATTTTGGGAATGTAGGTGCAGGTAAGTAGAATAATAATTGTATTTCTCCACTCTAGTCTGTATGGTGCCAGTAATACTTGTGCAGAGGCTCTCAAGTTATCTGTTGATTTGAGGAGAAACAAATATATTTAGAGGGGTTTTCAGGTTTATATTTTCAGGAGGACTTTTTTTATTTCAGAGACTGCCATCATACACTGTGAACACACTTGTAAAAATAGCTTCTCAGAAAATACACAAATACAATATTTAAAACCAGAGAAACCTTCTATTGGATTTTCTTGTTATTACCGTTCATGGGCATCAGTTTAGGCAAATGGTCTTAGGCCAGACTTATGCAAGATTCTTCCTGTGGCCCTTGTCATGTCACAACACATTTCAATCTTGCTCACCTCTGAGCTATGTAAGAACACTTACCAATGTTACAAGTAGTGTTTTCAGTATTTTTGAAAAGCACTGTGCAGCTCTACCTTTTCCATTCAAATAATTAATCATATGGAGCACGTTGTGTGGATGACTGCCATACAACATTTTAACTCTTCACCTTGTCTGTTGAAAATACAAATTTGTGGATGGCTCTTGGGATTTGTCTTTTAGGTGTTTGAGGGGAGTGGATGGATAAACTGTGTGTGTGGGTACATAACACAATTCATGGTTAGATTAACTGGCATCAAAATCTGTGTTCTGTGGACACCAAAGGCACATAAGATGAACTTTCTAACAGAATTCACATTCTTAAAGTTAACATTAGAATATGCTGTAAGGACAATTCTGCTAGAAAACAAAGTGAATGAGTGTAATAGTTTCTATATTGTTTCTCCTCTTTATACACATGTTGGCTTGAAACCCCAACTTTATGTGACAGAGCAAGTTGTTTCAGCTTTCTGTAATTTTATCCCTTAGCAAGCAGTTTGAAGCATGCTATTTCTGTGAATTTACATCAACAGAAATATCACACGGACTTTGCATCCTCCTGTCTGCATCCTCTGAGTCTCTGGAGCAGTGTGCTGTACAGTCATGTATTTTCAGCTGTGCTCAAGGCCAACAGCCTTGAGAAAGATTTTCATCCTATATAGTTAAATGTTGCCACTCTGGGGTAAAAAATGCTGGAAAAAGAGAGTTAACGACAGCTGCACCTTTATAACTTGCTGAAATAGGAATCACAGTGTTGCTGTTTTCAGTAAGCCTCCAGTCAAGTGCATTATGTGTGTGTCTTCCATGAGACACTATCAGGAGTTCAGATCAGTTTAGCAGGCAGATGATAGAGCTTTTTAGTAGGCCCAGCTGACATTTCAAGTTGGAATAAGTGGGTAGTCAGAGGTGCAGTTTGTGCTGTGCCTTTTTAATTGAGGCTGGGATTCTGTTGAATGAGATTTTGGCAGTCCTTTCCCTGATATGAGAAGTCACAAAATGTATGAACTGGCAACATCAGAAAGCAGCATTGAGTTATGCTCTGTATTAGAAAGAGAAGCTTCTAGTAATGATGTTTGTACTGGGGCACTGCCATTAGTCTGACTCCTGCTCTCATTTCTGCTGGTACAGGAAATCCATCGTCGCTTTGAGAACGCTCCCGACACGGCCAAGACAAAGGCTCTGCAAACTGTTATTGAGATGAAGGTAAATGATTGCGTGTGGGCAGCTGTAGGATTTGTTCTCTGGAAAATGGGTTTTCAGATGAAAGGTGACTCTACCAAATACCATATACTTCTGTCAGTTCTGTAATTTAAAAGAAATATATTTTTATACTATTTTATGCTCTATTATTATTTTATTTGTTATTATTGATCACTGAAGAGACAGACGAAGTAGAAACTTGTCTTTCTGCCTGCAGCAGCAGATACAGATTCCTTGCAGTGAACCAAGAGTCCATTATATTACAAGAATGGGAATGATAGGTTAATGTGAAAGATTTGTGGGTTTTTATGATGTGGGTTCTTTTCTTTTTATGTTATCAACATTTGAAATAGTACTTTGCATTCTGTGTATCAAGGCTAGCAAACTCGGCACCCGCTTAAAGAATGGGTCACATAGCCAGAAATACGTCTGTATGCCATCATAACTTTTTTAGATGAATTTGTGATTGAATTCTTAAAGTATTTAATGTACTGGTGGCAACTGGCCAAGAGCTCAGGAGCCACAATCAACTGTGTGGTTTACACAGCTTTATGCAATCATATTTCATATTGTAATGCTCATAAAGTACATCAGACAGGGTTTGGACAAATACAGTTGAAAAATTGGAAACTATCTTTGCAAGCTGTTCTTTTCTAGTTTGTAGCCCTCCTTTTTCTTTTATTTTCCATCCTTTTTCCCCTGCAACTTTTTCCATTCTGTATCAGTGTTTTCTATATTCATACTCCATCTTTCTTCTCTGAAGCCTTTCATTTGCTGTCACTCTTTTATTAGTCATCTTTGTGGTCCATAGTAATGAACACTAATTGACCGTCTGGTAACATTGTCTTTACTATCAAAAGAGAAACCACAGGTATTTCTGGGAAATGATGTGAGCACTGAAATGAAATACTCTTGTCAATTGTAACATATCACTTCACCTTACTACCTCTATTTTTTGTTGCAAAAGTCTGCTTTATCTATTTTCAACTTATGCATCAAACACTAGGCAGGAGATCCAATTAGATCTTCGTAATGATGCTTTTAAAAAATCTCATCTCATGAATGAAAACCTGTATGTGTAAAAATCAGCTTTTTGTTCAGCTGTTCTTTGCTTATCAGACAAAGAAAAAATTAGAAAGGTTTTGCTTATGGAAGGCTGTAGTATAATTTCAAATCAGACCTGTCTTTCAGGAAAGAATAAATATTTTAGGGAAATGAAATAAGAAAAAACAGACTGCTTTAAGAGGTTATAGTTCCTAAATTCACATCCATGATCATGAGTATGCATGAAGCTTTGTGTGCTGTATGAATCTGTTCTTGCTGTTCCTAACGCAAAAGACTTGTAAAGAAACATAAACCAGGTACACTGAATGAATACCTCTGCTCATCCTGTGAAAGTATGAGGATAATGGCAGGTTGCCTTTTTTATTGTTCCAGATGGTTAATTTTAACTCATTGAAAGGTTTTATACATTGTACATATGAGCCAGAATCCTTTACTGCTTTATCCAGTCAAAACTAGATTGTTGCACATTTTCCTTGCTTAGGGTGCTTTTCTGTTCTCCATTTGTCACCCCACTTAAGTTAACTAGTGCCACAAACCCAATTTCTTGCCATTCTTGCAGTCACATTTTGCTGTCCATTCAATTCGAATTAAATATCTCTTTGAAAAGGCAACATTTCTTCATGTTCCTTTGTTTATTCATCCTACATGGTGTTTCTGCCCTGAGCCATGTTTTCTTTCAGCACTAAACTCTTGCTTTCCTTGAAAGGTAAAAAATAAATTGAAAAATGAGTATCTGAGCACTCATATATAAAGAGTTGAACACTGGTTTCTGTAAGAACTTCATCAGTAAATTTCAAGGGCAGGTGATTTATTGGACATGTATCTCCTTCTGTTTTACTCCAGCAGTATGTTAACAAATAATCTGTGTGTCTTTACCTGTCTCCTCTAATCATTTTCAGGATTCCAAAATCTCTTCCATGGAGCGTGGCCTCCGGGATTTGGAAGAGGAGATTCAGATGCTGAAGTCCAACGGAGCTCTGAGCACTGAGGAGCGTGAGGAGGAAATGAAGCAAATGGAGGTGTACCGCAGCCATTCCAAATTCATGAAAAACAAGGTACTGAGCAAACAATTGACAGCTCTGTGTTAAACTGAGCTGAGTGAACAGAGCGCAGAAATATTCATGCTTTAGTTAGGAGGTATGGTCTGGGTTCCCAGTCAAATGCTGGGAAACAGAATTTATTTCATACCT
Organism: Drymodes brunneopygia; assembly: GCA_013400955.1. Taxonomy (NCBI): domain Eukaryota; kingdom Metazoa; phylum Chordata; class Aves; order Passeriformes; family Petroicidae; genus Drymodes; species Drymodes brunneopygia. The sequence goes on from VZTZ01039795.1 coordinate 727,559, forward strand.
GCTGTGAAGCCACTAAAATAACTTAAAAACATTTAAGAAAATTTTAAATTCGTATTTGAAAATACTATAATGGTGTTTCAGTAATGTCGATGGCTCAAGTTCTCCTTTTATTGTCACACCTGATTTTCTTTTCTTTCAGAAAGATTTTTGTGTTTGTTTTTAGATTATTGCTAATCCATTATTGGTTCAGATTTTATTTGGTCTAAAGTCTTTTCAAATGTAGTTTGTTGAAAAAAGGATATTTCTTTTTGCAGCTGTTGTTGTATAACTATTTGGCCTTTTATTATATAAAGACTGAGAAGACTGTGAACTGTCACTAGAATGGCTTTCCATTACACTCTCCTCCCAGTAGTGGGAGTATGGGAGTAGAGTCTACAACAGTGGTGGTGCTGACATGAATTTCTGTTGTTTGGAATACAGGACAAATACAGCAGTGAGAGATGCTGATTCTCAGGTGTGAAGATGGACATTGACTATTGAACTGTCTGTCCAATCCAAATGAAAAGTCAATCCAGTCTTTGTTTCTCAGTCTTTTAGTGGGTCCTAACATTCTTTAATGAAGGTTCAGGCCCTCTTGTACAATGAATTTAAGTGTATTGTGAACAGTCCTGCCTTTCTTAATTAGCTTAGGTGTACTCATGCAAGCAGTACACAAACCCTGGAACAGAGACTGAAAATTACTCTACTAGGTCCTGAACAATTAGTCCCCACTGCATTTGTCCTGCTTGAAATCATTGGTCAAAAAAAGAATGCTGGATGAGGTGTCCTGGAGAAAGCAGCATTACTTGCCCTGAAGTAGATACATGTACTGAGTATGTGACTCTTCCTCCTGCCTCACCCCAGTTCAATGAAACTCCTCGAGATAACTGTCTGTTCTTATTTCTGCCCTTTATCCCACTGTGTTTCTTCTAGGAACTGAAGGGTGCCCCGTTCAAATTAGGAATGGAAGATTAGAGCACCACTTCCTTCCATCTTTTCTTTCTTTCCTTCTTTCACTGTTAGCAACTCTTCAGTTTTCCCTTGTCCTCTCCCTCTGTGGATCTATAGATCTGTTCAGCTACCTGATTTCTGGACCTCTTCTGTCTCCTGTGTCTGCTCGCTTACTTTCTTGCAAAAAATTTGCTCCTTTTTGGTATCTGTTTGCTCATGACTCATAGCCATCTCCAGTCTTGACATCTTGCTGTCCTACCTTGTTCTGTAACTGCACAGCATTTTTTTAGCATTGTACTGTATACGTAATTTGTGGCTGTAGCTTGACAATTAACATTATTTCTCTTCAGCTGAAGTATGTCCTTTTTCCTGTTGTAATTTCCTTATGAATTCCAGTTTCAAAACCATTGGGTAAAGTGCTATAAACTTGACATATGTAAACATAACCATAACTATGTATCTTTTGTTTCATAATCAAATTATTGTCTGGCAGCCTATATGAAATTACACAGACATTAAACTTTTGAGAAGACTTAATGAAGAATGGAGGAGAAAATGAGTGACCAGTGTTGATCCTTCTGTTCAGTTCTTTGTCACTTTCAGTGACTTGGACTGAAACAGGCTGACTAGAAGCTGACAAATAATAAACATTTAAAAGCATAACAATGTCGTGACAGGTAGAGCAACTGAAGGAAGAGCTAAGTGCCAAAGAGGCTCAAGGGGAGGACCTGAAAAAAAGAGTGGCTGGTCTCCAGACCGAGGTCTCTGCAGTAAGATCTCTCTTTTGTGTGCAGTGGCCATTCCGTGGGGCTTGCTAGCTCTTCTGGCTTTCTTCTCTCACCTTTTTCATGACTGGACGTAACAAGTAGAACTAACAGCCTGCTCAGCCTTGTAGCTGCCTTTTTGTTCACATGGTTTTGGTGTCCATAAATAACATCACTCTCCGGCTGAACATCTGTATTTGTTTTGTTCCTATTTTTTTAATGGTATGAGTTGTTTGAGCAATAACCTACTCTTGTCTACTGAAGCATATTTTCAGAAGTATTCAGCACCCATTTTGGGGACAGGCTTTCAGAGAGATTTGCTTTTCCTAGTTAAAAGAAACTAATTTGAAAACTTGTGTTGAATTCTTAACATTGTTTCACAAAAAATAACGAAAGTTGGATGCTGAACACTTGTAAAACTGATTGTTCTGTTTTAGCAGCATGAATTTGGGTTATTCCTTGTTAGAGTTTCACTCCGAAGAGTGAGTATGGTTTCTCCCCAAGAAGAGTGCTGTGAACACTTGACAGTTTCTTAAAGTCTCTTGCAAGCTGGGATGGTGTGTGCTGTGCTCTCACTAAAGAGCTTTGGCACATTGGCAGTGTGGGCTTGCAGCTCTGAAATGGGGGTTTTAGAGACAAGAACAAGGGTGCTCCTTAGGAATCTTCATGTAATGAAATGTGGGAAACATCTCTTCTGAGGTGAGCCCAAAAAGAATCTGTCTTTTTGAGAAAATTCTACTGTGTTTGTGAAATTTTTACTGAAAGTTTTTCAGGCTACCTACTAATTGAAAAAGTTTGTGTCATCTGAGATTTTTTAAGGAGGCTTTTTTGTTTAGATACTCTGGAAAAGATAAGCAGCAATAAATGATTGAGCTCTTCCCAGCAGCTCTGCAACTGGTGGCTGACAGAAATAGTGCTGCTGACATCAATGCCTTTGTGGAGAATTGAAATAGGTGGCACAATCATCCTGTCTGCATATTTGCTTTTTGTTAAATGTGAAAAAAACAACCTAGCAGATTTGAATTAAGTGAACAATAAACTATTGAATGGCTCTGTAAATTCTTATGTACCTTCTCATCGTTCCATTTAACAAAATGAGTTTGAGAGATTTTTGAGATGCTTGTCCTCCTCCTTCCCCATTTCTTCATGTGCACTGTTTCATACTGGAACACAGGAGTCCTTGATTACATATTTTGATGCTATTTTAATACTCTTTGGTAAAGAGTTTTCTTCCTTTAATTGCCCATTATTGAAACAGTGTTGTCAAGATAAAACTGCATTTACCCAATTTTTTCTCAGTTATTTCTACAAGTATGTGCATTTATTCTAATCAAAAATTTTAAAAAAGAATTGTTAATGATACCATTATTTTGTTCATGTCATGTTTCCAAACACAGACGGTGACCTTGACAATTTTTTTATCTTGTGATGTCCTTTAATTTCAATTTTGAAGCACTGGATAATGCATTTTTAGGGCAAAGGGATTTTTTTTAATGTCACAAACAAAATTGTTCAAGTCAAGAAAGGGAAAACTGTTTGGTTTTAAGAAATATGTCCACCTCTGCTATATAATATGTAGCAGTAAAAATTGCTATTCTGTGACATAGGAAGCAAACCAGAAGGTTGGTTACAAACTTGGACTTAATATGACATTTAGGCTTCCCTGTCATCTTTTATTAATTTTTTCTTTTTTTTCCCTCAGACTTAATAAAAATTGTCCTGAGTGATGCTTGCACTTAATTTAAGATTTTGGCTAATTTCATTGCTTTATTTTAGCATTTTTTACTGTTTGACTTTTGAAATAATAATCCCACCTACATTTGTTAAAATAAATTTGCATTTCCATGCTGATTTAATTCACTAAATTAAATTTAGGAAATTGCTGTCAACAAAATGCAATTCCACAAACAATTTTCATGTTGTTTTGGTGAATATTTTGCATCTGCTTTTAGAAGCTTCCACAAACTGGGAGGTGTTTCATAGAATAAAATGCTGGTTTTGTAAACGGGGAAAAGCAAAGGTGTCTTTACATCCTGTGTAAGCATGAGGCTGGATTGATAGGTGAGGAGCTGCTGCTTTCACATTTCAAAGCAAACGTGCTGTTGAGAGATCTGCAGGTGTCTCATCTGCTCTGATATTACAGGCTGGGGGTACTTTGTCATTATGGTTCTGCTACATCTTCATTAAAACCTTATACCTGCTACATATCTGGGTTTGGTCAGTCTTGTGGAAGATGAATAACAAAAGGCTGCCACTGTAAAAAAAACCTCCCTTGAAAAATTGATGGCATTACTCCCCTCTCCTTTTCCCTTGTATCCTTTGCTCATGACACAAATTTTTTCCCAGCCTTGCACTCAAGATAACTGAAGCCTTCATAGTTCTGTGGGATAATTTAGGAGTATTATACTATTTGTTGATAGTTACATGTATTTACAGTAATTTTTGTAAGGAAGGTGTAAATTACCTCTCCCTTTGCCCATCCTTTGTGTGTTTTCAGATTGGCCAGGTGAAGCAGGAGCTGTCCCGCAAGGACACGGAGCTGCTGGCCCTGCAGACCAAGCTGGAGACCCTCACCAACCAGTTCTCTGACAGCAAGCAGCACATCGAGGTGCTCAAGGAGTCCCTGACAGCTAAAGAGCAGAGAGCTGCCATCCTGCAGACAGAGGTGAAGTGGGCAATTCTGTACTTGCTGACTGTGCACAGAGAAACAGAGAAAACCCAGTATTTCTTCTCCTCTTAGACTGTACAATCCCACAGCCATCCATTACTGTTTCTTATGAGCACTTTGTGTCTTTGATCATGTGTTTGGTTCTCTAGGCCAGGGGATTGATCTAAAGACAAATATGTGTAAGTGCTTGGCTGAATTAGAAGTTGCAATGTCTGAGCTGGGGGAATTTATTTGCAGTGACCTTGTAGCTAGAGAGAGAGGAGAAAGGAAGATCATTCCAATAGCAAACACTCTGCAGAGCCTTCACTGCTGTCAGCAAGTCCAGGAACTCCTGCTCATAAGCCTGTGCTTACACCTGAATATGGACTTTTATGGTTTTTATGATGCATATTCCAAGGTAAAGGAGGAATATTTTCTAAACTGTATTTTCTTAACTGTATTAAGCATTTACAAATGCCTAATAAATTCCCATATTCTGTAGACCCAGGTGTATGTCTGAACACCAAACATAATAAATGCAGCATGAATGTGTCGCTTCTGGACATTCTTGAATGGCAAGCATGAAATGTTGGGCTCACACAGCATTTCAGTCCCTGGCTTGGAAAACTGTAGTGTGAGTGGAAGTCCAAAAGATGGCAGTGATGCATCAAAAACTTTGTGTTGTTACAGCTGAAAGAGTCAAAGAAGCCAAAGGAGCTGAGAAAAAGGCATGCAGGAAACTTGTTGGTGACACTGCTAGAAGGTTCCATATTACAAGAGCATAAGAGAATTTATCTGAACTTTTTATCCTAATTTAGCTTTCCTTTAGCCAAACTTGGTAAATCTGTGGGTGCTCATGGCCTTGTTGACATGTAGTAATGAAATTACATAGTAAATATTGTTTATTATTCCAGGATTATTATTATTCTCAGATTTATATAGAAGTTGAGATTGCATTAGTTGGTGTAAACTGTGAAAGTGTTCCCGTTTACAATCATAACCCTCCTGTTAAATGTGTTCGTTTGTTTTGTGCTACTTCAGCAATGTACTCTAGATCAGAACATGTCTATTTAAAAAAAAATGTTTTTTTCAAGATGTCATTGAAAGTAGATAAATAACCATTTTCAAAGGTAAAATGCAGGCTTCAATCCATTGCAGTGATTGAAAACAATATGGATATGTTAAATCTCTCTGCAGTACTGTGACAAACTTACAAAGCAAGGAGTACATTTCTGTTCTCATTTTTAAGTAATAAATAGTACTTTTCTACCCATGAGAGATTAAGTTCTTGAAAAAATTTGCTTAATTAAGAAGCTAAAAGATTTCAGTAGAGGGTCATCATTTCAGCTGTTATGGTAGATAAACATATTTATTCAATTAAAATGTCCAAAATTCAAACAGAATACTTAAACCAGAGACGACTTGGTTATATACAATTGATACATACTCTTGACAGTTACTCAGAACATCTTGATTTTATTTGAGCTGAAGGCCAAAGTACTCTTTTAATATAGAAAATTATTCTACTCCCTAACTTGTAATATTACTAAATAATGATTGAGAATATTTGTTCTTCATTGGCTGCTTCCAAATGAAGTTCTCATGTAGCACCACGAATTCAAACCGGATTCCACCTTCCAAGAAGATATTTTTACTTTTTGAAAGATAGTCTCATCTTTTTCACCCTTGTTGGAGTTCTTGTCAGAAAGCTCAACAATTAAGTTATCACACAGAGAGAGTTGTGAGGAGGAAAAGAGCTGCAGTTTCTGACCTGTATTGTCTGACATCTTCATAGGGAATCAATGTTATAAAGTCATATTTAAATAAACATTTTAAAAGAAAAGAGAATACCTCCATAAGCCTCTATTTCTTATTTAGTCTTCTGTTAGAGAATCTGCTCAGAGGTGAGGAAAAGTGTTGGTAAAATATCTCAAAAATGGATTTGCCACCTGCCACACTAGAACTACAAACAACAGTGAACTGTGTGTGGGGTGTTTATCTTGAGGGCCGTTGGGTGGAGAGGATATTGTGGTTAACTTCCCAACTGGTGTAGAAACCTTTAAAAATAGCTCTAAAATTGTACAGTCACTTTGTAAACCAAACAAAAAATAAGGCAGTATTTTGTGCTGGAATTAAGGCTTTATCCATATAAAGTTTTCACCCTTTAGCTCAGGTCAGTGCCAGAGTTAAGTGGCTTCAGTGGGAAGTTGCACTAACCGGCGAGAATGTTCTCCTTTATTTTTGTGTACTACCCAAGCTGGCATGGCTCTGTAATTGGTCTGTTCCTATGGTAAATTCGGATTAATATCCAGTAGGAAAACAAATCTAATCATGTGGAAGTTTTTATTTGCTTTCAATGTCTCATTCGAACATACATTTTTCTAAGGATCTTTCTTTATTGGGGCTTATACTGGCATTTTGAAACTGCACCAGACTGCCAAATCAGAGCCAGCGAGTGGATTACATTTAGTGAGGATTGTCTAGATGGGAGCTGGGTGTTTCTAACAACACTTCAGCACCAGCTACCTAAAGCCCCAGTGCTGACATCAGCAAACATTGAGGAGAGCTCACAGAACTGAGTTCACTGTGTTTAGGTATTGAATGTCTTGTGCTACAGGTTGTGGAAGAACTGTTGAAATAATTTCTGACCCCTGGGTGCAGCACATCTGTCCTGCACTGAGTTTGTAACCCTGGCAGGAGCCAAACACACTCTGCACAGAGCCAGGTGTATGCCCCTCTGTTCCATAATCTGAATCGTATAATCTAAATTGTCTGCACAACTGGGAGCTCAATGTTCGTGAAGAATTCAGTCTTAAGTGCAGACCATCCTGGATATTGCTGCAATTGGCATAAGGAGATGAAGAGTCAACGGTAATCTAGTTAAAAAGCAAGATCAATGTCAAAAATAGAGAATTAAATGAAGTCTTGTGGTCTACCAAGGCATTCAAATCAGTCAATAAACATAGCTTTAAAGTCCTAATTGCAGACTATGCTATCAGTAAAAAGGCTTAAGTCATTTTTTGTATTTATCTGATATGTTTGCAAGTTAGTAATGGAATGTCACAAAACTGATCGTTTTTAAAATGTACTCTTACTTGGAGACTTCACCTAACAATAGCTAAAGAAGGTAAAAAGCAACTCTGACCTCACATACCAATTTTAATTTCATGTCTGTGCATTTCTCAATGATCTTTGAATTCTGAATGCTGACATAGAACTACTTCAACATCTGCTTTAAAAAGTGACTGGCTCCAGTTAGAAACCTTTGTAGGCTCTGAACACGCATTTCAGGATTGGTTTTCCGTCTGTTCCTTTTCCTGCCTCTGCTGTAGTCATACTACAGAGAATGAAAATTGAGAATTTTGCTGTTACAGAGAATTTGGGGCTTGGATACAGCATAGGGGAGGTTCTGCCTTCTGATACCACTGAATGAAGTATGGTTTGGTTTGCTGATCTAAATTATGGTTCAACTATGGTTTGAGCAGGTGACAGGTAGATGTCGTTTCTTTTTGGGAAAAGAGTAGCACGCTGTTTTTTCTGGGCACCACTGACATCTTCTTCAACCCAGGTGGGAATCACCAGGGTCAGAGTAACCTGCTTTGCTACTGTACAGTGGAGATGGTGATGAAATTCAGAAAAAAAACATGTTTTCAACCTAAGTCCTTTTGACTCAAGCTCCTGAGTCAGGTCTGAAACTCACTGTGGACTTCTGAAAATTTAAATGATTTCCCTGTAGTCTGGGAATATTCTGAAAGCTAAGACTGTCATTACAGAATTCAAGATTCTAAAGAAGGCCTAAGATGAAATCTATATTAAATATAATTTGATTTATTGTGCTTATTCTGGTAGTAATTGGAGCTACTGAAGGACTAATTTTCCTTAGAAATTTGGACTTCTACATGTTTAATGTATGGCTAGACACATTGAGAACAGAGATAGAATGTTATTTACAGCTACTGGAGAGCTCTGTGAAGACAAGTCAGTGGTTCCCAACAGAGTTTCCATACATCATTCTTACAGTGAAGGAATTTAAGTCTTGTGTGTGGTGTCCACCTGAAGAGAGGCACTTGTGCCCCCCCTGTACCTTGGAGGGCTGTTGTGTTTAAGGTGTGGTTATTTTGGTAAAGCTTTGTTAAGCCAACACCATCCAAGGCACAAAATTCAGAAGAAGGGGTGTCAGCACCTCAGGAGCTCTTTGCCTGCTCGTTTCCATGTCCTGAGAAAATCCTAAGCTGACTCTGTTGGAGTTGGCATCACCTGACTCCCACAGCCCTCAATTCTTGTCACTGTGGGAAGATGCCATGCATAAATGGAGCTGACATGAATAAACAAGTGCAGTGTTCTGCCAGGAATAGTGCTAAGGTGATGATTGTGTGTCCTGCCAGCCTTTGAAAATACTTTTGGAAGTGTTTTCTGTGGTTTCCTAGGCAAGGACCTCACACAAATAAAACCAGGAATCCAATTTACCCCAAACCATAAGCTAATACAGGGTTCAAAGAGAATAATCAATCAGAAAATGGAAAGTATTCTGTGGATAAATTTCCATTTGCAGATGTTCCCTTTTCACTTAACACTGTGCTGTAGGCATCCGGACTGTCAAATATTTTGCAACACAACTGTTGAGAGTATGTGGTTTTTCTTTTTAGGGAGATTTTCAGTTTCCCTTCAAGAATTAATAAAAATGACTCCTAGCTTTAATATCAGAGATTCCCAGAGAAGAACATACCTTATCAATCTACAGAACTGTATGTTTTTAAAAAGAAGACAAAGCTTGATCCTACTGCTAAACATTTCATTGCGCACACTAACCGTCCTATAAATCATATTTGGGTAAGACCTAGTCCTCCAATATCCCTGTAGATGACACCCCATGCCCCACTTGCTGGGTGAGAGGTCAGGAATGTGATTTCAGTAAGGCCTGAGTAAGTGAGAAGGCTCCAGACACAGCGCTGGCAGCAGGATTGCAGCGCTGATGGGAGAGCAGGGCAGGCGCTTCCTTTCCCCGCTGGAAGGTGCTCACTGCTCTGTGTGAAAGGAGTCAGACAAAACACCAAAGCATTTGTGGCTGGAACACTGGAATTGAAGAGCCTCAGAGACAACTTTTCCATTAGCAACTCTAAATAAAATGGAAGTAGAATAGCATGTTAAAACGGAATGTTGCTCAAAATACCACAAGCACAGTAAATTCCTAAATTCTTATCCCAGCTTCGGTTGTCCAGTGGTTGTCATCTTTTCACTTCATATCTCTGCCAGTGTGTGCTGTGCAGAAGGACCAAGAAATTCATTGATCAGCCTGTTTACTCTGTGTGACTGATGTCCTGTAATGCATTCAGCTAACAGGAACCAGATCTGATAGTGTCAAATAAGATCAGCAGCCATGCTGGCAGATTTGAGCTCTGTCTCAGTGCCGAGTGGACAGGGGTCAGTGGCTTTCTTTTGGTATTGAGAGCAGGTTGGTGGTGTTGGATTTCGTGTTCCACAATGGGCTTTGAGATTAGTCTGTGCTCTGTGGTGACCTTATTCTTCTCATCAAATTTATATTCAGGTAGCTCTGATTCATTCTCCCATTTCCTTTGTCTTGTGATTTCTGTTTCACATATGGAAGAGAAATACAGAAGGAAAAGCAAATAATGCAGTTTTGAAGTTTGAGGTCACTGTAGAGTTCCCAGAGTGTGTTTCTAAATTCACTCAGGCCATGGGAGCACTAAGTGTGTTTGTGTGTCCAAATTGCACCCACAATACCCTGTACCATGTCATTTGTTCAATTTTACCTTTAATATAAAACTGCATATGTGGAAAACACATTATATTTAAACTATTACTTTGCTTTTTAAGCCAAAATATTCTTAGCCATCCTCAGGTAGCCTCTTTCCAGTTTTGATCTGCAGTGGCTGCAGAGAGCTCTGCTTTCATTACCTTCAGACTCAGCTACTATTGTGATTAAAACCTAGAATATGAAGTGACTGTCTGGTATGAGTCCATGTCTGTTCTCTGCATGTTATCAATGTTTCAAGTAATGGGGTCAGTTTCCCTGCATATAAGAGAACTCCTGCACAACTCATTGTATTGCCTTGTACTTTGAGGAAAAAATTTCAGTATTGTGTCAGTGATAAAAGCCTGAGTTACTTGAGAAGTATGATTTGAGGTTTCCCAAGAAGGAGCAGTTGGGAATAACAGGGTTATTATTTTTACTGTTTAGTCTCCTGTCACTTAGATAACTGTTTTATCCCAATCTTATGTATGTTGAATTCTTAAAGAAAGGGGTATTAGATTTCTGAATCTATTTGTACTGTTTCCCCTGTGGCAGTGTAGTTTAACTTTGGAAAGTTTCTCTCCTTCAGCGCTGACCAAAGCTTGTTCTGCATTTCTGAATGCAGGTGGATGCGCTGCGATTGCGCCTGGAGGAGAAGGAGACTATGCTGAATAAGAAGACAAAGCAGATCCAGGAGATGGCAGAGGAGAAGGGGACTCAGGCAGGGGAGATCCACGACCTTAAGGACATGCTGGAGGTGAAGGAACGCAAGGTTAATGTTCTTCAGAAGAAGGTGAGATTGGAGAGCTCCAAGTTAGATATACACCTCTGATGCATCTTGATTTCTTTCCAAAGCTGTCAGAGAGTCTGAACTAGAATGTACATTCTGGAGAATGATGTTCAAGTCCATTGATGTAATGGGAATATGATGAAGGATGAATTTCGGTTAGAATTTTTACAAAAAAAATAGAATTCTAAACAGAGGTTGTTGCCTTTCAGTGATTGTATGTGCTGCGGCTGCGTCTGTTTTATTACCAATGGCTCAGACATTTTTATGAGAGCACATCATCTGAAAAATCAATCCTTTCCCACTCAGCACCTCACCAAAGCCACGGTGATTTGAAGCACAGGGCACTGGCTGACCATGACTTTAGTATGAATGAGGGGTTGTATGAGTAGGAGCAATTAGGATAATTTCTGTGTAACCTACTTGGACAGTTTGTGAAGAACTTTGTGTAACTTTTGTTAGAAATGCTGTTTCATCATACTTCATATTCCTTGGGAAGTGCTAGAATAGGATAATCAGACTATACTTCATATCTTTCTGGATAAGAAAGTGTAGACCTTATCAGTGAACTAGGGGAGGTCTGGGTAAAAAAAAAAAAAAAAAGTCAGACAAATTAGAGAGGTCTCCCAAAGGGGAATGAGTCCTAGGGTAATGAATGTCATTATGGATGATTGTTGGCAAATTGCACACACAATATATCCCAATTTTCCTCTACACAGGGTAAAAAGAGAGAAATGCATGTATTGCAATAAATTTTAATTTGGAGAATATTTTTTCTCTGTATCTTTAGAGAATCTGTTCTTGGAGCTCTTACTCAGTGTATTAGGCTGAGGGTGTGGGTTTTTTTGTTCTATTTTTTCCTAGACCTTTAAACAATTCTACAGAGTTCTTGTGATATTAATAGTTCAGAATATTGATTAATTTCTGACGCCTGGCCAATGCCTTTTATTCTTGTCTGTAACCATAAATCATGAGGGTTTAGGTCATGTTCAGCTCTGTTACAGCAAATGTCATGTGGGAATGGAAGTTCAGACATGGATTGTAGCCATAAATAAATCATTAATAATCCTAGAGCAGAGCCCTAATTCCCAGTCTTCACAGTCTCTTTTTTTTTGGCTGTTCATCTTTTTAGAAACACAGATTTCTGATTTTTGTGCTGTGTTTCTTTTTGTTTTACAAAGCTGGTCGTGCAGATTGAGATTCCAGCTGAATGTTTAACCAGGAGGTGGGGAGTCTGACATTTGTGTAAATATTAAATGTCACTGAAGTGGTTTTATTTCCATTTACTCTTACACTGCTTCTTCACACGTTCTCTTGTTCTACTTGACACTTGAGAATGATCTGTCGTTAGATCATTTATAGGCAGCTCTAAAGGTTCTCTTTTTATCCATTTTTTATACTTGTTTTTTTGAGACCACTGTAGTCCATATTGAGACAGTTTCATCTGGTGTCTTCATGCATCTGCCTTGTTTCTTCAGGACTGTTCCCTGCTGCTTTCAAGTAAAAGTACCTGGTTCCTTTAACATGAACAGTTAAATTGTGAGGGTTGTAAATTCAAAGATTATTTTTTGTGTTTTCTATAACTAGATAACCTAGAATATTCCTGTGGAGAATCCAGGTGACAATTCTTTTATCTGAAGTTTGTGGTGCAATACGTAATTATTTTTCATTTTTTTGTATAGCCTGGGGTAAATAACTGGAAATTGAGGCTTTTAAAGTTCAAGGATTGATATCTTTAACTCAGAATTTTAATTACTTGTCCAGACCTGGAATTGAAGACTGAGTGTGGAATTTTCTATAGCTAGGGCTTTGCATTTTCTTATTCTCTTCAACATTTTCCCACAGAAAAGCAGAGCTTGAGAAAATACCTAAGGAAGGACTGGTCTGATTTTTTTAATATGTAGTACTGTGGAAGTTATGGGAACTTGCATAAAATCTGTTTCAAGTGCTAGGGAAAAATGATGAAGTCTCATTTTTATCTGGTATATATGGCTGTCCCTTTATGACTGCACAGATTGTTCTTTCTGCCCTCTGCCTGGAACCTCAGAAGCCTGTAGCTCCTCTCATATAAATATTTTTCTCTTAATCCTTGTAAACTGTGGTTTACTTTTCCTGGTTTTGCATTTCTAGTGTGCATCTTTTATTAAGGTGCACATCTTGTTCTCTGCCTTTCAGACCTTCCAGGACAGTTTAGAATTTTATTGCATAAAGAAAAATAGGCAATCTTTAAACTTTTACCTCCAAAGACAATAGTCTTTTTATTCCTTCCTCTGGTTACAAACTGGTGTGTTCAGATAGCTCAGGTTTTAGTCTTTTATTTTAGTTGAAGATCTGAAGGTACAGTTTAAAGTATCTTCAGAGGTCACCGATATTATAGATAGTAGTTTGTCTGGGTTTTTCTTTCGCTGACTTAGTTATCTGATAGTAAGTGTTTGCTTTAAGTTTATTGACATGATTTAAGTGGTACTCAGGCATTTTAATTGAATAGAGTGGAAGATCATGAAAGGCACGTGGTACAAAATGTACTTTTCTTGTATAGTGTTAATATTTTTCTATGGAAATCATATGTATTTGGAAGCAGCAGAAGGAACAGAGTAAAGATGTGGCGTGTTGGAGGAATTAAACCAAATCAAGACCTGGGATAGTAGATAACCATTCAATCAGTTTTCACCAAGTACTCTTCTCTCAGCAGGTACTCAGATATTTTTGAAGTTGGATATTTTTGAAGTTGGATTCAAATTGACTAAATTTTGCACACCAATATTTTTTAATGCTAAGTACCAAGAAAATTTGTAGCAAAAGCTGAAGTGATATAGATCTGAAAAGAATAGAATTTATTAAAAAATCATTAGCTTGCATAACTTGGTCATTTAAGAAGAGTTGTTTACTTCTTTTGAAATTTAGAGATTGCCTGTACTAGAATGTAGCCATAGTCAAATGGGTTTTTGGACCTCATAATTTTTTTTATTTTCTGTAACTGTTTCAGATGTGTAATCACCTCCTCTGGTGACACTGACAAGGAGTTGTATGGCATGGTGCCCATGACTGTGCTATCCTAAATTGCTGCTGTTGAAACAAAAAAATGATTTAAAATGCACCCTTTATTTTTGGGTCTCAGTTTGGATTCATTGACACAGACCACCTCATGCTTTGCTTTATGAACCATTACTTTTGTTGTATTGGTTAAAGGTGGTGAACTATAAAGTATACCTTTTAGTCATCCAAAAATCAAGGTGAAGAAAGTAAAGGAAGTTTACTGGCTGATCAGAGATCAGTTAAAAGACAGGGAAGAAGATTATGAACAACAAAGTTCTGAAAAATTAACACGAAAATTGGCATCATCACTGATACCCAGTAGGCACCAAAATACATTTTCCAGGTTGCTGAGAAACCACATGCTTCACATTTTAAATCCTGGAATCTTTCCAGTTCTAAGCTCATACAGTGATGCTGCTTGGGAGTGCCTTTATTTTACACAATAGAAGTAGAGCAGATGCTAGAAATTTGGAGACTTTGGCTTTCTGTCTGAAAATTTTATGCAAAAACTTACAGAGCTTCGGGATTATTTTTTTCTCATTTCATTGAAAATAGATCTTGCATAAAATCTCATTTTAAGTTGTTAGAACTCAGGGCCAGGGGAGAATGTCTTTGAAAATATAATAGGGACCATGCTGGGCAAATTTGAAATCTGAACCTGAAAAACATCAAATGGTGCTTCATTACTCTTTTTGCTACATCTGTCTATCTGTGCTGGTAGACAAGGATGAAAAGCAATGAGGAAAAACAAATCAATATTTTGCAATCAAAGCATTTTTGGGAAGTAGCATTTGGGACACAAGTAAGAGTACACTGAAAGAAAAAAAAAACAGAACAGGGAATCAATCACCTCTTGCTTTGGGGGTAGGCCATGTTTTGTCTTGGGGAGGGGGTTAACACTCCCCTCTTTGTGCAATGCAGCTGCAGGCAAATAAAATGCAAGTTTTAGTGTCTGAACATAGCAGTGTTTTTGGCAGCTCCCCACGCTCTGTGTGATAATTGACCTGTGATAAAGGAAGAACACAGATTTTTTTTTTTTCTTTTGTGGCTGTGTTGACTTGTTTAGCTAAACTTTGGAAGGTTTCAAATGCTCCTGCACTTTTGAATAAGAAGCATTGTCTTTCTCCATGGGAAATTAATGTCCTCTGCTTTTCAAAAAACTTGGAATCCGATAAATATCTTATGCTTAATGATGAGAAATACTGTGTGGCAGGAGAGAGAGGCTGCAAGTGAAATGTGTAACTCAGTTGTTTAAAATCAATGGTGCTCATAGTTACTACAAAAGCAGTGTTGATTTAGTAGTCCTAACTTTGAAGGGCAGTGTTTGTACTTTAAAGTTTATTTTGTTTCTATTCCCGCATCTCTGAAGTAGGTTTACCTACTCAGACAGCTCCTCTGCTCCAACCCTGAGGAGATGAGAGAGCTCAGAGCAGAAACTGCATTTTCAAGCATCTAATTCAGTTTATGGAAGTTTCATTCGACCTTGAACTTGCCTACCAAGATAATGAATATATGGATTTCTAAGAATCCATGAAATGCACTGGACTTGGAGCTGTCCCTTTGAGCCTCTCCACAATGGCATTTAGTGCTTACAAGTGCCACAGTGTCCACACTGCAGGCAATGGCTTGGTCATCCAGTGTGTCTGAGTCTCTATTTGTGTGAGCTACACAGCAAAGAAAGGGCAAAGACTGGCCCAGCAGAGATGGACTGCCTGTTCATTTACAGAGAGGGTGTGCATGTGCCCTCCTGTTTCAGACTGGATCATTTTTTGCCTCTGTAACATTCCTGTGGGCCAGCTTATTCTCTGCTTTTAATGCGCTTGAATCGTTAAGGAGGAGCTCAGTACAGGCTCAGCTCATCTGCCCAGATTCTGCAGGGAGCTGAAGGTGGATGTGCTGGACTTTCTGCTCATCTGGAACTGATGAAATAGGCACTTTGCTTCAGCAACACTGTTGCTTATCCAGCCCAGTGCCAAGAGGATGTCTGTGAGTCTCTGTCAGAGCTGTACTTCTGCTCTTTTTACTCCAGGTCTCAAGTCATGCCACTGAACTGGTTCTAAACCCAGCTCAGAGATTTCAAACGCCACAGAAAAGACCAGACATCCCTAGAGGCTTGTGTCAGCTTCTTTATTAAACTTGACAGACATGACCTCAAAGATGTGTCCTGGAGGGTCATGGGGAACTTGTGTCTCTGTGTCCCTGAAGGGATATCAGACCTCTTCTGCTGCTGCTTTTTCTTTCATTCAGACCAATCTGTTACAGGCATGCTGGTGGCCACTGAACAAAACAAAATTGAAATTTGTGCCTTTTAGAGATTTCTAGAAGCTATTCTGGTTTATTGGTTACCCTTTGACTCCAAGATGGTGCAGTAGCTTCCCTTTTCACCAGTATTCTTTGATAATTGCTTTACCATGTAGGGTGGGATTTTTACATAATAGTATCTTCAGTTAGTGGAAAATAGGAAAAATTAGACAGGCTCTTAATCCCTCATCTCTCTCAAAATACTACATGTGGTAGCAATGAAAGTGCCAAAGAAGACTGAAAAGGCTTCATTATGTGAGTTCAAATTCAGCCTAATTATCATGTGAGATTTTTTTCATTTCTGCCATCCAGGTAGATTAGTTGTTTAATTTCTATGTGGAAAATTAGGACACAGCACAGAATTTATTTTTATTTTACAGTGACCCATGACCACTTTGAAAGATTCTTACCCCTCCTTTTTGACTTTGCAGTTCTCTGACAACCTATTAAGACCTTTCAGAGTAATTGCAGCCCAGCTCAGGTGACACGGTGTGTCATTTGGTTTTTTTTCTACCATGAATGTACAGCTAATAACATGATACTAAGGCAGGGGAATAGCACAGTTTCTTCATATTGCTTCTCAGCTCTTTGCTAGTTGAGTTTTATAGGTGGCTTATTACCATACAGAGTTTGTTACAGCAGCTTCAGGTAGAGCCCAGAGATTTGGCATCTTTGATTCTTTTGAGCCATACAGTAATGTACATTTTTCTGATTTGGAATATGGATCCTAAAAGGCCCACAAGCTTAGCTTGAGTCAGTATTTTCCATGGCAAATAGTCCGTGGTTTGCAGGTGCTGGTAGAGGTAGCAGTGTGTTCTCCAGGGACTTACCCAAGGAATACAACTTATGCTATTACAGTTATTTTTAGTGCACAGTTATGACTGCTACTGCAGCATCCATGGTAGACAAACCTACTGGATTCAAAAGAAGGTTTTATGCCTGCCTATGTTATAATTTAGAATTTTTAAGTGGAGAATGTGCTTCTTTATTTTTATTTTACTTTTTCTTTTGAGCATTTTATGATACCACAATAAAAATAAAAACATCTGGATTATATGTAGCATATGTACCTATATTCCCAGATGTATGCTAACATTCTTTTAAAAATCAAATATGTGAAAGATAGCAAGTCAATTTCTTATTTTGAGAACTAATGTAAGGAATACTCTCTCCATTTATGTTGATGTTGTTAAGGAATCTTGCCTGTTGACTTTAGTAACTGAAGTGCTTGATTGGTTTTTTTTTCTGAAGTAAGCCTTGTAGATAAGTGGCTCACACAAAGAAAGAAAACAGGCCCATGAGGTGTTGGTTCTGTAGTTCAGCTATTGCAGCTGAGTAATGTAGGATTTTAATCTGATGCACACTGCTGTAACAATGTCACAGAGCATTGATAGCAACAGCTCAGGTACAAGAAAGCTCCACTACAGTTTCTGGTATTATCTGAAACCACTACTCAGCAAATCTGGCAAATCTGTCATGTATGGAAGGAACTTTTCTAGTATCCCTTAAAGAGGAGCAGACACTTTAATATTAATGTTCTTCTTGGGCCTTGAGATAACTTCTTGATTGGCAAGAAGGGACATTACTCACAGGTAGGGGGACTGACAAATTCTGGTTTCTTGACGTGATCTGGGAAGGCAGCCAGCTCTGGGGCTCCTTGCCTTCATTAGGAATTAAATGTATAGGTTTGCTGGCAAGATAAAGCTAATCAGCTTTGTTGGTGTATTCACTGTCCTGCAAGACAAACACAGACTTCCCCATGACTGAAGAGGCAGGAAAAGCAGGGAGTGTGCCATTCTTGAGGTTGCTGACATCAATCTTCCTCACAGGGCTTTTCACTGCTCTCTGGGTTCTGAGGCTTCACAATTTCCAGCTTTGGTCACCAGGCGTTTTCTGCCCCTGGGGGTTTTGTCTGAGCTGTGTCTGGAACAGACGTTGGTGATTGTGTTAGTCAAGCTAGGGATATTCACTGGAACAAGGAAGGAGTAATTTCTCAGTTTAAATCAATCGTTCCCTGGATTCAGGATTGAATTTTGAATGCAGTAGGCTACACAGCCTTTAAAGCTGGGTCTCTGCACAATATTTATACTGTCTTTAGGACTGTCATAAGGCACAAGTATATTAACAGCTTTCAAATCTGTAATTTCACCCAAAGGAAATTTCAGCGTGGAGTAGTGTCAGCAGAAGAAACTGAAGTCCCTTTGTCTCAGAACACCATGCTTTTGATACTTAGGGTGCTCCTCTACATGATGAGGAGGTTCCAGCAAATGATGCTACTAATTTAATACATTAGGTTCTTACAATTTTGGGGGAGTTTATGAGTTTGGACCACTAACTGATGTGAGAGTTTGATATTTAGTCACCTATCATTGTGTTTTGAAGTAATTCTGTAAGAGCAGTGATGGCTAAATACTGAAAAACACACACCCACCCACAACCACACACCCACCCACTCTCTCATGTTTAGTATTTACAGTATGATTCCTAATCCCTTCCTATTCATCACCCTATATCCTTTCTAGGAGAATGAAACAGGACAATCACAATTGACTGGCCATGTTTTACACTGGGATCAGAAGCATCCCTCCTTTTCAGAACTCTTACCTCAGGGTTAGGACAGTTTTACCCTACAGTGTATCTTTGATCTTTGATTTGGGCAAAGTAGTTCAGTGTCTGAATCGTAATTTAATTTAAAATCTTTGTTCAAGTTGTACAGCCTTCTGCTTGAGCGATCTTAAATGATAATGTAAATGGAGTTTAGTTTGCTGTGAGGATTTCCTTTATAATGAACATTAAATCCCATGTTCCCATCCTATCCAGTGGTCTGCCTCAATGGTTGGTTTTTTCTGCTCCCTGATTTCCATTCTTGGCTATCTCAGTGGTCTGAGGAGTTCAGCCTTTCCTCTCTTTGTGTCTTTTCTCACCACCTTTTATCTGCAATGCGAGGGTGATATGCAGCACTGCACTGTGTCTCTGAGCAGGGATGTATCAGTGTTACAATATCCTTACTCTGTGTAGAACCTAAACCAAAATCTCCAGCAAGTCAGGAAAACATCATCAGTGTTGCTGAGTAAAGGAGATCAAGTTGCCATAGAATGAAGACTGCTTGTTTCACAGTAATTATCAATGAAATAGGGCACATGGTTTATCCAAGTAAAGAAGTTTAATTCTTAGTGTAGAAACTTTTTCACTTTCCACCTCTAAAATGCTACTTCAAGTGTTAACCTTGTGAACTTTGAGATGTTCTAAAAGCAATGTTGCAACTTGTCAGTTTTAATTCTGCTTCTTACAAAACAGAATATCAGATCTAATTTAACAATTACTAGGTCCAGTTTTCCCCCTTGTTTTATCAGCCTTGCACAATAAAGTACTTTTGGTTTTCCCTTTTTTGAACATTTGGGAACCATCAATATGAAATTACTCCAATTTCTAGTGTTTGTGTTTTCTCTGTAATGAACTTTCCTAAGTCAAATCTGTGCACATTTTTGTGAAAGCCTATTCAGAGGCTTGGGACAGGAGTGAGTAAATGTCCCCAAAATAGCTGGGTTTTTAATCCTTTTGTGTTTGGTAGGTTGTAGGAGTAAACCTTTGGAAAACACAGTCTTAGAGATTGCTTCGTAATGTCAGGACACAGCTGAAAGGAGAATTAGCATGATGTTATTCTGCATGGTTGGGCCAGGATTTCAACAAAATGGATGCTATTCTTAATTAGATTAGGAAATTAATTATCAGATTATTTCAATTATGCTTCTCAGTATAATAACATTTTAATATATACGAAATAAATGAGTAATATCTAAACTTCACTGAAGAGGAGAAGCAGAGTTTAAACTATTTTGTTTTGCTATTTATGATAGCAATGTTTTGTTTTGAATTTACTTGTAGGAATGAAAGTGTCAGGCTCAAGTTGGAACCAAGAAATTGTCTTAATGAACAAACAACCAAAGTTGAAACCTTGGTGGTGGATGATGGCTGCAGCCTCTTACCTGATGAATGCCAACAAAAGGGGTCATGCAGAGAAGCTCTAAGATAAACCAGTGATAGAAATTTTGAATGGATTATGTAATTAACCGTGTGTAACCGAGCAAGTGGCTCACGTATTGCCAAATCAGGTGTCTTATGACCAGGTTTTACACTTTTGTTATTTGATTGCATTTTACATCAAGTATTGTCTGTTCATATTAATGTCTGTATCCTTTGAGACACAGCCAGGATCAGTGGGATAGATAGTGCCTCCATCTCCTCCCAGCTCAAACTGCTCTCTTGTACTGACCAGTGCCCATGGTCAGTACAAGATTCAAACACACTGCTTTTAACTGGGTCAGGCTATTGATATTATTGAACCTCCTCAGAATGAAGCAATTCCTCAACTAAATTTAACTGGTTTACAGCTGTCTGAGGATGTGAGTCATTGCTAATGTGTAATATTTCCTAGGCAGTGCTTTGGAACTGAGACAACTCTTAAGAACAACATATACATTGGCTCCCCTGAAAATGTGAATTTCAGGACATTTACCAACTCAAAAATAAGTTTTAACTCTCGGGGTCCTAATTTTTATTTTTTTCCCCCCTGATGTGAATTGTGCTAGAGTATCTTTAGAAGCTTGTAAGGAAAGTGCCTTTCAGTGTCAGTTTTCAGAAACAGCAGACTTAGTGACAGGATTGTGTTAGGTTCGAAGGAAATTCAAGCTATTTATTAGCAGAAGAGAAGTATTGCAAGCACGATAGTAATATTCTGAGAATATGATTTGAAAGATCTGGTTTAAATACTGTTTATTGTAGGGAATGTGACAGTACAGAAAAAACCTTTACTCTTTAGAAGATACTAGAATTACAATTCCCTTTATGGTGACTGTTCTTAGTTGTGCTTTGCAGTGATCTGTCAGCAAACTGCTGCTATCAGAGGTTGCTTGGGTGTGCAAAAGAAAGGAGGATAAAGGAAAACAAAGGGATAGAAATGGATGTCCTTAAAGATTATTTATCTAAACATAGATTAACTGTTTTTCTGGCTGGTATAAATCTACTCACAAAGCACCCTTGTGTGAAAAGGCAATGGAAAGGTAAGAGGAGTCTGTTGGATCAGTGTCAATTCTTTGTTGCTACTTTACTAGAGGTACAAAAAAATGAACCATCTGTACAAGTCAATTTTTCTTGAATCAGCACTTCTTCCTGCACACTATTCTTTTCTCAAGTCAACCTGATTGCAAGTTTGGGTCAAGAATAAGGCATTAATTTCATGAAGTGTCCTGCAATTCCTACTTTTTTTTTTTTCTCTGCCTGAAAGTTGCTGGATTTTGAAGCAGTAGCAATGTGCCTGCTTGTGATCCATATATTTATTTGACAATTAAGGTTTTACTTTAAATAGAAATCACAAAACTAAATTTTTTGTCCTTTCTAAGCTGCATAGCAACAAAGTACTTTACTTGTAAAGCTAAACTCTGTAGAGCTTTATGCTAATTTCGAAGGACTTTATGCAGATTGGAGATCACAAGAATCAGAATGACAGAAAGATTTTATCACCTGGAAAAGCAAGCAACTTCGGTTTTGTTGTTGTTTTTTCTTTAATTGGGAGCTGTTTTGAGTTTTAACTGGACCCTGTGTAGCAGTTCCTAAGTATGATAGTGTAAGAGATGCACCGAATGCTGGAGTTTAGCCATTTAAAATTCTCCTTTCATCTTGTCCTCCTCTATGCTGTCCTTTCTAGCCTTTTCTAGCCTGGCTCTTTTTGTTAAGATAACTGTATGTTCCTTTGTAAGCCCATCTAAAACTCCCAGTATCTGTTCAAGGAGTTACAAATTCCCACTATTTTAAAGTCAGCAACATCAGGACATTTCCAAAGTGCACAGTATTCCAGTGTGATGTTGCAAACGCAGTAATGTTCCAGGTAAGCATCGAAGTAGAGGAGCAGTAAATAGAAAACTTTATTGGGAAGCAAAATAAAAATTAATCCAGTCTTCCCTGAGATGGTTTTTAGTATGATAGTTCAAGAACAAGAATCTCTGAATATTACTTGACAACAACATGGCCACATTCATATCAATTGGTTGGATTTAAAGTTAAAAAAACATACTGAGTGCAGCTGAACTTTGGAAGAAACTCTGATCTGCATTTGCCAAAATCTTATTGAAAAAAGAGAAATTGTTTGATCTGTCCTGAACTTTAAAACAACTTAAAAATCTCACCCTTGCAAGAAGACATGCTTTGCCTAAAGCTTCACATTGTTGCTAGTCTTGGGAATTTAACCTTTAAAATTAATAGCAGGAACATTACTTTTGGAGTAATGATTCAGTGCAGTAATATGAATGAAAATATTCACCCATGTGACAGACCTTACTTCTCACACTCACAGAATCTGTTAATGCTAAATTAAATACACATTTTTGCAATTCATGCAGGACTGTTCTAGTGGTACTTTTGCAGGATTTGCAATAGGAAGACAATTATAATGGTGAGGTTTTCAGTGTGACGTGGGTAAAACTTGAGCTTAATCTTAGAAGTCTGACCAAATGTCTGCTTATAGACTTCCATTATGTTCTCCAAAACATGACATTCAGAAATACAGTAATAATTATAAATCCAGTAGTACTGCTTTCTTGAACAGTCTCTAAGGATTTAAGGGGATCTCTCACTACTTTCTCTTACCCTTTTCCCCAATGCAATATTTTTTTAATGTTTTTTATGCGATCATGTCTGTTTTAACTGTTATGTTCTCACTGACTTTGGTGCAAGCCCATCTTTTTCAGCTTCTCAAATGCTGTGGGACCCCAGCAATTCGAGTATGACTGTAGACTCTCAAATTTTTATACTTGTATTAGTAATTTTACATTAAAGGGAGTGGCATGTCTCCAGCTAGACAGAGCTGTAGCTGTTCTGTCATCACATGCCTGCTTACTCACCCACTCTCCCTTCCAAAAATGCATCTTTTGTTCTCATGTTAGAATTCCTGATGTGGAAAGAAACATTTCTGCCTGTGATTGGTGATAATCCATCATCCCCTTGTGGTCATTGACCCTGGAGCTGGGGTGACCAGTAGTGCCTTTACAAAACCAAGGAAGAACTGTTTGGGAAGGTAACAGCTTATGTGAAGTTGTTGTTGATTTGGATGGCTGTGCCACAGGAATGGAACACAAACCTTCTGAAACCCGCCTGGTTACTGAGATCCTGTTTACATTGCTGCTCCCCCCAGGGGAAAGCTGGGGTCACAAAAGTGGAAGGCTGAACCCTGAGAAACTCTTTTGCATATCTGCTCCTATACTAGTCTGAAGGAATAGTATCAGGTGTTAAATTGATTGTGGAAGAGGTTTAATGGCCAGTTCACAAACACACTTCATTTATTCAGAAGTCATTGACAGAATAGAAACTGTTTTTGAAGTGTTCAATTTCCTCATTCCTCAGGGCATGGCAAGAGGATGGACACTGTCTCTGTAGAAGAATTTATTGGCTGAAGCAAAATACACAGGATCTAGTAACCTCTAACTAGAGGAATCTGGGAATCTAGTGGCTTTGATGGATATTTGAATAGAGGTGTTTCGTTTGAATCCCTGGGCTGTTTCTAATTTGCATTTGTGTGGGCTTTTCACTGAGTCACTTATTTGCAAGAAGCAGAAAATGCTTCCTTGCCTTTGGAGCAGAATGCCAGAGGAAGCTTCTCTTGCCTCTGCTCTGTGCTTCAGGGCTGGGAGGCAAAATAATTAGTTCCACACACCTAAGAATAAATCACCCAAGTTGAAACATGATAGTGCCTGACAACTGGTAATGTTGGAAAAACTATTGCAATAAACCATTATCAACGAGGAAATTGGTGTGCATAGCAGATGATTCCAGTGTAGCCTTGTGAACCTTCACACTAAGGATAAGATTGCTAACTTAGCCATAGATTGCTCTCTTTACTCTGCAAAATAAGTAAATATGGCAAGAAAAAAGATTGTTAATAATTAAAAATAGTATATACTTTTCATTTTTATTTTGATTTGTTTGGGTTTTTTTTAGAAATATGGTACAGTAATATATATATGTATGTATTCCTTAGGTTTGTGGAACATTTAAGAGGAGATTCATCATCTCTGAGTATTTCAAGAATAAACAGTGCTCATTCAATCCTTGTGCCTCCCTGAGTTCCACAAGGCTCAGAGATTCCATTAAGGTTTATTTTGTCTTTTCCTGGGTAGAAAAGAGACTCTGTTTGTGTTACCTGTTTCATTTTCATCAGTTACTTGAGAATTTGTTCAGAATTGCTTTTTTCTTTTTTTGTTAGGAATGTATTGTCTATTCTTTTTTTGAAAGGATTCTCAAATACTTGCAAGGACATAAGAAAAAATTTCTTCATTAATTAACTATATGGACAGTGTGTAGACTATTTGCTTTCTTCTTCAAATTATATCACTGTGGAAAGCCTATACTGATTATTTGTTACAGCATTGCAGATGTAGGAGAAAAAAAGAATAAAGGCAGTTTATTGTTGAGTGTGATTTCATAGTGAAATTTTGCATTGATTATTACAGAAATACTTCAGTTTTGACTCATTGAGCCAGTTCCAGTTTTCTGAAGTCTAAGGGCCAGGTCCTTCAGTGCAGACTCTGTTACATGACCCTGCAAAGGGCACAGCTGGATCTAGGCAGTGCCTAGATATGACTGGGAATATTTTGGCATACCTGCTGTTCCCTCAGTGATGACAAACCCCACCATTCATTGCTCCAGACTGAAAAATATGCACGTAGACTGCAAGAATAGACAGGTTCCCACTTTATACATGTCACATTTTTGGTTTGGGTGTTTATTAGTAGCAGAGGGTGCAGTTGCAGTGGGGAAGTGCAGCAGTCATACATAGTGCTGTCATCTTGCTCTGGTCCTAGCAAACAGTGTAATTGAAACATGAAAATGCACACTGCTTGTGCAAATAAATGCTTGTGCTGCCTTGGTAGGCACCTTAACACATGCTGAAGCTTAATTATTTCTCTGCCTCTCGTGTGTGGTTTGCTCCCAGCAGAAAGCCACTCTGCACTGTCCCCTCTTCAGCCAGTCAGAGCCTTTGGCCAGAGTGTTTCTCCTCCACAAGTAAACACAAGTCTAAGAATAACTCAGCCTTCTTTGTAGTATATTTTCATGGTTGGCTGTTCAAACAGCCAGCCTGTCTAGACAGTTGATGGCACTGGGAACTGCTGAAGTCAAAAGCAGCCACCCTTGGGCATGCTGCCTCCTGGGCAGCCCTGCCTGTGAGCACCAGAACTTTCAGTCAGAGCTTTCTGAAGCTCCATGGGCTGCAAGTGTATGCTAACAAGGCATTAAACAACAGATACCAGTGTATAAAAAAGGAATTTTCAATTCTTACAGTTACTCCTGACTGACATGATATATCTCTGGTTGTGGTTTTTTGGTGCTCTTTAATTTTGCTTTGTAATGTCATTTGTGTTGTGCTCAAATTCAGTTCTGAGCATAACTTGGAGGCCTAATAGATTTTTTCCTAATAGAAACTAACGACGAAGATAAACCAATCCCCATGTTCTGCTGTGTCCCAGATGTAATTTCAGTAGAGAGAGCAAAGTAGTGGAGCACATGTCTACAGAGCCATTTGCTCTGTAATCACAGCAACTCAGTTTTTCCAGGGTTGAAGAGTAAACCTGAGTATAGTTGCTGTATTTCCAATAACCAAGCAGCTGCTCCCTGCTGTTCAACAGCTGAAACAAAAGGCTACTTAATGCTTTAATTTATCATTATGGGTACAGGATCAGGTAGCCTTTGGGGTTGTCTGGTTGCAATATTTCTTACAAATGTCTTTGAAAGTATCTTGCTACCAGTGTTTTGGAGTTGGGTACCTTACATGCCATGTGTCATTCATTATTTTATAATGTGCATTTGCAAGAAGATGCAAGAAGAACTTGTCAGAACAACACAAAAAAGAAGCAATTGAGAAATCTGTGTACACTTTACTCCTTCGTTGATAAATTTGTTTTTGACAGGTTATCATGTTAATGTGCCTGTTTCTTTTGATGTGTATCTATGCATAAAAGGAGGTTGGCATTAGGTCTTCTCAGTGTATCAAAATGTCTATTCAGAACTCACAAATGGATGAAATTTTGCACCCACAGAAAACAAGGTTGATGCATTTTCTACGAGGGGATGGCACTTCGTGCTGGTCCATCACATAGCAAGCCACCATGTAAGATGAACAAGCAACTTGCCAGTATAGCAACAAATACGATGGTACCAAAGAAAATACTTAAAATAATACTTTGTCAAAACTTTTTAATTGCTTTTAAGTGCTTTTTTTAGCTTACATGTGCAGTAAGGTTTTTGTCAGCTTCCTTCCTTCCTTAATGTGTTTCTTTGTTAATGTGTTGATCATCCTTCTGTGACAGGGTCCGACATACTCAGAAATTTGGAATAATGTTTTCTTTATGTTGTTTTTGTGAATACTGTTCAGACTTTCTTGCTCTGGATTTCTTTCTGATTATTGGAAAGATTACTGATTCATTGTTATTATTTGATGGTTTCGGTTACATCACCTGATGTTTTGAGGTAGGATTATAAGAACTAGGTTGTATTAGCTTTAAGAATAATTTTAATAATTTAATATATCCTAAGATGATTTTGGATGGTTGTGCTTGCTGTTGTCTTAAAATGGACTCCTTTTGTTCAAGATTGAAAACCTTCAAGAGCAGTTGAGAGACAAGGAGAAGCAGATGAGCAGCCTGAAGGATCGAGTGAAGTCCTTGCAGGCCGACACCACCAACACTGACACTGCCCTGACCACACTGGAGGAAGCGCTGGCAGAAAAGGTGAGCGTGGGAAGCCCTGGAGGTTCCCTGGGGAGCTGGTGCCCCATGTGAAGGCACAGTTCCCGTTCCCATTCCCGTGCCCGATCCCGTGTCATGGCTCCTGATCCTGTGCCTGTTGCCGTTGCTGTGCCCATTCCCATTCGTGTTCCTGTGCCAGATGCTGTTCCTGTTCCTGATCCTATGCCCATTCCTGATCCCATTCCTGTTTCCTTTCCCATTCCCTTTCCTGCTCCCATTCCCCTTCTCATTCCCATTCCTGTTCCCTTTCCCATTCCCTTTCCCGTTCCCATTCCCCTTCCCATTCCCGTTCCTATTCCCATTCCCATCCCCATTCCCATTTCCATTCCTGTTGACATTCCTTTTGCCGTTCCCATTGCCATTCCCATCCCCGTTCCTATTCCTGTTCCCATTCCCGTTCCTATTCCCGTTCCGCTCCCTGTTCCCATCCCCGTTCCCATTCCTATTCCCGTTCCCGTCCCTGTTCCCGTTCCCATTCCCGTTCCCGTTCCGGTTGCCGTTCCCGTTCCCATTCCGGTTGCCGTTCCAATTCCCGTTCCCATTCCCGTTCCCATTCCGGTTGCCGTTCCCGTTCCCATTCCGGTTGCCGTTCCCATTCCCTTTCCCATTCCCGTTCCCATTCCCGTTGCCGTTCCCTTTCCCATTCCCGTTCCTGTTCCGGTTGCCGTTCCCGTTCCCGGCTGCGCCGGGGCCTGTCCGGGCCCGTCGGTCGCTAGAGGGCGCTGCAGGACGCGCCTGTGAGGCGGGCACGGCCGCGTTCCCGGCGTGGGGCCGCATTCATTATCCCGATAAATTGGCTTTTAATAATGCTCGATTTTCGGGAGATAACTGGCTCGGAGACAGACTGGCCCATTCTCTTTTGGTGGCACAACTTCTGGGGCTAATTTTTTTTTCTCGTGATTCCCAGAGAAGCAGGGCTGCAGCTCTTTTAGTCTGTCAGATGCTATGGACCACGGTTAAACTTTACCTGAGGTTGAAGAATTTGCTTGCATCCTGTCAGATTCCAGGATAACCAAAGCTCCATTGATATCTGGTGTACTGAAAAGTTATTTTGTTGTCTTTTCTTACTGTATATAAATCCCAGTGTCACATAGGCACTACACCCCTTCTTCTCTGAAGGACCTCAGATTTAACTGTACATTTTAGAAAAATAAGATTTAAATAAGTCAGGAAGCAGTATGTAATGCATCCTGGTCTAGGTTAATTTTGGTAATCAGAACCAGATGAACTGGGTTGCATTGTAACAGCATTGTGAACTTGCAGAGATCCAGACATTCCCAGTGTTGAATCCAGTATTCAGCGTGCTGGTATTTCACAGCAATGAACCCATAGATTTCTACAGTTTTCTCCTTCTTGAGGATCTTTAAAGCTGTAAAGACAAGGAAATGGCAGTACACTCCTTCTCCTCATTTAAGTGTGTGATAAGGAGCCTCAGAAGCTGAATTGACTGAGAGGGATTTCCTTCACAGAGTGCTTTCTTTTGTCAGGAAAAGACCATTGAGCGTTTGAAGGAGCAGCGTGACAGAGATGAACGAGAAAAACAGGAAGAGATCGACAACTACAAGAAAGACATTAAGGACCTGAAAGAGAGAGTCAGCATTTTACAAGGAGATCTCACGGAGAAAGAGGTTGACCAGCAGCATGAATCCATTGTGACAGAATTATTTGTTGTCTATGTTTGT
Organism: Drymodes brunneopygia; assembly: GCA_013400955.1. Lineage (NCBI taxonomy): Eukaryota > Metazoa > Chordata > Aves > Passeriformes > Petroicidae > Drymodes > Drymodes brunneopygia. The sequence goes on from VZTZ01039795.1 coordinate 756,251, forward strand.
GTTACATTTGAGATGAAGAAAACCGTTCCTTTATAGTAATTGTCCTTCAACAAAGCTGATCTGGTAGAATACATAATTTGAGAATTTGCAAAGCATCGATGTTTCAGAACCACCTTTTGAGGGATAGCAGCCATCCCCTTGTCTGCAGCAGTTAATCTTGTTAGCAGTGACTAAACATGGTCAGTGATGGCATTGGCTGGAGCTGTGTTTATGGGCAAGGGAAGGCTGGGAACAAGCTTGTCCCTGTCTAAATGCAGGGAGGAAAGAGCAGAGGCTGAGCAAAGCTAAGGGTGCCAAAAGCATGAGGATAACGTTTGTTCCTTTATGCAAAAAACACACGCAGTTCTTTAGACTCTTGAGGGTTTTTTTTGATTAATTAGGTTGATTGTTGGTAATGCACCAGTTGGCTGGACAAATTACATTAATTATGTGAGAGAAATATAAATGTTCTCTGTTCCTCTCCTGTGTACTTAAAATCTACTTTCAGAAATCCGTCAAAGTAAACCAATACAAAAATATGTACCCAGAAAGGACTAAGATTTTGTCTATATGGGAATCAGCATTTGACAGGGAAAAGAAAAAAAGCCAACACAAAAATGGTTTAGAAAGAAAGAAGTTGAGATGTGTTTTGGAGTAAGGTGGCATGAATCAGTTTCACCCCATGAAGCTGTATACAGAAAAGCTTTGAACCCTCTTGGTGGCTAAATCTTCTAACTACATAGGATTTTAAATACAATTTTATTGAAAACCAGTTTTTCATAAACATGACTGTCACTAGAGCACAAGTTCCAGTTTACAGCATAGTCCATCTTTAAAAATTATTTTAAAATTATTTTAGACAAGGTTTTATTTTGATCCTGAAAGTCTGAATTAATTCAAGGAATCTTAAATCAGTGACATAAACATCCTGAAAAAATATGTTGTTCTAAATTAGAACCTGAACATAGTGTGAAGGGATAGGAAGAAAATAAAGACAGAATAGAAACTGGCTATTGCACTTACTTGATAATTAATTCACATCTTTTAATTTAGACATCATTACTGGATCTTAAGGAACATGCTTCATCATTAGCTTCATCAGGATTGAAGAAAGATTCAAGACTCAAGACACTGGAAATTGCATTAGAACAGAAAAAGGAAGAATGTTTGAAGATGGAAACACAATTGAAGAAGGTAATCTTAGTTCATGTTTATATATGTGTTGTAAGCATACACTTCTAAACACATTGCCCATGTCTGCAAAGAGCAAATTCTTTGAATTTCTTTTCAACAAGAAGTGTGAAGGTGTGTCCATGCAAGCCACGTGACAGGCTAAGCCCATCAGAAAGTAACTTTCAGACATCTGTGCTGAATTTGGGTTTCACTTACATGCAGTAACAATGCTGTTGGCTTTTTTGTTAGCAGCTACTAAGAATTTAAGGCTTAATCTGCTTCAGTACAGCTCATAGCAGAAATTGTGCCATTAAATTGGTGTAACAGCTAAACATTTCACACACCAATTATCAGTGCTTAGGGGTGTTAATGTGATAAATTCAGGTGCATTGTGGTTGGCCCTGCCTGAAGGAAAGCATAAAAACCAATGAAAAGAATATGCCATCAATGAAATGTGTGATTTTGAGTCACCAGTTCAGATCTGTTTAGAATTCCTGTTGTGGGTGTAGGGTGGGTGTTAATGCACCTGAGAATGGTGTACATGGAACTCTGTACATGCAAATCTAGACCCATGTTGTCCTGCTTCATTCCATCACACAAAATCAACCATTCTGTTACTCAGCATCAGCAGAGCTCAGTAGCAAGAAGAAGTTGGTTTACACATTTAATTGGCCTCACAGGCTGTTTTCAGTGGGTATTTCAGAAGACCTGGAGGACCCTTTCATTGAATTCTCTGCCATGAATTGCAGTTTCACCCTGTGTTGCTGGTAATGAGTTGACATATCTATTGTAGCTCACATTTGCCAGAGGTTGTTAGAGCATCTCCTCATTCAGAAAAGCTACCTCAATCATTGTCAGAACGGTTTCTGTTCTGCAACCAAAAAAAATTTGATAGCCTACCATTACCTGTGTGGAGTAACCCCTAGTTACTCTAGGGAATATAGTTAACATTCACTTGAATATGTTTTATACCTATAGTAAGTTTACATATTTCTTTAATAACCTTTTTTTCCAGCTGTTTTTAAATTCTCAATGGCTTTTATTGTAGCTTGCACAGAAGTAAAAAAATTATTTTTAAAGGCTTTCACTTTTTAAATGCATTTCAGATATTTATTCAGGCAGTTTGACATTTTCAAGACAGATTAGTTCCTTCTCGTCCTTGAAATAATTATGACAGATAATCCAGCTCCATTTTAAAGCTTCTAAAAACTCATTTTTACACATCTGTATTGTTAACAATTGCAAATAATTGTCATAATTAACCTTTAAACTAATGGCTACGTAAGAGCATTAAGTTTAAGACTGAGCTAGAGGTGCATTCTGTTGAGGTTTATTACATTATCTTAGTGCAGATTTGCATGAGACACATGCAGGAAGGAAGCTCTCATGTAGCTCTTAAGACTAAATGGCTAAAAGCTTTTTCTTTTAGGTTCTTCCCTCACAGTTTGAATGGAGATATGTCTAACATCAATCTTGCTTCCCTTGTCTCGTGTTCCCAGTGAACAGTTTTAGTACTCTCAGTTAAATCAATTATACCTAGAAGTCAAGAAGCTGGCAGAAGAGACTGAATTGGGCTACTGTTAAGCCATTAAATAAAAAGGACTTGGGTAGTCCTTGCAAAAAACTCTTAATAACCTGCAAACAGTGAGCCTCAGAGAAGTCATGGGCCATGCAAGCTTCCACTTCTTTCTAAAGGGATTTAACTTTACACTGAACAAATATATTAACCAAGTGGAGCACAAGGGTGCTGAAAAATTGTTGATACTAGTGTTAGTTCCATGTCAGTCTCCAGTGTCTCACTTAAAGTATCCACTTCTTGTTGTTGTTATTCCTCTTCTCACTAATAACTGTCCTTGACTTAGCGACTGAAACTGCTGTGTTTTTCTTATTTGGGGTTGTTTTTCAAAATAATAATAATACCATGGTAATGGAAGTCTGTGTGCCTAATGTTCTAATTATTCTACACTCACTGCTTCTGTGCTCAGTTGTCATCCTGCTGCCAGCAGGAGATGCAGTGGGAGATTCTGAAGGCTGGAAGCAACTCAGAAATCCCTGTTGAGTTTATATGACCTGGTGTCCTGTCTTCATTTTGGCTGGGATAGAATCATTAGAGGCAAATTACACACAGGAGATTCTCTCCCTGTTTTTCTGTGAAGTGCTGTTATGCTCTGTGGTGGTTTTTCTTTTGTTTAGGAAACTCTTTTTCCAAACTTGTATTTTAATGTATTCTTTCTATAGTGAAAAAGTTTTCCTTTAGTTGTTGTTTTTCAGGATACTCTTAACCCAGCTTTTTCTGTCTTGACTTTCCCAATCAGTATACTTTGCTTCATTTTTTTTTTCCTAATCTGGGAGAGACTAACCAATATTAGAAGTTTTTCCAGGAAAGATGAGTCAATTTTGGTCCATCTTCCTTTCCAGTGCATAGTTTTTCTCCCTATAGATATACTCCTTATTTTTAGGGAGGAAAAAGAGTCAAAACCATATGTTAATAAACTTCCCCTTGCTGCAGTTCTAGGAACTGTTCATCAGAAAATGTTAGCAGTCATTCCCTGCCAGGAAAATACCTCTACATTCAACAGGCTTACTCAGAGGTTGTTGATTTTTTTCTTCTGTGGTGTTCTTTCTTCAAATTCAGGAGGATGGTATCTTCCAAAAAACAGGGAAAAAAATGCCCGAATGAAGTGTTGATCCAAAATCTGTCTTTCCCAAGAATTAGCTTGGCTAGTCTAATACAGACTCTGCTGCTTTTTATTTTGTGAACATGGATTTCCTCCCACAGCTGAAAATATTGCTGATAATATTGGTAGATGAGACTGATTTTTTCTTCTCAGCTGATAATTTTTTTTCGAAGAAGGGACAATAAATGATGTATTCAACATAGAAAGAAAAAGGCTGCCAGGGTAATCAGAATGTCTTGTAACAATAAAAGTAAAAACCCAGCATTCAGCATTCAGATGGTGTCAGTTACTGAATTAGTTTTCTAAACCATTCAGCTGTCTTGAAATTGATGCAAGAGAAGCACTGGGAATTAAAGTCCTTCTCAATTTGTGAAACTCATCTGTAAACCCAAACAAAGAACTACATTAAATACGTGGGGGCTGGACAAATCTGTTAAACTGAAAAAATCAGGATGAAATTTGGAACTTACACGAGGGTAACTCTCCATGTTTCTCATGTTCCAAAAGCTGGTTAGTAATGCATGCTAAAACCACTAATTAAGACTCTGTCGTCTTAGTAAATTAATGTTGTAGTTATTATTTTAAATTCTTTTCTTGTTGCATCTTTTCTTTTTCTCTCTCACACTGTTCCTATCCCAAATTTTCTCCATCTTTTCCTATTTCTTTCTCCCTTTAGCACCCTGAAGTTTTATTGAGTCATCCATCCAAGCTAGTAAGTTCCCTGGTAATCTGTGAGGCTGTTGCCAGCACATTTAATTTTTTGTGTTGCATGTGCATTCACCTGTGCTTTTATAGTTGGGCCAACACAGAGGGTATTGTTGAATTCCTGTAGTAGTGGGTATGGATACAAACAAAAAGCAGTGGGATGTCTGACCAGTTATGTTCCAAAAAGCTTTCTGAGATGTTTTCACTGTTTGACTGCCTTGGTCTAACTGCATTTTTGTTTGGACAGTTTACTCTTGTGTCAGTGCTTTTGTTTCCCTTCACTGCTGGTGCTTGCAATGTCCTGTAGCTCTTCTGTCATCTCCATTGTCTGTACATTTTCACAGCAAGAAGGTGGAATTTCCATGCAAATCAAGCTTCTTGCCTGAAAGCTTTCTGTAATGCTGGGTACAGCAGCACATCAGAAATAACAACTAAGTTACAGCAAGTGAAAGACTGCTTAAAATCTTGTGTAATCATTCAGCTCACTGGTACTATGTCAGTTTAATTTTGGATCCTATTTCCAGCCTCCTGTTTGATGTCAAAGAGCACTCCTGTCAAGGAGTGTTTGTATAATAATACCTTGACACTGTAAATTACGTAATCCAAGGTGGTTTTCATCAGAGATTTCTTTTGTGGCTCTGTGCATAAAAAATGGTATTACAGAACTTTCAGGGGTCTGATACCTGTGTTACTCCTGGCAATGTTCAGGGTAAATGGACTTGTCTATCCTGGCAATCATTGTCTAAAGGTCAGAGAAATGCTGGGGCTTGCAATAGATCCATTTTTGTGGCATCCCATATCAGAAATTATTTAAACCTGGCTAAATAGTCAATAAGGAGTTGGGAAAATGAGATACAATATGAGAAGATCGTAGTTGATGCAAATAGGCAAAAGAATTTGTGTCAGGAGAGCACATTCTCTACAAAATCTTCAATGGCATGCAAACTTTTTGAAACTCACTACTCTTAAGTCAGAAGATAGAAGATACAGGAGCAAACTTTTTTGTTCTCCAGTTTGATATAGCAAACATGCAGGATGAGGTGCAAGAGGCTTTGTGAAGGTCAGGTTGGATGGGGTTTTGAGCAGCCTGGTCTAGTGGGAGGTGTCCCTGCCCACAGCAGGGAGGTTGGAACGAGATGATCTTTAAGGATCTTTCCAACTCAAACCATCCTGGGATTTTTATGGCTTTTAATGTTCCATCCTGATGATGACACATGACAATCTCGGCATCATCTCATGCAGTGGAAAGTTGGAGAGGTTTTATCCCTGATATTCCTATACCTAAAAAAAAATTAAACTTACCTACTCTACCCCTCCCAGAAAAACTTGTGAAGATAACATTCATTTTGAAAAATTAAATATTCAAAATTTAGGAAATGGCCAGTGTCACACTGTGTGGTCTCTCTCATTTTTCCTTGTGGGGTAATTTGTATAGCATTTCATAACTAAGATATTGTCTGCTAGAGTCTTGCTGTTTTCAATATTGCATGACAAATGCTTGAAGAGTGAATATGTATGAGAAAGATGATAATCATCTAGAGAAATTAGATGATAAAATACTCTTTTAATAATAGGAAAGCATTGAGCGAATAAGGCAGAATCCATTTGTGTTTTGCTTTTTCCCCTGCACAACAGGTGTAATAATGCATCCTCATTTCCCATTGATGTTAAGAAGTGATTAGTTGTGAATAGCATGATAGAAAGAAAATTGGGGAATTGTTATTTTTTTTAATGTCATGTTGCAGTTCAGAATAAACAAAGTGTAGAGCCAAACATCAATATCCAAAAACTGGTGCTAAATGTCTGTTCATTACTTGAGTCCTGTTTCTGTAAAACGGTGGCAGCCTGGGGTCAGGCGAGTAAGGCCCAGGTAGGAGGCAGGTGGGGGGTTGAAATACACTCACAAACAGAGAGATGTCCTGTGGGCATTTCCCTCCTGGCTTTGCACTCTTTGTGTTGGGGCGACTCCAAAGAGAGCAAATTGTTCATGTTTCATGACATGCCTGAGAACTAATATCTTTCTGAAGAGATCACTTGTTTAAGTAAATGAAATTGCCTCTCTTGAGGCAACTTGCTCTCTTTATGATTTTTCATGAAGAAAATGATTTGTTTATGAATTGATTCCAACTGAACGCTTGCTTATTCTGTGTCAAAAATTTGCAGTCCATTAACAAAGACTTAACCACGTAGAGATGGTTAAAAGACAGCAAATAACTCTCGGTGACAGACTCAAGTTTACAGTACATAGTATATCAGAGAATTTCCTGAGCCTTTTGCTTCCATTACAGCCTTTTCAAAAAGCTTTTTTACAGTTTGGGGTGTGTTGAGCCTTGGAACTAAAGGAGGAGAAAGTCTGGTTGTTTTTTAAATTTTCAATTTTGTTGAAACTGATAAAAATACTATAGAAGACAGTACAAATGTTTTATCAATTGACTTTCTGCCTTTGTGATAGAAAAAGTATGGAAGGTGGGTAAAGTGTTTATCTTTTGCAGTAAATAATCATAATATATTTTTGTATTTGTGTGTGCATTTACTATTTTTAGGAGACATGAGGCAGCCTTGGAGGTGGGAGGGTGGATTAAAATGGAACTTCAGGTTCTTGGGAGCTTTTACTTCGTGGCCAAAAGTTCTTGGCAACATTTGCATGTGAAATGTTAAACTGAATTTACTGTCTCAATTCATAGGTAAAAGTAGAAAGTGTTTGCTGTGAATTATTTGCTGTTTGATTTAGTTAATATTTTAGGAATATTGATTTGGAATCTTAGTCATAATGTTTGAAATTTTTATTTACATTTTAGAACCTTTAAATTAGATCTGTGCTATTGTTTTGTTCCCTGGCCCTGGCACACTTTAAGCTGTGTAAGATTATCTTACCTCTTAAAAAAGAGGGTTTTGGCACAAGAAATATCAACTTGGAAAATTCCTTTTAATGTCTTTTGTCTTCCACTCCTCTCCATCTGTAAATAGTGGTTATTTCTATGAAACATTGGTCATCTTTGTTTTAGTTGTAGAAGTTGGCTTTGTCAGCTGATTTTCTGTGGAAGCAATGGAAGTTATAGTACATTTATTTATTTGAGGAACAATCACTCTTTCTTATGTTCTGAAGGTACCTGAAGCAGTCACCCCATCACTTACCACATTCCAGATGGGAAATGATGGCTAAGAGCAGGAAAGCAGAGAACTGTTAAACCACCTCTTAGTTTATAGTCCCTCTTAAGAACTGGGACAGCATATCCAGAGTAGTAAACTTAACTTATTCTCAGTCTTGGGCCACTTAGAATTTGAAACTGAATTCACACTGGCAAAGATTGGTACTGTTCAGATGAGATTTGCTAATAAAAACAGAGCTTGAGAGGGTGCTGGTTCCAGCTGAAATGTGACTGTTTCTCATGCAGATCAATGCCAAATGAAATGTGCAAGTTTGGCTGTGCTCTTAAATTCACCTGTTTGATACCACACAGGAGCACAGAGAGCTAATGACAGGGTCAGGAGTAACAATTAAAGGGTTTAAATAACCTCTAATCAGGTAAACTCAATGGCCTGTGGAGATGATAAAGTGCAGTGTCCCTTCTGTTCTCAGCAGGCTGCTTTTCAAATTTATTTAATTTTTTTCATACTTCTTTTATACATTATCACATTTGTTTGTAACTGTATTAAAAGACAGCAGATTTATAAATACTGTCAGGCAGAGATGAAAATAAAACTTACAGAAATACACTCTTAAAGTCTCAATACAGGAGAAACTCTTGGTGCATTTCTTACTTTATATGTTGATTCTGCTTCAAAAATGTAATCACTACTTGTTTTGGAAAATTTGTATACCTTTGGTGTGCAGGGCAAGTTGTATGTGGGTTTTTTTCCTGTGACTATAGGAATTCATTATTTGTGTTTAGCTTTTTGGTTAAAGAAAAAACCAAGATGAATTATTTTGTACAGTGTTGCACTGGGAAGGTAGCCAATTTCATCTGTTCCAGATCTTGATGTGAGTTTGTGGGAAACCTCTAAATGCACTGGTTTTCTCTCTTATACAATAAATGAATCCAGTAGGACTTTAGATATGGTCATGTAACACGTATTTTGTACAAAACCCACAAAATGGACCAGAGCCACTCAGTCAGTAACTCACAGTACAGGAAGTGGTCTCCAGTTTACAGCATATCATATAACGTCCTCTTTGTGTTAGCTGAAAGTATCCATACTTATGTGCATTATATACAAATAACATGTGTTCCGTGTCTTAGCTAATAATTTATGTCCTGTAAATAGCTCTTTGGTTCTATAAGAACCAGACACACTGACTTGTTGGCTAATTCTCTAGAAAAGAAAATTTATTTCCTCTTCTCAGCAGTGTCTCTTGGGTTGGTGTGGAGATGCTTTTATTAGCAGAAGGAAATAAATCAGGACTGTTCTGACAGTCAGATTGCATTAGGTCTTACAACTTCTTTTGAATTAGTGAGTTTAATAAGCCAGGCTAACTGCCTAACTTTGCTTTCTTTGAAAAGAACTTCCTTGATTATCTGATCATGTATTTTGGATGACTTTAAAGAGCCTGAAGGAGTATTTGTTAAAACAAACAATTTGAGATGTTGGAAATGTACCTAAATCCAGTAGAGAGGAACTCAGGCTATCTGGTGAAAACCAGACTTTAACTCTATATGCAGTGTCCCTTAGGAGAATAGAGATGCCCTCAGTAGATGTCTAGGTGCCCCCAAAACCAGTATTCCCAATTCCCTGTATTTGGGAAGGAAGGGTTTTTTGAAATTTAAGGTGTAGTTGAAAAGGAAATGAAATGAAGTATTTCAACTTTCCCGCAGGCTGGAAGTCCCAAAAAAGCATTTCAGAAACACCCAGCAAAGGCTCTTTCCAAAGCCAAGCTTTGTGTTCCCTGGTGCTCATGGCTGCCTCATGGAGCTGACGTGCTTGTCAGTCTCACTGCTGCCATGTCCTCCTGGAGCCTGCATCCTCTTGGCAGGGCATTAATGACACTTCCCCTTGCTGTGGAGAGCCCTTTCCAGGGGTTTGTTGTTTGAATGGCTTCTGGGGCAGTAAGGAATCTGGAAGCACTGACAGCCCTGACTCCAAAGGGCTTTGCAAAGCCTCCAGGCTCCTAGGGATACACTTGCAACCAGTCTCAGCCAGAAGCCCAAAGACAGCATTTTCAGTCTTGCAGTTCAGTGACACAGGAGTGTCAGGGTTTGACTGAAAGTCAGTCAGAAGTAGGGAACCTTTTAAGTGTTCCTAAATGCGACCTCAGGAAAGGGTTCTGCTCTTCTGCGATTTTTGGTTATTGGGCGCTCTTGCCAACATCTGCCTGGGAGACCAGGGGAGTGCTGGGTGTTTTTTTCTAGGATAAAAACTGTCCAAGTTAATCAGCTTCCTGGAATTCTTGTTAAAAAAAAAAAAAGAAAGACAAAACAGCTTAGTATTGACCCTCAGACAAGAGCTGCAGGGCCAAGGCCCTGGAACATGAACCTTTCCTTTATTTGGGAAACCCAGATCTGTCCCAAGGTCAGTCCCATTGAAGACAGGCATCAAGGCGTTCTTGAGCCCAGAATATTCTGCTTCACAGCTCTCCAGGATTCTACTAGAATGTGGCCTTGACTTGAAATCAGCTAATTAAAAACTAGACACTTCAAGGCAAAAATGTTGGGGTCAATGGATGGATATTTTCCTCCAGTCTTATTTTACTGAATAACTAAACAGATTTAGCCAAAAGTAATTTTGCTATTTGGTTCTCTGGAAGCAGAAGCTTTCTGCCCTGAGTTTTTTACTGCTGCGGTTCTCTCCAATTACCTTTAAAAGCAACAATCCTATACTATCAGATCTAGACTTAGTGTGCTTTGGAGCAGAACATTGGCAGCTTGTAAAACAACTTTCCACAACTGTGCACAGAGGGGAGAAAAGTCTGCAGTCTTATTTTCTGTTGTAGGTTTGTTTTGAGAAGAGCAAAGCCTTGGGTTTTGCAGGCAGTCCTGATCAGCAGAATAGCTCCATCAAACCTGCTATTCACTGAAGCAATTTTGAGCAATTCTGAAATACTTTAATTGATAGCAAATTGCAGTTCAAGATCCAAGAGAAGAGGGGCAGGGTGAAAGGATAGTCCTTAGTCTGCTGGTTTTAACTTCCAGCATGAGTACTGCATTCTTCCTGTCTCTTACATGCTTGGGAACTACTGAATTAATTTTAGTAATAAATTAGTGATTTTTATAACAAACCAAGCCATTAAAAAACCTCCCCAAACAATCTCTTCATTGGGATCATGTTATCCTCAGTCCTGTGGTACTTTTTGTCCCAATAGCCTGTTTTTGAATAATGTATTTCCTAGATAACTAAGCAGAGATAATTTCAGTAGGTAGCCATACTCATTAATGCTGCTCTGTGTGGCTCACAGAGCCAGCAAGGGCTTGAGCACATCAGCACCATCTGTGCAAAGGTCTGACAATTTGCATATTGGTGCAGTTACTGAAGGCTATTGACCTCTTAGATCTTTTTCTAGACTATATTGGTTAAAAATACCTCTAATAACTAAATCTATAGTCCTATCCCTGTTTTAGAAGTGTATTTTAGGAACTTTCGCACTCACACTTGCTTTTGTTTTTCTTTTCTTTCAAAGAAGTTAAACTTCTTCTCATATTTCTGCTTCTTTTTTTATTCTGTTCCAGATTAAAAATCACGTGGGTTTTTTTAGGCTGATTTTTAAAAACTAAATTTGTTTTATATTTTTCTTTTCCTGCAAAATGTTTCCCCATACTTAAAAGTAGAATAGGCCTTGCATATTCCTGTGTAATAATTAATCTTGCCATTTTGAAATAGGCAAAACCAGAACTGAATAGGCAAAATCTAGACAGCATTTTGGAACTGTCATAGATAGCATTTTGGAATTGTCACAGATAAAACTTCGGAATTGTCATAGATAGTATTTTGGAATTGTCATAGATAGTATTTTGGAATTGTCATCGATAAAGCTTTGGAATTGTCATAGTACCTGTGAACTACATACCTGTGAGTGAGGTGTTTTTGTCCTGACCCTTTTCCTGCCAGGCTCACGAGGCGACGCTGGAGGCGAGGGCCAGCCCCGAGCTGAGCGAGCGCCTGCAGCAGCTGGAGCGAGAGGTGACGCGGCACCGCGAGGAGTCCGGCAAGGCTCAGGCCGAGGTGGATCGGCTGCTGGAGATCCTGAAGGAGATGGAGAATGAGAAGAATGACAAAGATAAGAAAATAGCAGAACTGGAAAGGTGAGAATGGTGTGAAGTTAGAAGAGGAGCAAAAAGAGATGATTTACATTAGAGATAAGTCATTTTTCTTGTCTTAAAACCCTTAGAGTGCCTTTTTTGGGAAGGTCTCTTTAGACTTTTTCAATCTTTGATCCTTTATTGTGCTATGTTTTAAGGAAGAGGGTGTCTTACCATGTGCTTTCCTTACCTGGCTGCTCAAAAATAGGGCTAATATAGGTAGAACCAGAAGGGGAGATAGAGCTGTAAGGGAATGGAGAGGGTAGGAAAAGCTGCTGACATTTTGGTGTGTTTGCAAAACAGTTTGTTGTTTTGATACAATTAATTCCTCAGGCATGGCTATCACAAAAACAGGTAAGAAAAATGACTTTTCAGGGCTTGTGATATTGGTTACTCAGATTCTTCTGACAAGTGGCCTCATAACTCTGTACTAGTAGGGATATAGGTAAGCTTTGGCCCGAGGGAAGTGTGATGAGCAGATTTGCTTTTTTCCAAAGAAAACTTGATTCAGCACTTTTCAACATGTTCCATCTTCCTTTTGGAGCCAGGAGGCTCAATACTATAATGCCCCAAACAAAAATTATAACTTACTATGATTCCATGACATTTGTATCACAATTATAAGTAGTAGATCTTGGGAAAGACCTGAATTAGATTTTATGTTCTGTCATTTTCTCATCTTACAGTGGGCCAAGAGCGAATTTCTGGGTAGTAGTACCTGTTTGGGGTTTTTTGTTTACTTTACCATTTCCAGTGATAAATCACTAACTTGGAGCAGCAAAATGGAACTTTGATTGTTCCCATTTGTCTTGTGCCAGAATAGTCTTTCTAATTTCTGTCTTTTCACTATTTAGCTACTCTACAATTCAGTGTCAGGAAGATTAGGGTAATTAAGTGGAGGATATTTCAGGTTCTGCAATCAGTGGTTATTTTTCATGGCTTGCTGATTGTCAAATTATGGGCCCTTCTAAATGATTTGAAAAACTCTTTTCTAAGGTGTCCATTCTCTTTTCCTTGGAATGTACAGAGCCCTGGAACAGTTCAGCTTGTCAGCTGGGTTTCTTCTCTCTTTGTAAGCAACATCCTGTTAGTTTCCTTTAAATTGTTTCATTTCACCAGACTTCTTCATACCTGTGGCATAAGCTTGAACCCCCAGAAGTGAGGATCTATTCTTTTTAAATGTCTTCCCTTTTTTTTCTAAGTCATGCATTGTTCAGCCCCATGATACATAATGTAATCAGCAGAACATTCAGGCAATTGGTTGATATTGTTGAGTGAGTACAGACATGAAAAAGCTACAAGTCATTCATCTGTATGATTTTTGTCAGTCCTGTTGGGGTCCCCATCTCAGGTGTGACATTCACCGTGTCATCCTCTTTAGAAGCTGTCTAGGGGTCAGGTACAAGCAGCAAGATTCTAATAGAAGTCAGATAGGGGGAAGAAATATGTTCATAGTGCCTTAATTACTTTTTTCTTTGTGCAGAAGTAACTACTGTTTAGGAAAAGAAAGTCAGAAATATGCATAATTCCTCAGCCTGATTCCTAGAGGATATTGAAATGGCAGGAAGAGAATTTTCTTACATATGCTTTTAATGCAAGATGATTTTTTTACTATATTACCATTCAGAAACTAATCAAGGTTTGACTTGCAGCATCAAACACTGAAAGGACACAAGTGGCCTATGAACAAAAACGTTTATCATCTACAAAGGAAAAATAACAAAGAAGAGAAATTAAGATGGGTCTCCTTCTCTTTTATAGATAGAAGCTCTTGCACCGTCTTCAAAGAGTTACGACTTTTCCTTGGAAAATATACACTTCTAGAGATCTGCAAAGCAATTATTGTTTGGCCTGTTACATGGTAGTTTCTTGATGCTTCAGTCACAGGCTAAACTATCACTATGAAAGCATAAACCCCCCAAATTACTCAATATCATTCCATAACAATTTGGTAAATGCTTTGACTATTCAGTTTTAACCATTCCTTCTTAACACCTGATCCTCAGTCTTACAAAAAAATTGAGTCGTCCTCTTCTCTTTTTAACTTGTCATCTTTTCTACCAGTACTGAGATAACATGGAATATTTTATCTCTAGTAATTAAAATAGGTGTTTCAACTATGTAAAAGAAAAGATTGCTTTTGTTACCATGTGACTGCCAGCAGCCGAGTAAGTCAAGCTGGGAGAGAAAAATCTAAGTATTCATGTTCTGTAGTCACTCTAAGTGGAAATAAAAAAAGTCTTCATGATCTAGAGATCTAATCTGGATACTGTTAGTGTAGGGAATTAGCAAAGAGTCAACACTTGAAATGATTTTTCAGGTGGAACTGTAATATAGACACAGCACTGGAGAAAGAGATAGAAAGTTCCAGATAATTTATAATGAGGTTTTGATTAGTAGTTTCTCTCTTTCTGAATAATTGTTGGAATTTCTATTTGACCTTAGTTGTTTTCAACTGCTCCCCCAAACCACCATTCCCTGGAAGTTTGCTTTCTTCTTGAGAGTTTTGCACAAAGCAGAGATTTTTATCATGCATATTTAATGTATGGGTTGGTCCTGTTTTCATCTACAATGCTTGTTTATAAAAATATTCTTTCATGACTGAACCTACATATCCAGGCATCTTACATGCATGTTTTAGAGCTAGAAGAGTCTTGGTTTCCAGGAAAAAAAATAGATAATTTTGCCTTTTAAAAGTCTTTCCTAAACTGTGGTCCATGCAGACTGAGCTAGAAATTATCTTGACTTCTAATGCTTTTGGAGCTGATCAAACTCTGTTGTGCAAAGAAGAACCTTAGTGTCTTAGTGCCTGCAATTGTCAGCAAGCTAAACAGCAAATCTTGCTGTGCCTATCAGGAACAGTCAGTATTCCACATGGAGCAAGAAGAGAAGAAAAAGGTCACATTCAGAGAATAACTGTACTGAAAAAGATGGGATTTTTCAAAAGAGAATCTCTCTTCTCTGTAGTTTTCCCTCTTGCTATTTCTGTGTGAAAACTGGACTATACATTGTCAGGGGGAGGGAAATGGTATCACAGTTTCATCCACAGAGAGATGAGTCACCTATTAGGGAGGTGTGCACAGAGGAACAGAGAAAGAGAAGAGACAGTAGGGAGAGGAAGGTTAAATAAAAAGTTAAAACGGTTCTCTTAAGCCTTTTCAATGCAGGCAAAGCTGCCTTGTTTTTAAGTTACCATAAAGAGAGAAATGCTTTCACTCTTCAGTAGCTGTTGCAATCACAGGGTGGGAGACTTCAGTTGTGAGTGGGACAAAAGATACTAAAAAAGTGTATTAAGTATGGTGCATGCTATGCAAAAGTTGAAAAATATTCTGGAGTCAACATGAAGTTGAAAGCACAAGCTCATTGCTATATATTCTCTGTGGGGAGGATTTTGCTTTTTCTTATGGGAAGGTGGGTCCTAAGTCCACCTTTCTTCTGTGGGTGAACAGCCCCTTAAGTTTTGTTTCTGTCCCCTGTAGTGGTGGTGTAGAGGGTTTTGTAGCTGTCTGATTATTCACTTCCTTTGTAACTAACTGTTTGCTTTTTGTATTGCCATTCCATAACCTCCTGTCTCTCTGTAACTCTTCATTTTGTGTTCTGTTTCCTCCCTGTTGTCCCGCCCCGCTCCCCGAGTTGTGTTGTTCTGTTCTGTCCTGTCCTGTCCTGTCCTGTCGGGGGTGTTTGTGACTGTACCTTTCCTCAGAAAGCACGGCTCCCGCAAGCTGCACCCTCCCTGCCAGGTGCCGGTGCCCGCACCGCAACACGTGGGGGGGTTTGTGTGGGACTTCCTGGGAAAGTGAGTGCCCTCAAGGCTTCTGTTTCCTCCTCTGGCCTGCAATGTCGCACTGGCTGCCCCTCTGCTGCTGCTGCTGCAATGCTGCTTCTTTCCTCGGGTCAAACAGGAGCTGCTTATGTCTGGTTGTGACCGCAGTCCAAAGGAAGTTTGCTGCTGTTCTCCCTGGTTTAAACTCGACAGAAGCCATTGCTTTTTAATTCTAATTCTCTTGCTGTGCTTTACCTTTGGTTCTAATCTCTGCTACCAGTTTTGCCTGAAGCAGCTAAAACTCAGCGTTCTTCAAGTGTTCTAAAATGTGTCATTGATAGAGGTCAGTATTGACTTATTCTTGAGTTTTATTGAGATGACCATCCTGTAATAAGAAAACAAACACACAAAAAATACTGCTCCTTATGTGGGACATGGCCATGACAGCCTTCAGATGGGGAGTTTATACCCAGACCTATTGGTGAGCACATATTGTGCAAGTAAGTGCTGGCTCTGTCCTTGAGAGGTGGCAGGAGGTATATCTGTATATTCTGCTGCTTCAGAAGTGAGCACTCAGTGAATGTATATGGAAGTCCTGGTTCCAGTTGCAGGCTTAAAATTGATTTTCTTTTGGCACGCTCACTATATAAACTGGGTAGTTCTTGTAAGGACACAGGGCTTTTTTTTTCCTGAAGGAGACTTTGCTTTGGGAACCAAAGAAGACAGCACTCAGCTGTGGAATACCAGCAGTCCTGTTCAGGACAGCTGGAATTAGTGGCTATTTCAAGAAAGAGAATTTGGGGAGTTTTCTTGAAAAGAATTTAAGGATGCCCTTTTCAAGAAGAAAGCTTCCAACTTTTGATTTGTAGCAGCCAAAAGGTATACCCCTCATCTTAAATATTTCTTCTCAACAGTAAATAAAAGATTAAAACACATTGGGGGATCTCAAATGATTGCTGAAAAATGTGGACAGTAGAATGGAATATCTTGTTTTGTCTGTCTTTAAGACAGATATGTTTGTGTAGTGTTCTGTGAAGGATAGATGTTTTTTTTAATCAGCTGTATTTTCCATCAACTTACAGTTCCCTAGAACAGTGTAAAGGAAACTGTACTAGTAAATTATGCCCTAAGCTTAAGTCAACAATTTGAAGCTGAAATACTTACTTTCAAACTGCTACTCATATCTTGCAATAATTGTCTTTGATTTTCAAGTTTGTTGTTTTTAAACAGTTTTTCAGAGAATTCCTAAGCAAGATTCACATCAGGGCATATAAATAATTTAAAGTTAAAGATAAATTTTCAAATTTAAGAAAGGTGTTTATAAAGTCATAATCATCACCATTAAAGTTAACCTTGAGAGATGGTATGGCTAGAATTCTGTATTGTCTTAACTCATTGTAGTCCTCCAAAAGTAAATTGAACTCTGAATTCAGGCATTGGAAAACCTGAAACAATTAAATATTATTTTAAAATACTTCAATCCATTTTGTTGCCATAAAACATAAAAACAAATCAAATATATTTATCTTACGGTTGCATGGTATTATTACAAGACAGAATCTGTTGTTGTGTTTTTCATCCACTTCCCTGAAAAACTTGTAGCTTAAGTGAATATTAAAATTCTAAGGGAAATCACTCAAAACATAGGTTTTTCCAAAATGAACATTGCCTTATAATGAAGTGATACAATCTTTAACCATATATGAACAATTTTTTTCCACAAGAATACTGGCTTTTGTGAAGGACAGAGCTGAAATTTTCCCCAAAAAATCCCCAGTTAGGTTGAACCTGTCATGGGAAATAGCAGCACAGCTTTTTAATATTTGGCAAGCAACAGAGGACAGGGTTTTGTAATGGAAAAAAGTGGTCAGGCCCATAGTTTTAGTCCAGCTCCACCTCTGAGCACACAGATCTGTTGAATATTAAGATTTTCATAATTTCCAAGCTGGGAAAGGAAGAAGTAATTTCTTTCTTCTCAGTCTTGCTTTGTCTTCATACAAGATCAGCATTACACCTGAAGTCCTGTATCAAGCTTCACAGGGGAAAACCAAACACATTTCATATCAACATAACTTCTTTAAACAGATAAGAATAAAAGATGCAGGCCCATTTGTTTACAGGTATTTAATTTCAGACATTTGAAAGATGCTGATTTTCAGGAAGCAAGTGTCTGCCCTCTGGAAGTCAACCTTTGTTAAAGTGCATTAAGATCAACACTCAGACTCACTAATCGCGTTTGAAACCTTCATCTGAGGAAAGAAAAGAGAGACACACAGACACTGCCAGTAATTGCAAATGTGTCTGGAGAGAGCTCCAGATAAAAACCCCATCACAGTGATTTTACGGTGACTCCTCAATCCATCCTCACCTTTTTCATATAATGGGATATCCTTTTTTGATTTGTTCTTTATTTAGTTGTCCTTTATTTCCCATTATTTCCCTCTTTCTGTGTTTTGGGAGAAACTGAAACTTTGTGGTTTTACAGAAACAGCTGTTCTGAAATGCAAGGTCAAAGAAGCCCAGTTAGTGCAGCCCCTGCCATGGTGAGAGGTTAGGGCTTTGGCTGAATGAGCTGGCTGTGTTTTCCTCTCAGTGAACCACCTAAACCTGGCATTATGTCCATGTTCAAGCAGGCAGGGCTGACACTGCTGAGCAGAGTGATTCATGCCCATAGACTGAGTACAGACCAGCTTCTTTGTGAAGTCCAGCAGTGGGCTGAAAGCAGGGTTTGTCTGCTAATCTAAGACTAAGGATCTGACCTTGGATCCTTCAGGAAGGACCCTGCACTAGAGAAATACCCGTAATGAGAAGCACTGATTGAGAACTTTTTTGAAGGCTTCTCTTCCTGCCAGATTTTCTGTAGTGCTGAAGTCCTGCTTGTTTTTATCATTAAATCGAGGTAGTTTTCAAGCACTCCTTCTCATGAATATAGGAGTTATCTTCTGCTTTATATTGTAGCAATAATGGATTTTATTTAGCAGATATCTCCTAATCCAGCTGTTAGATCAGTAGAGTGTAAGAGCTGTGATATAATTAAAATAATTATAAACATGAGGAGAAAGAGCATCATGTAAATAATGAGCCTAGTCTGCATATCGGTTTCATTGTTACCTGCATTTACTACATCTCTTCAAAAGCTGTTTAGTAGCTTTGTTTCAGTCAACATCTTTGAGCAATATGAGAGTATCCATACTCACAAGCCAGTGCAAAAGGAATGAAAAAAAACCCACAAAAACTCTCTTTTATACAACTGGTATAGTGAAAAAAAAAATGTCAGAGCCGGACATTGTCTTGGAGTACAGAAAGAACAAAAGAAATATGCAGTAATTGCCAGCAAGCCAGTGAAACAGTAATTTTAATGCTCCATTGTGGCCATCTGTGGCTGGGTTTGTGCTCTCAGATCCATGCATACACGTGTGCATGGATGCACACAGAAACCTTCTGTCTCTCCATCTCTTCCCTATCCCTCTAACTACCAACCTAGAAAAAAGGAAAAGACCAGCCATCATTCTTCTTATCAAGAAAACATGTCAAAAGTGGTAAACATAAATAGCCTTTCTGCTTTGACAGACGCAAGGAAGATCAAATGCCTATTGTTCCCTGTCAGGCTGCTTTGAAGGAATGACAGAGTAATGAATATACACAATCACTCACTGTCAAACAAGGGGAATTCAAAGGTTGACTGAAAATCATTTCATAAACCACGTCCTAAGTACATCTGAGACAAATGTAGCAGGCTCATTCCACTCCCTGTAATATACAAGCATGCATAAAAAATTGTAGCTGGAATAACCAACAGATTTTAAAATATATATTTCTTAATTAAAATGCTTAAGCATTTGCATCTGATTTTTTTTATCTGCACCCAGTGATCAGATTTAAGCTGGCTCTATCTTTGAAATGAACAAGATGGTATTTTAAAAGAAAGTGGGTTTCTCTGAGACTGCCAGTTGGCATCACAATTGTCTTGTCTCCCTGTGTGACTGTTGCATCGGAGTTCACAGTTAATGGGGCTGGGCAGGAGCTGCTGCTGGATCTTGTAAGGAATGCTGCAAGTGTATGTTCTTGCTCAAAGGGAAACTGTGCAAACTAAAAATTGTGATTTTGCTCTGTACTGAGCATGTCTGGGTATGTATCTGATCCTGCTTGCTTGGTGCTGCTGCCTGAGGCAGATGCTTGCTGTGCTCCTCTGTTCAATTTCACTGATGCAGCCCGTGCACTGAGGCTCCAGCTCCAGTCCATGGCAGATCTCCATTTACTTCCTAATAGCTGACAATTTCAGGTGTCTGCCTTGGTTTTAGTGTGAGTGATAGCACACTTACAGACTTTTTCTTCTAATTTTAGTGTGCTTTCAGACGTAGTCCTTATTTTTGTTTGGATAAATAGTATGGTTATTCTAAAAATCCGCACTTCTAAAAAATATTTTGTACCTCTGTAACAAAAACTTGGAAAAGGGGCTAGCAATTACACAAAATGTATTTTTCTTTGGAAGTAAGAACTATTCCATAACAAAATGGAGACGTAGCAATAATTATTCTCTGTTTAAAACCCATGCAGCTGGTTAAATAATACTTCTGTAACACACAGAAAATTGCAAGTGACCTCAGCATAGTGTTCTACATACTGTTCTGCCTTCATCTTGTGCCAGCAAAAGATGCTACCTTTAATAGCAATTGGAAGAACTGTATGGTTCATTTAAATTCTACTGGGCTGTTCTGAGTTGTAGCCTGTATGTTTTTCACTGTTAAACTGAAGAAAAAGTATCAAATCATTACAACACAACCAGGAATTCCAAAGGATCCCTGAAACACAAAATGAGAATCTTAGATTTTCCCCCTTACTGTATTTATTCCCATATTTAACCACTTTATTTTCACATTTTTTGTTCCCTTTCGTTAAATTTGTTTGTAGTCTTGGATTTCAGTCAGATTTGTTACTTACACGTTTTCTGTAAGAATTAACCAAAGCTTTTGGAACATTATAAGTTACTTCAAGATCAAACGCTGAGATGCGGTATTTGCCATTTTACAAGTCTCATCTTTCCCCAAATCCCCAAATAATACAGCCTTTACAACAGTTGTCCTTGAAGAGCTTGATTTGAAGAATGTTGGTTCAGCAGCCAAAGAAAAGTACCTTTGCACCAGTTAATCTGTTACAGACCGACAACAGCTGCTTGTACAAATTCAATACCCTACACGGTTGATAGTAAAATTTATGCTGTAAATAAGGACTTCAAATTTCATTTATATGCCTCCATATACCAAGAGTAATAAAGAATACAGCAGTTAGCCTGTCCTACAGAAATATTTTTCTCCAGCCCATATCCTGCCTTTTTAGAGTTAAATTTTGTCATAGGAGAAGTGCAACATATGTTGTAAAAACCGAATTGCTGCTTTGGACAGAAGGACATTTCCTTTGCCTCTCTTCTATTGACTGAAGATCACCAAATTTAAAACCAGATTGAAAAGATCTGTGTTTCTGGTTCTTTGTTGACTTACCTAGCTGTTATCAGTGAAATTGACAGCAGATGCCTATGAAAGATACTGGAGACATTTGGAAAAAAATAAAGCAATAATGAACCTATGGGACCTCATGCTGTGCAGGGGACTCCAGCATTTTGTCTTGGTCAATTCTGCTGTTGAACAATGTTGGAGAGAACTGTCAAAAATATACCTGTTTGGTCATTATTGTTTTTAGATTGCACCTTCTACAGGAGAATTAGAGGGCAGGAAGAAGAGGCAGCTGCTTTTTTTGTTTCTCTTTGGAAGGGGTGACCTCAATGTCAAAATTAAGAAAGATGAGCTTTTAGCTTTGACAAGTCTTCAGGTCTTGAGGACTTTACTCCGTGGTTGGGGTTTTTTCCCTTTCTGTTTAGTCCCTTTAGACAAGTTGGGATTGTCGGCAGGAAAACTGTGTGTCTTGCTCATGGAGAGAAAATAAGCCCTTAGAAGATGATGTAAAGGAAGACATTAGGTTTCATCTCAGATAGTCAAACTCTGTATTTTCAAAATGTTCGTTGGAATTCTGGAAGAAGGGGACTTGCTAATGATGTGATGTAAATCAGAATTTTATTGTAAGATGGCTTATTTTCTTTTTCCATATTACATTCTTTTTCAATATTGTTACATATTGGAGATGATTTTCTCTACAGAAAGTTGCCTCTAATTGAAATGGTGTAATCTAATCTAAAGGTCCTTTTTTCTCTTTATTTCTTTTTCTTGTGGTTTTTTTTTTTTTTTTTTAGTTAGATGTCTATAAAACATGCAGCTCTGTGTTTGTGAATGATTGTATGTCTGTGTGTCATTTCCTGATTTATATCTGCTTGTTTTGTCCTTTATTCTTGAACTGCTTTATCTCTGGACTCTGTTTTCACAAACTCTAACTCTTTCTCTTTCGCATCTCCTTCCTGGATTTGCTGGTTCCTTCAGCCTCACCTCAAGGTCAGTATTCACTTTTAAAAGGGTGTTTATGAGACTGTCTATTCAGCTAAAATTGAGATCTTACAGAAGATTGCACATCAAATTACATGATTGGAAAGTAAAAGATCAGAGATTTGGTTAAGTCTGTGTAGGAGGATGGGTTGAACAGGGTACATGTTTAGAAGGAAAGAATTTATATTAAACCATTGTAAATCAATGCTATTGTGCACTGGGAGGAAAGAGAAGACTAACCAATGAAGTTTTTAAAGGGTAAAGACTACAGGAAGCTGAAGCAAGACAGTTTAAATATTACTGGTTTTATCAGTTAACTTAAGAGTAGATATTGGCCATTAGCCATGTTCCCCTATACATACACATGCTGTGGAGTGCAAAAGTAGTTCCTTTGAAATACTGGTCATACAAGCTTCAACTGCTGGATCTTTATCATTGCATCTGTGACTGAAACCTTACAGTGATGTTGCAGAACTAGTTTTGGTGCAGTTTGGAGGTGCTGTGCTGTCAGAAAGGACCAAAGGGTTAAAGATAGGTGAATTGGCAGGAGGATGAATTTGTTGAAAACACGAAGTGATAAACCACTGAAAAAACCCTACCAAGAGGCAATATGTTCTGTATCTTTCAGCCTTGGCTCATTTTTCTGTTTTTATATTTTAAAAGCAATTGCTAACCATAGATTTTAGGATTTCAGTAGAGTAGCTCAGAGTATACATCTATGGCCTAAATAATACAAGTCACAGTATGTCATCTAATGACCTTCATTTGCCTTTGAAAGCTCTGCAACCATGTTGGATTTCAGTCTTTGCTGATAAAGTCTGTTTGGTAGAAACCATCTGTGACTTCTGGAGAATGAATGATGATAATTGCTTCAGGCAGTGTCTTTGCCCAGAAAGCCACTACTTAATGACTAAAATTCTGAGTTATCAACTGACATCTATCTGACTTTGCTGTTCACGATGAGCACTGAAAAATGTGGTGGTGGCTGGAATCCCCCAGTGCTGCAGTGCTGCTGACGCCTTTAAATTGTGTCAGAGTCGTGACCTTGGTTTGGCACAGGCCTTGCACTTGTGGCCTCGGGTGCGTGTTTTTCTTCCTCCCACAAACTGGAAAAAGATTGGAAGTTAATGGTGTTGTTGTCATCCATCAATACCTTCTGCACTCAGTGTGTCATACTGGCACACTTGTAATTACAGGGGAGAGGAGGTCTGGCCTTGAATGACCCCCTCTAGATCCCAAAAAACACAACTGCCAGGAAGCTTTTCCTGCCCTGTGAACATTCTCCTCTGAAATAACCATGCTGCCTTTTGCTGCACGAGCAGGACTCTGTGAGCCAGTCTGTGCTTGCCTGTTAGCACCACGAGTGGAGCTTGATGTGTTTTGGCTGGTGAAGTCCTGGATGTTATGGAACCCAGCTGTCAAAGCTGTTTGGACTTCAGTCCGTATGGCTGAAGGATTTTGTCAAAACCTGTGCCTTTGGTGGAATTAATGATTAGGTTGAAGCAATCTTAGGGTGCTGTTTGGTTGTGGCCTTTCTAAGACCTGGTGTGATTTCTCTTTTCACAAGCTATGGAACCATAACTTCTATTTCTCACTTTCAGAGCATACTATAAAATTTGGATAGAGAAGATATACCTGTGATTTGAGGTGACCAAGTACTAGGAGTAGGAACTTGGAAGAGTTTCCTGCTAAGACATTAAGGACATTGTCCATTCTGTCCTCACAGTTTCTTACTTGGTTTATTGATTTTTTTTAAATCTTTTTTTCCATTTTTAAAATTATTATGGTTAGTTGCTGAGGTTTTAATTTATTTGTTAAAATAAATCAAGAGTGTAAGGAAATAGGTGGGATGACTGCTCTTGGAACTTCAAAATCTCTGCTGGCCAGAAACAAAAAGATTCTCCTCAGGGCAAAAAGGAGAATTATAGTGGTTGAAGTACACTAGTTTCTTTCCTAAGCATTTCAGAGTTTGCCTAATTACCAATGACTGCAACATATGAAGAAGTAGCTGGTCTGGGAATTCTACCTTGGAAGCTACTATGGGAGGCATAACTTCATTTTTCTCTGAATGATGTAAAGCAATTTTTTCAGACATCAAAGCAAATGTGTCTCCTGGAAAACAACTGAATATGTGAAAAATCTGTTAAGTATGTCTGTCTTCTAACAGGAAGAAATCCTCTGAATTATTGCTGTTCTCATCAAGAGCAGCTTTGCTTACAGTAATCAGTGCAATACCTCTGAATTTTCTGATCTGTTCATTAAGCTTTCATCATCTCTCTCCTGTTGAGAAACTCAGTCAATCAGAATAGAACCGTGTAATCCACATCACTGTTGCTGTTCTGACCTGCACTTCCTGCTCAGAAGTCTTAAGGATCTGGAGTGGTTGTCTTACTGACTCACAGTAAATAAAATTGTCTTGGAAAGCATTGGGATTAAAGCTATTTTCCCTAAGAAGTTTTTTTCCTAACCATCTCTGCTGATGACAGCTTCACATAAAGAACTCCCCAATGCTGACTGAGTTCAAGAGTAACAAGCCAAATAACACTATACTGATGTCATTACCTGCAGCAGTGAAAAAAAAAATAGAAAAAATACCATAAATTCATATGGTCCAGTTCTTCTGAGTTGTTCTTTTGAATATGTGTCAGGAAAGTTGAGATAGAGAAAGATAAAAAGACTGACATCAGGTGCTTTAGTGAGCAACTGCATGTTTTTCAAGGGAAGAATGAGCTATATTGGTAGTGCAAAAGTAAGATTTCCAGCCTCAAATTGGGTAACAAACAGCGTAACCTGGCAGGAGATATCCCACAGCAGGCTTGTCTTTTAGTGTTCTGATTTCTACTGTCAGATTTTCTGTTAGTTTAGATCACATAATTGATTGTACTGTCTGTCATATTTTAAAGCAAGTAATCCAGTTCTTAAAAGAAAGTTTTCTGGATTTTTTGCTATTCCAAAGAGAATTTGATGCTTTAGGAAGTAATAATGAAATACTGTGAGCCTTATTTCCACAAGCAAAGTGGCTTGGTGATTAGAAGAGTACAGGCTGGTGGCATGAGTCCAGATAAAAGTCTGCTAAGGGTGTCCATGTAAAATTAAATGTCAGTGTAGCAACTCAAGTGTAGCCTTATAAAATCAAAGTAAAAACAAAATACTAAAGCTGAGGGGATTATTTCAGTCCTTTTTCCAGAGTCCTAAATGTATATTAAGCAAAACATGTCTAACCATCAAAGAAATATTTAAAATGTCATCCGTCTATAAGAAAGTAGCAGATAATATTGCATAAAACGTTCAGCAAGTACAGGAAACTCAGGGTGCTATTCAACGGTTCTTTTAAAAAGCCCAAACCGAACGAGCAGAGCAGTTTGTGACAGGCATGCAGTCTGTGGTAGCTGTGGGCTTTGCAGAGTGCTGGAAATGCCTTTGCACACTGACTCATGTGCTGCACCTCCAGGGAGCCGTGGCTCTGAGCACTGACAGCGTGCCAGGGCAGTCAGGAGAAACCTCACTGCAGTGTGGCTGGTTCTTGAGTTTCATACCTTCAGAAGACTCCAGGTCTTCACTCTGCCACGGTGTTGGTCATTAACCATGGCAGGAAGTGATAAAAATCTCAAGCGTGTTGACTCAGCAGTGGTTTTAGCTCGGCAGAGACAGAAACATCATCTTCAAAGAAGTTTCCATTTAAATTTCCTTGGCTGTCTCCAAAAAATGGCAGTCTGTACTAGTTGTTTTCTATTCAATATATGCTTCCTGTAATTCTATTAGAGCCAAAATGGCTTTGTGGATTTATTTACACTAAAAAGTACTCTTCTTTTAAGGGCTGTCTGATCTTGTGAGTGAGGAGTAATATGGCATCCTAGAGATGATAGTGGGGAAAGGAAGAAATGAAGGTGTCAGGCCTGGTTGTGAGGGTTGGGTGGTGATGAGTAGGTCACAAAATAGAATTGTGATTTTCCTTGAAACAAGTCACTGGCAAAGACTTTCAAATTTGCTTTAGCTGTAGTGATTATCAGAGCTTTCCTCCGCTGTTCCAAGTGGAATCTGTACCTTTTCTATCAAAGGTCCTCTCTTCTTGCCTCATTTGACTGCATCTAAATTAAGCAAAATTACTCACAGCTGCACATCATCTCAGAATTCTCTTTTCTGCAGTGTCACATGATCTAATTAATTTCCTACTACCTGCTGAAATTAATTATATGAAACAACGAGTCATTTTTTCTCTTCGTGTTACTTGTTTGTTTTCAGCACATATATTCACAAAGTGTGCAGGTTTCCAGTGGGATTTTGAACTGAGGTAGCATTAGAAAGACAAATTTTGGATTTTGAAGAGGTCTGAGTCAAATGCTCTGAGACAGAAATTCTTCACAATTTCCTTTTTTTTTTCAAATATAACAAAAAAGGTGGAGTTTTTACCATATTATTTGAAACATCGAAAGACAACATTATTTGTAGAAGACATTTTAAAATGTGTCTTTATGTTCCTATATCCCAAAGTTAACAAATTACATAGCATGTCATCATCAGAAGATTAAATGAAATGATCACTCAAACTTCATGCAACATTAAACATTTTGACTAACCCATATGTGTCACATCACATTACGTCTAAGGAAGAAAATCTGAAGGTTATTTTTCCTCTTTAATGGCTAGCCTCTGTACAAAATTTTATCCCCCCAAATGGCTAGATTTTTATTTCTGTTAAAATTCTAAAGCCAGGCAGTGAATGTGTATATCTATGGTAAAATAGTCTTGGTGCAAATGGTTCGTTAAGTGACAGTACCACGAGCTTTAACAGGCCCTGGGCTCAGCAATAATAGGATATATACAGAGAATGTAGTTGGGCAGGACTTTTTAAAAAGCTGCTGAAAAGGATGATCAGGTCAGTTGCTGGTTTTCCTGCTTTTTTACTCTTAAGGACTCCTTTCAGATCCCTGAACATAATGGAAAAGCATGCAGGAGTGAAGCATTACCCCAGGATTGTTAGACTGAGTTGCAGGTCATTTAAACAAATCAGAAATATTCAGGTTGATGGAATCCAATCAGTTAAACACAAGGTTGCTGAGGGAGCCAGGTGATGTCCTAACAAAGACTATTTCTTTCCTCTTTAAAAGCTTGAGCCTGTCAGGGAAGGCTCCCCTTGACTGGCAAACATCACACCCAGCTTTGAGAAGGATGAGAAGAAAGATCTGGGGGATTGGAGGCCAGTCAGTGGAACTTCATGTGCTGGGAAGGTTTTGGAGCAGATCCTCCTCAAAGTCACCTCCAAGAACCTGAAGGGAAATAAGGGGATAAGGAACAGCCAGTATGGGATTTACAGGGACAAATCATGACTGACCAACCTGATTGCCTCAGAGGGGAATCAGCAGCATTCAGTGTCTCTTTAGTGATGTGGATGATGAGACAAAACACACCTCCAGAATTTCTGGAGAAGACAGAGTCAGGCTTTTCTCAGACATGTTCAGTGAAAGGTTGAGAGACAACAGACACATATTGCAACTTGTTCCAATACAAGTCCCATTGGATAACTGACAGAAAAGCAGCGATCATTCGACTGCTGATGCATTGCCCAGAGAGGCTGGGGAGCCCTCAGGACTGGAGATAATCAAAGCTCATCTGAACAAAGCTAGGAGCAACCTGCTCTAACTTGGCTTTGTGTTGAGCAAGGTATTGAACGAGGTGATCTTCAGACATTCCTCCAACCAGAATTATCTGTGAGTCTGACTTTCTATGGTAAGTTAATCTGTATTCTTGGATAAGTTCTACAGATTTTGTGTGGTTTTGGTAAGAATTTGCTTAATATTTGTGTAATAGTGACCTGATAAAACAGGGTAAACAAAAATAGTCTTGTTATTTCATAGCACGGTACAGCTGTAAGGAAAGAAAGAAGAAAATTTGTGGGGATGGGGGGAGCAGTGTCCACTGCACTTTTATTTCTTGCAAATTTCTATATGTATTCTCAGTTTTTAAACAATTTTGAAAAGGATTTCTTCTTTCTGGAATATAGTATCTCTGTGATATAGGTCAGAGTGGCATTAGTAGGTTTGTCTAGTAGTTTACTCAGACATTTTTCTTTCATAATTTCTAATATGGCTCTCCCCTTTTTCCCCGTCCGTAAACACAGATACTCTCAAACTTTATTGCTGTTAATAGACTCAGAGAAGATAAAATTGGGAGTTCTGTTTCGCAGATTTTTTTGTATGTTCTCTGTAAGCTTTTCTTGCTGGTGAGAGCTGACTGGGACAGTGACCCTTAATGTGACAGGGAAGGGATTCACTGTTTCTCCCCTGTAGTTACCAGTTTGCTCTTAGTCTCATCATTGGGGCTGAAAGAACCATTTTCCATTTGCAGTTTTCACATGCCTTTTTGTCACATCCTTTATCTTGCTTATGCTCTGGGCAAATAAATCAGAGCATAGTTGACCCCGCATTTTCTTCTAAGCTCACTTGTTGAGGCAGCATTTTTGTGCTGTGAGATTTTCAGCTGGCTAGGAAGTTGCTCACGGAGTCTGTGCCAGTGCCTGAGCTGGAACCTTTTGTTCTTGTGCTGCTTGTGAAGTTCAGGTTCCATCTCTGACCTGCTTGCAAGGTGTGCCTCAAATGAGGGCATTCAAACCCTCGTGTTTCAGATGTGCCTTTCACTGCTTTACTTATCAGTTGAGAACATTACTTCACTGATCACTTAGCTCATATTTTCCATCCTCATTCTTGTGAAACTAGCTTCCCTAATACGCCTGTGCATCATCTCTGCAAATAATTCCTCATCTTTTGGATGAAAAATTCTTAGATATACAGGGGTATGTATTACAGCCATACAGTTTATAGATTATGAGAGTGGCTGGCTGTGTGTGAGGGAATTAATTTGAAATCATTCTTAATCACTTTACTGTAAAATGAAAACAAAACTTCTTATCCATGAAATCCCAAGTAGGCTATTAGAGATACTGTAAGATAAAAAAATGCTTAACATTCTTAGGCTAAAATTAAATTAGAAAGCTCTTTTTCGCCCTTTCTCTTCCATGGCTCTCTTCCATTTCATTGTTCTTGCAGGGTGGTGTTTTCAAATATTCTCTCCTTCTGCATGGCATGTTCTTCATCTGCAAACAATAGACGGCCCTTTCTGGAATATGTCAGCTTTTCTAGATAGTCTTCTTGAAGTACCCCAGGCAATTCAGGCAGATTTAATCAAGCTTTCAGTAACTTACTTAATTTCCTGCTTATCCAACAGATAGGCCATTCTTCTTAATTAAAAGAAATGGTTTTTTTTTCACTTCCTTAGAGAACAAAATGTTTCCAATTGTCACTTTCTGTTCTTGGCTGAGTGATTAACTCCCATCTCCAAGGGGTAAAGTGCCTCCTACCCCTTTTGTGACCCAGCACACTCTGTTGAATGTGAAGTGTTTTTACAGGGAACATTCCTGTGTATTTATTTACAGTACAGAACAGATGTGATAGCAGTTGGGATCAAGCGTGTTGGTAGTTTTGGGGTGGCAGTGGGGCTGGAGTTATTCAGCTCTAGCACCCTTCCTTCAAGCATTTTGGAATGAACTTTACCGTTACAAGTAACTTAATTCTTTTTATATAAAACTAAAAGTGAGCAAGAATTACAAACTTGAGTTGCAAAATGCTCTCTGTAAATGCACAAGAACTTAATTTCATCCTAGAAATTGCAGCTGCCAGCAAGTGAGTTTGATTTAAAACAAGGTCTTTGAAATTTTTAAATCAGTTTAAAGGGTCTGTAGACTGTTAATTTTTTTCTTATATCAGTCTGCACTAGCAGAAAACAGTCAATAAGGAAAAAACCCAACACCACCTTCAAAGGGATTTCATTTGATTTCTTGAAAATTACAGAGAGGAAGTATTGTGTTGTGTATTTTCTTCTGCATCTTGGAATGGTTGTTTCTTGAATTAGAGGTAGAGAAAAATTATTTTTAAGTAGAAAGGGACTGGAAGGCTCCTCTAGTCTTTTTGTATCCTGTTCTGACCATAGCCTCATTAATATGAATTAGATTTTCAACACTGTTTATGTCTCTCAACCTCCAATGTATACCTTCATATAAAAAGATAGATGATTTATAGAAAATAAATTGTATTTGTGTTAGTAATGTTCTTCTTGACAGCAAAGGCTGTTGTTTGCTGATATTTCCTAATGATTAAGAGTGTTCCTCAATTACTAGAAAAATTAGTTCACTGAAGGGAGGCAGAAAGTGCCTCAGTGACATCCTGCCTCAAGGCATTTGCCCTGATAGGGGGATCAGCTCAATTAAAATCTTAATTTTGCCTCATTTGTCTCAAGGTCACCAAATAAAAAGTAGTTCACTGGAGTAGTATAATTGCCTAGATAGAGAATTTATCTTTCTGAGTACACACTTCAAACTAGAGCTAATTTAATTAGCCAGCCTTATGATCTCTGAGGATATCAGGGAGAGTTTATTTCAGATATCTGACACATGGGGCATCTTGTTACTGGAGGATTTTTTTAATGTGCTCCTTCACCAAGTATTAAAAATTAAAGTATGTATTCATAATACTCATGGACATGCTTGTTCTGTGTCAGATCCATGTGCTGTGGAATGGTAGAAATCCCTCCTCAAGAGGCAGTAACCTTGTCCATGGCTTACCAGTGCTGTTAGAGAAACTTCCAGTTAAGAGAGACTCATAAATGTTGCTTTACAACACTCACTGAGCTCTCCAGAAACCCAGTGGTGTTCACTTCACTTGCAGAATGTTCCTGGCTGCGTTCTGCATGTGCCAGGCTGAAAATACAGTGTTACAGCTGTGTCAGAGGAGGAGGGACTGAGCTATCTGCACTCTCCAGATAGGCTGTGCAGCCCTGGGTGGGGGATATTTATTCCAAACAATGCTGCTGTGCCGCATTTGCCAGGCAGTCAAAAGTCTGTAATAAACCATCTCAGCAGTCACTCCTCATACTGACCTGATGTGGGCTGTCAAAGCCACGGATTCAGAATGTATTTCATACAAGGAGATAGCTCTTAATAACTGTTTGCTAGGCACCCAAAAGAAATCTGCCAGACATGCATTCTGAGAGGCTCTGGGCTGTGTTTGCTGCCAGAAATTGGTCTCAGCAGTGGATCCCAGCACAGAGCCGTGTCCCTCCCCTCTCAGATTCCCATGGTAAGTCAGGTGCTGGTGCAAGGCACAGTTTGATGAGTGTGATAATGTGGCTTTTCAATCAGCCCCATCCTTTTGTATGCTTTTCCCAATGAAGTCTCTGGCAAAGGCCAGCTTTGGATTAGATTTTGTACAACTTCTTTGTAGCTAACAGAGTAAACACTTTTCAGTTCACATCTGTATAGAAAATCTTTTAGAAAGATTCTTCTTGAAAACAATTTTGGTTTTAAGTAGATAAGCTAATTTAGATCAGATTTTTATTTGGACGTCTCAGTGATATAAAATCAGGTGTTTAGCCCTGAAACAGACAGGTTTACCTTATTTCAGAATGGTCCTGCTAGCATCACTTCCTTACATCTCTTCCTAAATGCAAGACTCTGAATGTTATTGTGAATGTATTTCTTTTTTAATCAGAAATCCTTATACATCCATTATGCTTTTGGTTTTGTCCTTAGCAACTGCTTGGTTTAATCCTTTTTGTTGAAGACTGGATTTTCAGTAATTGTCAGCCTAAATATGTGAGACATATCTTGGTTCTTTAATATGCTGTTATCAAGAGGACAGAATAAAAATGTTCAATTGTTATCCCAAATTCCTGCAAATTCTGAGAAAGGACTTTTCCCTCTTCATAGCTTGTTTGCATACATACAGGTGTTTTAAGCTACTCTAGCATGGTTCTTAAATGCCTTGCTTTTAAAATTTTCTTCATTAATTTTTTGTTTGGTTTCAATGGCTAATTTTTACTTTTAATTTTTCTTTTTAATTGTTGTTTATATTGGGTATTGTTCTAGAAGGAATTAAAAGATCGCATGCCCGTGTGAAAGAAAACAACTGCTGTATTGTGATTTGTTTTCTCTTCTGGCTAGTGGGACTGCAGTTAAAAATACTGTGTGTTATCTTAGATCACAAAAATACCCTCTGAAACCTCAATAAAATGCCATTCATAAGGAAGATTTTATTGCTGTTTAGAAAACACTTTTTTCAGCCAAATGGTGCAGGTCATGAGAGTGGCTGGCTGTGTGTGATCTGTTCACAGGGTGCTTGGTTTGTGAGCTGGAGTTAAAGAGAACAGCACCTTTGGGACTTCTTCCCACACTGTGAGGGCCAAATTCAACTAACCCAGCGTGCTGTAGAGGGAAGGAATCCACACCAAAGCCCAATCAACCCTTTTATAAATGTCATTTTTGGCTTTGCATCTGTTTGCTCAATTAACAAAAGCAGGAAAAAAAATAAAGCAGAACAAACTTATTTGTTGAACTACTGAATGCTTTTATTAAGGGCCTTAAAGTATTAGTATTTTTCTTAACAAACGAACACCCATACCACTATGTTACAGGTTTATTTCAGAGTTTGCCTGAAGTTTGTGTTTTTCATGTTCCTAGCAACAATAAAAAACAAAAGTTGCAAGGTTTTAAGGTTAAAGGTTTCTTTTCTAGTTCAATTGCTGTCAGCTTTCAAAAATAGTTATCAAACCTGATGTATAATTAATTTGATATTTAATCTCTGAAGTCTGATTTCAAATTTTAAACCAGTTATGAAATCATGGTAATATGTATTCATTGTTTTCATCTCAGAACTCGCTTCCTAGGAAGTAAGTGCTGAGACTTTAAGTAGTTGGGAAGCTGCACATTAATTTTTTTAGTCCTTCTTTTAGCTGCACATTAGCTGGACGAATAGGTGCAGAGGATTTTATCTACTAAACTGTAATTAGAGATTAATGAAAACATGAGGTGCTGTAAATGTTTACCAGAAGAGTTTAGAGTGTCTTGTTGTGTTTGACCCTGTCTGAGAGCAAACCTTTGGTTTGCTCGATTTGATATGGACTTGTTGTGGTAAAACAAAGACACTTTGTTTCATTTCTACTGATAATCCCTCAATTTTAGCCAGTTGGTTGGGGCAGTTCTTCTATTCTTATTTTTTTTTGAGCATGCTAAGACAGCAGCATTTGGCTTTGCTGTTGTATGTAGCTGGGCTTCTGTCTCGTGACTGGAGAGCACCCTGGTTAATTCTGGTGGTGTTTTTTTAATTCCTTCATGAAATGGTCCATGTAGCATTAATAACTTGTGCCACCTTATTACTTGGTAAACTTCATCTGTTGCTAATGAGTCAGGTGATGGGTTTCTTTTCTGAGGTGTTTCTAAATTATAGGAGGGTTGGGCTAACATTTTTTTTTACTACATTGAGTTTCTAGATTCATGTGGCATGTGCTCCCTATCTCTTACCTTCCCATCAGCAGTTTCTGAAAGAAAATCTTCCTGTTGTTTTAGCTACAGGGAGAGATGTGCTGGCTGACGCGCTGACTGCATCAGGAAATGTGCATTATATCATGCAAATAATTCTTACCACTGAAGAAAGGCAGTGACCAGTGTGAAGTAGAGATCTGCTCCAAGTCTTGACTTTACACATCTTGATTCAGACACTGTTCGGCTCCTGTTCCTAAAATTTGGGGCAAGCTAGTTTCCAACCGCCTTCATCTCTTGCCTCCTCCGTGCTGACCTGAACACACACTTTGTTTGTAGAAATCAAAGTTTCCTAGCCTCAGAAACTGAGCTCCATCCCCCATCTCTCCAAGCCACCATGGGACAATTTGACTCACATGCAGGAGCCCAGTTAAATTTTCAGGGTCTGTTAATATTTTCATTGGCATTCCTTACCTTGTCATATAAGTGGTCCAGAGCAGCAAGGAGCAGTGTAACAAAATGATGAGAGGTTTTGGGAGAAGTTCAGAGACAGAAGAGATTGCTGAGCGCTGTTCAACTGAACAAGAACAGTTTCAGTGTGGTGATCGGTATTTTAGCTTGGATGCAGTGTGCAACAGAGGTGGTAATGTTAAACTAAGTTTGTGAAGCATAGTGAAATTATTCTTTCTTTCAGTTAGTAATTTAAATCACAGTTTTTGATCTTTTTATGATGTTGAAGGGCAGTGACAAGCTTGAGAAGCTGGAACTGCTACTTACAGTCAAAGCCAAGGAAAAGGTCGAGATAACACTTACAGTTCTTAAAAAACACCCAACCCAGCCATACAAAATTCCATGTAGATCTTCAGCAGTGTGTAATTCCCCTGATCCTAATTTTTGAATGCATAAGATGAAGAACTTTGTTCAACCCTTGGCAACTTCCCTTTGACTGTCAATCACACACCAAGTTGTGGTGGTGGGGCTGTGTGATGTGGTCGTTCCTGTTTCCTTCCTTGCTTATTTATCTTTCTTTCATCACTTCTTTTTCATGAGGTTCAGGAATTAGGCTTTCCAAACACTGCCATTATTCTCCATGATTTGTTGACTAACCCTAACTAAGGTGAGGTGAGTTTTGAGCAACTAAAAGCCAAATCCAAACCTTTCAGAACAGATTTTTTCCTTATTTTCAAAACAAAGTAGCATTTTTGGGAAGGGTTTTTCCTTGGTTTCCTTCTGCTATATGCCCCAGAATGTAAATATTTTTCTTTGTGTACCAAAACTATGAAAAAACCCGCAAAAGAAAACAAGAATACCCAAACAATTCAGCTATATCATTGTATCCATGATCTTTTAAATTCAGAAGTTATGGTTAAGGATACAGACGGCTAAAATACTTTTTGGGGGCAGACCTTAAAAAAAAAGAAGTGACAAAGGAAATTTTGGGGAAAATGTTGTAATTTGGACACTTTTCTGTGTCTCTTAGGACTATGAAGTGCTTGGAGATCTCAGGTGATGACAGCACCATCCTCAAGCAGGGCAGTGTGGGGTAGCTGCTGATCTATCTCTGGGACCAGTGATAGGGCATGAGGAAAAAGGAAGGTGCATCAGAGGAAGTTCAGGCTGGACATTATAACAGGCACCTCACCATGAGGGCACTGGAACTGAGGAGTGATCACAGCTCCGAGCCTGACAGAGTTCAAGGCATGTCTGGACAATGCTCTGTCAGATGGTTTAGTTTTAGGTAGTCCTGCAAAAAGCAGGGAGTTGGACTTGATGGTCCTGATGGATCCCTGCCCACTTGAAATATTCTATGATTCTATTCTATACATTTTAGAACCCAATGTTTCATAACACAGGGTACTTTGACAATTCAAAACTAAGTAACATATTAGGTCATTGCATCCAGTTTTCAGTGCAGGCTTTTTCAGTCATGTTGGCTGTTTTATCAGTGTAACTCATGTTGAGCAGCAAAATGTTCACTAAAGCATCTGAAGCTCATCTGTCCATCAGGATTAGTAGCTGCAACAACAGTGGAGTGTCCTGTGGGTGGTGGTAATGCTACAGTGATGAGGGCTTGAGCTCAGCAATCCTTCTGACATGGCTGATGGGCACATGGAAATAATTCTGAGTGCCTAAGAGGAGTAAAACAGGCTGTTTCTATAGCTGGGTACAAGGTCTGCGTGTTTGTTCCCAGTGTGGGATTCATTGTGCGAAATACACTTTATATTGCAGGGAAGGTTTTGTGGTGGTTCAAAAGCATTCTGAATGATTGCTTAACGTGGATTGTTCTAAAAACACTGCTGTGTGTTAGCCAGGTAAATGTGAGGGAAAAGTATGTTAAAATATAATACTAAAATTCAAATTAACCTATTCATATTTTCAGTTAACATTTTATCAACTTCTTTTTTACAAGAATAATATCTGAAATGATGTCAGAAAAGATAACCAGATGCAGATAATAGCTTACATTATGTTAATGTGCAGCATGAAAATCCATACAAGGAGAGAATTAGCAGCTGCATGTATGCTGATGTGCATTACAGTAAAAGATAATGAGATTAGTGTGAAAATGAAAAAAATATTGACATTAGTACGGAAAAAAAATAATTTCATGAAAGCCTTTATAAATAAAAGGGCCTATGTAGCAATTAGTCTTCCTAAGGAGGAAAAGTCTTCCAAGGACTGATGGGTAACAAAGCGACTTTTCAGGAATGTCTGATGCTCCACTGGCCTTCTATTCTTTATATTTGTCTTCCTGTTTTAAAATCAATTTAAAATGTGAAATCTTCTCATTTGAAATTTTTTATTGCTTGTTGTGATTGTTTGACTGTATTCCCTACGGTGTTGGGCTGTATTTCATCACTGGAAATTCAATAATTTCATGGAGGAGTGGAAAGGTGTGGCTTTTTAAAGTGGTGCAGCTTTGTTTCATTAAAGAAAGAGTGAAGCCATAGATATGAACAGTTGGTTTCAGTCTCCTGATTAGGAAATCTTACGGGATTTTTTCATCAGGTACATGGCTTAAATTGGGCACCTAAAATCAAAGGATGTGAAATGAATAATTCTGAAATTTTTGGCCTGTCTTTAGTTGGAAGACTTTGGGTTTTATATTTTTTAATTAGAAGCCTGAATTTGATTCTACTTCCTTTTATCTAATCTATTCCACTGTGACAGTACTTGGCGTGACATACTGTGAAATGGAGAAAAATTAGAAGTAATGGAAAAGGGTTTTCACTTTTGAGTGCAAAATATTTTAGGACCTGCACCTCAAAAAAAGATAGTTATCTTGAAATTTCTATTAAAAATGCAGAAGAAATTGTTATTTCCAAAATGAGTGGGATTCTTCACTGTAATTCAGCATAAACATTCTCATAAGATTTTTCTTCTTTTATGTATGACTGTAACATTTTTATGATTTGATTTGAGGTGACACTGAGAATAAACATTTGCTGAGATGAGGTACTTCTGCTTTTGTTAGCTTTGTTGTTGTGTCTGCTGGTTCTGTTGGTCTCTTGTTCAGAGCTTTATCTCCTTGAACGTGACCTGGCTCTCTAGCTGTAATTAGAGTCACCAGAATTTTTTCTCTCTTTGTAGTACCGTTTTGCAAATATGTTTCTGTAAGAATGTGTATTTATGGTAATACTTAATACGCTGTATCTCTCAGAAGTTCGTTAGCTCTTTATTTTATGATGAGAATCCCACATGCACATTGCAAATTGCTGTTTGCTCAGTTGCTGTCCATGCACACGGTAGTGCTTTCTAGAAAACATTCATAAATCTCTAAGCTCTTGCCATCATTGTACATAAGTCATTCTCTTTTTAGTATCTTTAGTTTTGTGCAGGTTCTTTCAGTTTTAATAAAAATACTCTTTTCTTTAACACTTTACAGTCCCTTTGATAGGGATATGTGCTCTATATATATGCAATTGCATTCAAAACAGTTGAAAGAACATTAAGCTTACAAAATGAAGCTCTCAAACTGAGGGAGTTGCAGAGCTCTGTTTCTTTCTGTTTCTTTCTTCCTACTTAGCTTCCTTGTGCACATATATTATGAAAAAATTTCCTCTTGACTGTCTCCTCGTAAAATGTACCGGTCGCAGCACGCTCACTTGAGACACATACTTTCTGGATTTTATTTTATTGTTCCAGTTCAGTATGTGGTCCAGTTCTGTGCATTGTTCAGTGCTGGTGTGAAAATGAAGTTGTTCTATAACAATCATCAGTAGTATTGCAGTGTTTAAAATAGCAGCAAAACTGTCTTATTGAGCAGTGAATGGGGTGGTACCTAATTAAGCAAGCTTTTGAGGTCTCTTGATATTAAAAAAATGAGTATGTATTTAAATATTTTTTAAGATTGTTTGCATATATAAAAAGGTGATTCTCTGACTGGCTTTGAAAACTGAAAGTTATCTGGCAGAGAAGGAGGAGCATTCTTTCCAAAACCACAGTATGAAGTCTTCAGAGTTTCACAGAACTTTCATGGTGCAAATGTCAAAGGGCGGTGGACTTGTATATGCTGAACCTCTTACATGATTATTTCATGAAGTATTGTAAAAGTGAGAATTTTCATTTGGTACCATGGGCATTGAGATGAGATGAAATGTGTTTTTGTGTGTCAAATGACTCCAAACCTTTTTGGGTTTATAGATTTGAAGTTTCATGTGGCCTTTCAAGATTTATATAATTAAACAGTTGGGGAAATTTTAGTTAATGCCACAGATACCTGTATCATTTCAAAGGTTTATGACCCAACTTTTGTTCCTTTTTGACATCAAAGATATGGAGGGAGGGTTGTATCTTGCACATGATTCAAAGCCAGGCTGAATGGAGCTTTGAGCAGCCTGCTCCAGTGGAAGGTTTTATGAAGATTGATGTCAGTATTACAAGCACTAGGTAATTTCCAGACTTACCTTTTAACTTTAGTAAAGCTTGTCTTTTTCTCAAAATACCTACCTAATATATTAGAATGTAATTAATTTTGCTTCAGACATGAGAAGGGGGATGTCAATAGTGCATATCCTTATAATTACACCTTTCTTTGAAATACATATTTTGTTTGAAACCGTTTTGGAGCATGCAGGAGATTATCATTTCAGACATATTTTGATGGCTTTATTAATATTGTTGTCTGTTATCTAACTAGTAGGTTATAATAATAAAGATCAGTTTCCCAATACGTGAATCTATCTTTGCAAATTTATAAAATAATACTGAAGTCCTCTAATTTTATTTTAAATGTTGAGTAAAAATTCTCATGTGGAATTGAATGTGTTGGGCTGACATATTTTCATTTTCTGCGTTGACCTAGCTGTACTTTCTGTGTTTATTTTATTGGATAGATAGAACCATGTATTGCACAAGCTGAGTTGGTGCCAACATAATATTTCCAATAAGTTGTTTAATCACTGAGCAAGTCTGCTTTCAAACTGGGCAATGAGCCCACTGCCAGTGTGTAGCACTGGGTTAGAATAACTCAACAATTGCACTGCGTGTGTTTGAAAAGCATCCTGACTCAAATCAGCTGGAACTCTTGGACAGGGTAGTTAAGTATGCCAATAATTTTTTAACATCATCAGAAAAGGACTTTCCTTTTTTATTGGTCTCCAGAGGCCATCAGCACTTTTTCACCCTAATAGTTTGTTTTAGCACCAAGGAAAATTTGCTGTCTTGCAATTTTCCCAGCCTCAGTTGGCTTTCCTTGGAAAAAAGCAGAGCTCAGAGTTGAACGTATGTGTTTTTGGAGGAACTCTAAATACTGACTGGTCATGTGCCACATAATTTGAACATAAATATATCACAAAGAGATAGGTTCTTGATCATGCTTTTGTTATGAGTTCTGAAGAAAATATTAAAGAAGGGTTGTTTCTGATCTGTTCTAAAAGTGTTTCTGAAATACAGAGGAAACATTCTTCCCTGTCTGTGTGGATAACATACCAGATCTGAAGCTGGTGTATCATTCTGTTTCCTAAACAGTAAATTAAAGAGCTGTCTCTACTACTTGCATGATGTTTTGGGGAAATCTTGCAATGAAAGAATCTGTCTTTTATTCCAAAATCCAAACTCCATATATAATTATAGAGAAAAGGGCTGAGGAAGCAAAGCTAGCCTGTTTTGTTTTGATTGGACTAAAAGTTTAGACTTAAGTTCTCTGTGGTCAAGAGGCTGAGATTAAAGAGTCTGTAATTAGATTCAATACTTCATGTGTCTTAATGCCCTGAAAGGCCAAACCCTGTCTGCAGGCAATGGCAGCTGCCAGGATCATCAAAAATAGTCCATAGATGAAAGTAAAAAGGAAATTATGCACACTTTCTCAAATAGTTTGCTCTTACTTGTTGTGTCTTGTTTGTGTAAAACAAAAGGATAGGAAATCCCTCAAAATATCAAGAAAACGTGTAGATCTTGAGGTTGAGAAGAAATGGTTTAACTTCTGGAAACAGATTGCCTAATTCTTGTAGGTAATCCTCTATATTCAAGTCATGTTTCCGTAGTTTTTCCTTTTGCTCCTCCTGTTTCTCTCATGTTAGATACAGTGGTACACAAAGCAAAAGAAGTTATTAGATGTCTGTGGTTTTATATGTATGTGTGTGTGTGAACAGAAAAGGGTTTTCTTCTCCAAAACCAGAAGAGGGCAGGTGCATCTTTTGATTAATAGTTTATACCAGATAGTAATGCTTTTGTTTCAGAAATTTCCTTATTAAAGTTAATAGTAATGAATAAAATTATTTCTTGTAGCTGAATTAACAGCTGAGGGTAGTTCTTGAGGATGAGTTTGGTGCTGGTGACCTGGTGCAAAGGTGGTGGTGACATTGATGGTGCCACAGTTCCTGGCCCAGCTGCTCAGCACTGGGTGTGATGGAAGCTCTGGACTGTGCTCTGAGTGCTCTTCTCTTTTGCAGGCAAGTCAAAGATCAAAATAAGAAAGTAGCAAATCTGAAGCACAAAGAACAAGTGGAGAAAAAGAAGAGTGCACAGATGCTGGAGGAGGCCAGGAGACGAGAGGATAACCTTAATGACAGCTCCCAACAGCTTCAGGTAACATGGGAATTGAATTAATGCAGTTTGGACCATCAGGCAGGTTTAGCTGCTTGGCTCTACCCCTGACCTGCTTTCGTAGCTCTTACCTAACAGCTTTGTTACTGATTGTTTAAAAGGACACATCTATCCTACAGCACTTGAAAGAACCAGCCTCTCTCAATTGCCTTCATATCTTACTCAATTTTCATAAGAGGAAAATATACTTTTAACTGTCAACTTGGTTATGAAGTGCATCGTTGAAATAATTACATCAATTCTGTGTTGAGATTGGTGTGACATTTCTTTCTTCTCTGCTTTTCTAACAGCCTTTTTCTTTAGCTGTTTTGTATATTTTCCCAGCTGCTTTTACCTTATACTGGTGTTTTTTCTTCAGTAAATGAAAGATAACCAAGTAAGTATTTTTAGAGAAAGCTGGAATTGTTGTGGGGTAACTGGAGGACCATGTTTTCTATGTGTAGTCATCCTTGTTTACTCTACCTGATGAATTCTTGCTGTGCTTCCTAGTCAGTTGGCTTTATTTCTGAAGTGATCATGCTGCTGCCCCACAGAGTTATCTGGTTACCTCAAATCTGCCCAGGCATAAAAAAGTCACTGATATAAAAGTGAGTCAAATATTTCTCAGCGTGCTGTGTGTTGAGATTAGCTGCAGGAGATTTAGCAAATGGTAAGTTCTCAATTGCTGTTATAAAAATATTAAACTATTGGCATGGAGTAAAGCAAAGATACCATGATGCTAAGTATGCACAGACATTTTGACTGTGTTTTCTTTAATTTACAAAAATAACTGTCTTTTTGGTGAGTGAAAATAAACATGGAAACAGTACCCTACCCTGTAGTCTTTCATTTTGTAAATCTTTAAAGAACAAGCATTTTTTTGGTGTTTTCCCTTGTTATCCGAGGTTAAATCCTGTTTCTTTTTACCAGCCAACTATATTAATATATCTAGAATGAAGGCACAGAATACATCCTAAGGGTTCACTAGTAAAAATAAATTCTCTCCTTAATTCAGATACTCCTGTTCTTTGTTCTGTGGGATGCTGGGGGGTGTTTTCAGCTAAAACATTGAAAGAACCACAGAAACGTGTGTCCACGTGGAATGCTCTCAGATGCACCATTTTGTGGTTTTCTCCGTCAGCTCCAGTCCTGTATGTACAGGGCACTGAAATAGTTAAGTTCCAAGTGTATGAAAATGATTTCATAACTGCAGACCTTTGTAAAAGGCAGGAATGTGGGATTTCTACATCTGCTAATGGGTTTTGTGGCTGTAATGCTGTGGCAATTCACGAGGCTCTCGTTATGTGGAAGCTACATTTAAATAACACAATCCTCCTGGTATTAGTGAAATGTCTTTAAAAATTCCTAAAACTACTACGATATTTGGTTAGATTTCTAATCTGTGTTTGAGTAAATCTATATTTCAAGTTCAAAAAGACAGCTGGTGCTTGACATTTGCCTTGCAATTACATGGATGGTGTATTTATTGAATGACACCATTCCATCAGACCATCTTTTTTTTTTTTTTATGTAGCACTTCCAGGTTTTAAAAGGGATGGTTTCCTTTTCTGGCTTTCCCCACACACGCAATTATTCTTTCCCTTTTAATTTTTCTATCTTCTTCACATATGTAATACACTGAAAAAAGCCTGAAATTTGTTTTCTCTCAGCTATTTCCACACTGAAACCACTTCTTTTTTTTTTTTTTTTTAAGAAGCAGTAAATTATGCAAAATGTTTGTACTACATAGCAATGAACAGAGAGTGATATTTCAGTTACTGAGAACTTTAGGTCCTGTTAAAACTATTTAACACCAGTTTCTGATATATCAAGGAGATGTACCAGAGCTTTGATGGTAGCACTGAGGCAGCTTTTGCTCAGAAATTAGGTGGAGAAAAATGGTGCTGCTTTATATCAGAGTTCTTAAAGATTGTATTGCTGCCCTTGCAATTTCTTATGCAATTGTTCTGTCTGAGGCAGCTGAAAGATTGTAGATATAAAAATGTGAATAGCATGGATCTCTACCTTTTTCCATTCAGGTTTTCCAACTAGAGATCTCTGTAGAGCAGTACATACTATTTTGCACTTTGCTTATGTTGTGTTTTATTCTGCACTGGTGTCCGTGCTTTCTATATAATTATATGCAAGTTTTTCTAGCATTAAAAATAGACATTATTAAATGCATGAAATAATTTAAGATTGAAGTGTGATGTGATAGTCAGCATTGAAGTGTGCAAGTTATCATGGTATTAATGTTACATAATTTTCCCTAGTGCTTTTCCTGCTTTTGTGAACATAATTGTCCTGTTTGGGTGGGCTCGATTTTAGAGAGCCTTTCCCCATAGTCAGCACAAGTCTGAAGGGAATGCTTTCATTCACAGATGAAAAAGGTCTGTATGCTCTAATGAAAATATCAGGCTAAGGTAAAATATGGAGTGTTTAATGACAAGTGACAGGTTCAATAAAAGCTCCTTCCTTTAGAAGAGCCCTCTGCTTATAGCCTCTTTCTCTCAAGGACTGCAACATTTTGGTTTCCTGAAGTAAAATTTACCCAGGACCACATTTCAGTTTGTTAGTTGTGGAGACCTGTCTTCTCTCTGGACTCTTAAAGGGCACTGCCTTGTAATCGATTAAAAAAAAAATTAAACCTGAGAGGACTGTAGGTATTTAATATTTTTTTTATGCAACCATTGTTGGCTTTTGGGGTCAGGACACACAAGCACCAATTTCAGATAATTTTGGTCTTGGTGGTTTTGGCTGGAATTAATAATAAGACATTATGAAATGCTTAAAAATATATGATCTGCATATTCTTTGGTTGACCGTCTGCAATCCAGTCAAATAAACACGCTTCCAAGCACACAGGGCCCTCCTCTCCTCTCTGTCCCTAACAGGCCTGTGGTTTCTTTCTTCCTGAGCCCAGTAACAAAATGTTCATTTATTCACAGGGCTCTGATGATGGAAATCTGGTATTTTGGGGAGCGGGGGAAGAGTGAAAACCATAATGTCTTGATTCTAGTGAGATGGATAAATGGCTTTCCAAATTTGTCTTTTCCTCCTGGGTTCCCTTAAACTCAGAGATCTGAGAGGTTGATGAGTGTCTGGTCTATCAGCTGGATAAAAAAACAAACTGTTGGGCTGGAGTAGAAAATTTTTGCTTGAAGTAACTAAACCTTGGCTATTGTGATAAATAATTGATATTCTGTTTAGTCCTAGAAAGGTAACGTTTACTGAAATTTCATTATATTTGGATGGGTACTTCAAGCTGGCTTCTGAAAGGAAGTATGCAGATTTTCTTTTC
Organism: Drymodes brunneopygia; assembly: GCA_013400955.1. Lineage (NCBI taxonomy): Eukaryota > Metazoa > Chordata > Aves > Passeriformes > Petroicidae > Drymodes > Drymodes brunneopygia. The sequence continues at coordinate 799,844 of VZTZ01039795.1, forward strand.
TATTGCTATTTTTTCCAGAATTTTCAGAATATCCATGATGTGGATTTGTGTACTATAGAATCTGTGTTGCAGCAGGGATCCATCAATCTCTAATTGCTGCTGACAAACTCTGTGTCCAGAGGATGTGTAAGATACGTTTGAGTGTTTTAATGAGCAACTGTAGAAAGCAAGTAAACTTACTAGTTCTTTTTTCTTTTTCCACACCCAAGTTTAGATAATTTAATGTATATTCCTAATCCATGAATTGTAGGTGCAAGAATATGCTGTTTGTTTCTTGTGATAGTGTATTTCTTTTCTCATATTGGAAAAAGCTATCTTTCCAGTGGAAAGAGCTGTACTTTTAATCTAAACAAATATGCAACTTTACATTCAATAATGTTTTTACTGTGATCCAGGCAAAGCTCGATGAAATGGATAGATAAGCAAATACCTTCTCATCAAATGAACCTTCTAAATTCATTAAATATCAGCCACAATGCCCCAAGGCTGCCAAGTGTTTAAGAGGCATTTGGAGAATGCCCTCAACAACATGCTTTAACTTTTGCCAGCCCTGAGCTGGCCAGGAGGTTGGGCTGGGTGGTTGCTGCAGGTCCCTTCCAGCAGAAATAGTCTGTTGTGGTTAACTGTTTGTTATGAGGCACCACAGCATGTGCACACAGTCAGTGCCAACTCTCAAAGACCTGAAGACCCAAGTGGAGCCCAGTACATCTACTCTTAAATTACTGAAGAATTTCCTCTTGGCTTGCTATGATTGGATCTTGAAGGTGATGTGGGTGAAGTTTTTTCATCTCATCTCTTCACAGTAATACTATGCCATAATTAAAATTATATTTTCTTCTCTTGTAGTAAAGCATGATTATGCTTTCCTAATTAATTCCTCAGAATTTGCTTTTGGACAGTGAATACAAAACTTCTGAAGAAATGGTTAAAGTAAACCTTATCCAAGTTTAAAGTTTGAAATCTTCTCGATAACTTCCTAGGCATCATCAAATTTGAAGCAAATGGGTTATGCTAGTTAAATCTGTTAGGTGTTTTCCTGGAATAAGTGACTTTCAAGTTTGGAGTTCCTGGCTAGTTTCTCTTCCATGCAGACCACTGCCATATCAGATTCCAGCCTTGCCTGCCAGTGGAGTGGAGTGTACAGCTCAACACATTACAGCCCAAAGAACAGTCAGCTGCTCTGTTCCAGCCTGGCAGAAATCTGTTCTTTAAAGCCATCCTGCATCTGCACGGTTTCTTCCAGAGAACAGTCTGACACATCAAACACAGATCTGCTCACTGAGCTCAGATGCACCTTTGGGAATTACTCAGATGGAAGTGTTCTTTTTCTCTCGCTTCCTCTCCCAGTCCCTTTCAGACATTAATTACATCATGGAGAGGTTTTGGCCTCCCTGTCCCTGGGTGATTCTCTGTGCTGCCCAGCCTTGGAGGTGTCAGTGTTCCTTGGGCCTGACCGGGTGCCATCAGCACTTACACAAGTGGCTGTAATTCCACTTAAGGCTGCATTCAGGTCTAGGTCATCCTCATCCTGTCCTTCAGGACAGAGGCCCTGGCATCAGTCACTGAAAGGATGCCAATTCATTCTGCAATTCATTTTAAAAGAAATTTTGTAGTACCTTTTGAAAGGATGAGTTTTTCTTGTCAGTTACTGAATAGGATGAAACTTAATATTGTTACGTGTCCTCAATAATTAAGCTAAATGTGGTTCTGAGGTAATATGAATCAAGTGTTTTACTGTCTGCCTCTCAGTGTTACGTGGGACTTTCGTTAGTGAAAATGCAGCAGGTATGAACAAATACAGGCTCTAAAGAACAAGTGTAGCTCATAAAAATCTTAACTGGAATAATTGTATGCAAATTTTTCCTCCTATTTTATTTGGGCAGTGGTAGCCAATAGGTAGAGGTAGTTTTGGGATAAACTTACCCTTCAGCTCTTTCTCTCAGAGATTCTGTGACAGCTGGCTATGCATTACAGAACAGGATATACATATGCAGTAGAGACATCAATATGCATCATGATTCATTAGTGATGTAATATTCCAGTAGGAATTTTCATTTCCATCAGCTTTTACAACACATTACAGAAAATACAATATTCCACAAACTCTTCATTCTGTATGTGTTTGGAGGGTTGTGATTTTCAGCACAGTGTGTTGCAGTTAGTGATGACACAGGCACATATTTAACCCTGGCAGATGCTTTGAGAAAAGCTGCCTCTTGTTCTGATCATGTCATAACCCTCTGTCGAGAGCTTTTTCTTATCTTTCCTGAATGTCTGGGAGAAGTTCCAAAAATGATTACATTTTAGCTATACTTTTTGTCACTTAGAGCGAGGGGAAGTTTCTTGAGGAGATGTGAGGAGGAATTGATTTGAATTGTAGCCCTTTTTTGGGAATTAAAAAATCATAATCAAACATTCCTGGATGCATGTACTTTCATGGCATAGATAATGCATGAATGATGGATAGACAGCCTCACTTCGTATTTCATTATATATGTGTGAAATAATATAGTAATTATAGACAAGACTCAGTTATTCTTCATTTGTGATGCTCTCTAACTGAAGAAAGGCTTAGTCTATTTTCACAGTGTTAATGCCTTAATAATTTTTGTCATTCAGCAACACAGAAACAGGACTGAAAAGTTCATTGGACAGTGGAGGAAACAGTGCTAGAAATGAGTGCATAATATGAAAAAGCACTACTGTGATACTATATTTTCATGTAAAAATTGTACTGTTGGATTTCCATCCCAGCAAGACAGTAGTGCACATAAAAATGAGCTTCTGTCTTACAAAAAAGGTATCTCCTCTTTTCTCTATTGAAATTATGAAGTACAATGTGGATTTCAAGGAAGGGCATGAAGATTTACGAACAGATTGCCATAAAGTAAGCTCAACAAGGTAAGAAAAACATCTTGATAAACAAGAAACCCCACAGCATCTGCTCAGATGAAGTCCTGTTCCTAGAGAGATCAGCTCTTTTTATCTCCTGTGCTTTTACATTTGTGCCTGGTGGACTTGGCAAAACAGTAATTCTCCATTTACTTACAGGAAGCTCATCGAGACAAGCTTTCACACACATTAAAACTGAGAGTATTTACCTGGGTCTGTTTCTAGTACCAGTTTCCAGCTTTTCCTTATAGAAATCCGATACCTATTTCTCCAAACAGCTGCATACAAAGTATATGGTAGTAGGAGTGACTATTAAAAAAGTGTATATTTACCTCTCTCATTTTTTAGTTTTGTTGGATTTGTTAGGTTTTGGTGCATTAACATTCTTACAATGTGAGCTATGAGCCATGAGCAAACTGTGGGGACAGTCGTGTCCTCAGTTTTACTGAAGCCAGTGATGAATATTTGCAAGGTCTAACTAACTTGATTGTTGCTCATTTGTGAAATGTTGCATGCTGAAGGACCACCAAAAATACACACTTTTGAACATGGAAAATGATTTGTCTCAGAAACAGATTTCTCTGAAATGAATTGTAGAAGGAATATGCAGCTTTTTTTTTTCTCTGTCTCAGAGTATCAGAATAAATACATGACCTTGTTTTTAATTTGATATGGCCATTCTTATAGAGACAGAATGTGTCATTCTACATCATCGATGTTTATGACATTGAATCCATTGTTAAGGAATTACCTTCTCTTGTGTCTGGCCAGGAGAGAGTGCTCCATTCAGAATACCTGTTACCATAACATTTACAGAAAGGGAGCTTGAAGGGCCCTGACAGTTGGAATGGAGAACCATTTCCCTGGATAGACACAAAACCATCTGCTCTATCAGTTTGCACTTTATGGTTTGGTTTAGTTCACCATACATTCATTGTGTTCAGGTTAGATGAATTCATTGCTTTCACAGCTTTAAAAAAGATGAGCCATTTGACATTGTCTTCTTATATAAAGGAAAAATGCTGTACAGTTTTGAACAGACAGCTGGAAAAATTTCACGGAAGACACTATTTACAACTAGCTTTAGGCAGTCTTCCAATTATCCCAATATTTCCCTTAACTGCAAATTGAGATTTGTTGTGAGAGAAAGCCATTATATGGCCTGAGAGTTTTTAACGGAGGAAAGAAGACTCCCTGCATCCTAACATTTTTCTGTGATCCATGAGGAATGTTATTCCCCGGACACACTTTCACCCAGTCTTTTGTGCAGAAACATGATGTGTCAGTGGAAGGTGAAACCTGCTATTTGTGCTCTTGCCTGTTTGGCAGAGGGAAGGGTTGGTACCTTCATGATATGCCAGAAACTGAATGCAGTGAGGACTGCACAGCTGAGTGTGTGCCAGCAGCCTGAACCACTGGATGTTTTTTGCATAGGCTTTTTCCCCAAGATTAGTGTCTGAGTTCAAACTGCTTTCCTAAAAGCTGTCAGAGAGATTAATGTATCTGTTGACAACATGGTGTGGTTCCTGTGAGGAGGTCTCTCCTGAGAGCAGGAAACATTGAGGGCCAGATTTAAGCAAAACAATAGGAGCACATTGAAGGGGAAGAACAGCTCTCTTTTCATTTTGGTGTCTTATTTCATGAGCCTGAGAAATGGTAATAAATTTGCATTTTTTCCTTCTTGATTTTTTTTCTGCCTCTCTCATAAGCTTTGTTTTTTTAATGCTGTGTTGAAAGTGGTTTCTAACTCATCTCTCCCCAAGAATAAAAAATGCCCAATTGCCATGGCTCATTTCATAGTGTCATTGTTTAATAAAATTGCTATTCTGTTTTTTTCTTCTTTTGCACAATGGAAAAAAGAAAGGGAGATGGGCTGATGATGGAGACCTTAGACAGAATTCAGAACTTATTTTTAAAAAATATTGCACGTGGAAATTTTTTTTAGTTCTTGTGCTTAATGCTTAAGCATTTCCTTAAAAATATTTCCTCTAATTCATTTCAAATAGTACTAAACCTAATTAATTTTATTGTAAATTGGTATTATTCTTTAATCTTGCTTACTAGACTGCCCAAATTGGTGTCACGCTTGAACTATTTTTTCTATATAGAAATCAGTCTGTCTTTAATTAGCACTTTTCCTATTAAATTATTCTCTTTGTCTAAAATTTACACATTCTTAGGATATATCAGAACAAATGCTTTTACTGTGATATGCAAATATTAACTGCAGTTGAGACTTAGGCTGCAAATTGTGTTCCCAGCTGACAGAAGGTTGTCACATAGTAAAAGTCAGCACCAGTCCTTTCATCTCCTTCATTTGGTTTGATAAGCACTCAGATCTCAATGCAGGCAGGGGAAAAACTCAACTATATTGGTATCCTGTGGTCTTTTACTGAGGATTAAAGGAGGGTGATATTAACATTCTAGAAGATGTCTGTAGTCTGTTAAAATTCATCAACTACTTCACTTTAGAACATCATGTTGGGTTTGCTGATTGCATTTGAATTCTTCCTAAATTTTGATATCGTTGGGGTCAGATGATTTTCCAAAGCAGGGCATGAAAAGCAAGGAAATAAAAGCTGAAGGAATACAGTGTCCCCACAAGAGGTATTCATGTCCTTCCAGAGCACAGCTTTCCTCCCTGCTGGTCACCCCCGTGCACTTTCCTCATCCTCCTTTTGAAGAACCATTGAGTATTCTTAAACTCTAAATAGTTTTTTGCATTCTGAGTGCATATATCTCTATGTCCCAGTTCTATGAAACAGTTACTGTTTTGTGGTGAGGTGATCTATCTAGCTAAAAAATGGCAGATGTAATATTTTCTGTGAATTTGACTAGATTTTTGTAAAATTCCAAATTATATTTATTGATATATTCAGGATTATTTGAAGATAACCTATATAGCTCCACAAGTATCTCATAGCTGGAACCCATGGATAAAAGAGCAGGTGAAATTCAGCATAAGTATATATTTATTCATGGATGTCAGGGGAAACAATCTTAAATATATGTGCACAATGATGGGTTGTGATTAGCTCTGTTACCATAGGAGAGCAATCTCAGAATTAGAATAAATAGTTTTATGAAACTTTTATTGGTTAGAAGGACTATTAAAAAGCCATTTGAGAAGTGTGAAACAGCAAACCAGAGAATGCTGCTGTGCCACTGTGTGCATGAGCAGTGCATGCCCCTTGTGAATGATGGGCAGTGGTTCCAAACGTCCACCACAGAGCAGGATGTGGAAACATAGGAAAAGTAAAAAGAAAAAGAAAAAAAGAGGAAGAAAATAGTAAACATAAGGACAGGATTCTGTTCAAACAGATATTAAATAGAATTAAATTCTTGAACACGGAAAACCTATGAGTGAAGACAAGAGCCAGGGGAGTATTTTTTCCAGCTTTGCAGACTGAGAATAATAGAGGATCATTTTGGATCATTTAGGGCTAAAGGAAAACAATAACTGTTTTTCTCATTCCTCTGAAGTAGTTCAGGCTCATATAGAAACAATTGGAATTTTCATACAAGGAATGAGAATCTCAGAATGTGAAGTGTTTCCATGTTCTCATTCTTTTGGATTTTAAGCCAGTTATTTTTACTGGTAGTTTTTCTGAATGTTATGATACTAAGTTTCCTGTTTAAAGCTGCTGTCAGTGTAACACTGCAGATACACAAATGAGAAGCTTTTATTTTCAAATGTCTTATTTCAGTATTTTTAAACTCACTGTTTTCTGATTAGATTACTATTTAATTGTCCAATTTTTACATTTTCTGCACCATATTCTATTCTTATAATCTTCAAATGTATCCTTATTCTCTGGATACAGTGGTACAGCTGATTGGGCATTTACTAGTAAAGATATTGAGAACAGTTTTTAATATTTTAAGCCAAGCGTTTCCCTAAATTAATTTAAATTAATTTAAAAGTCTATTTCTGATTCGTAGCTGAATGCACGTTGTACCAAGACGGAACTTTTCCTTGAAATTACCTTCACTTGATGCATCTGACTTTCAGGGGGATTGTGGGTGCATTGGGGTGTTCCTGGATGTCTGAAAAAACAGTGATCATTTAATTCTGATGGGACATTGTTTTAATGATCTCTAGTTTGAGGATGGGGAGAAAGGAGAATGTCGGCATGGAGTGAAATTAGGAATGGGATTTTTTTAGCCTAAATGAATCGACTGGTGGTTAGCAATAGGATCTTGATAGATGGCTGCTTTAAAGGAAGCAGTTGATAGCACAAATACAAAAGCTGCTCTACTATGATGCACATCAAGAAAGAGGAATCAGTAGCTAAAATAAAAAACCAGAGATGCAGGACTGCAGGACTTCCTGCAGACTTCAGGAATTCCCTTTAAAACTGAGGGAGTGGAAGAGATTCAGTGGGACCAACTGCACAGTAATCATTTCCTTGGTGGTGTTTTTATCAGTAGCAATTTTTGTCCTATATTCAGCTGTGAAAGAGAGGGAAAACAAGAGAAGTGTTCTTCTATAGCTGTCTATGCATGCTGCTCTGAGGGTCTTCTCTGCTGAAGGATTGAAAATGAGCAAGAAAGGTAGGTCTTGTGACTTGTGAGATATCAGTACGATGACGATGACAGGACTGACATTTACAAAGAGAGTTCAGGCAAATAAGGCTTTATCAAGGGAATAACGTGGGTTTGAGCTCTGTGTTAACAGTGCAGTTAGTTAGAACTGCTGCTGTTTTTTTCTGTAATCCCGTATCAGTTTAGGAGTCCTGAATTGTATTGATTTATGAGAGAAGAACAAATCTTGTTACAGTAGCATTTCTCCAATTAGCCTGTCCGAAAAACACCACACGTTCCTCCCCCCAAAAAAAGACAAACCAAATAAACTCACAAAGCCCCGTAACAATTAGAGATACCTATTACTTGTGCTCACTTCAGATCATTTTCACAGCTGTATTGTCAGCTTTGGGTCTCATTTCAATAGGCCGTGCAGTGACCTGCTGTGGTTTGATAGAAACCTTGTCCCTCCAGGTTTTAAAAACTACAAATGTGGTAATTTGCAACAGCCGGAGCAAAATGTTCAAACTGCTGGCACCCCGTGCAGCTGCTAAATGGTAAAGCTGGTTGTTAGTGTTGGCAAGGTGCTTGGTCTGTCGGGCTGTTGCTAATGAAAAGTGCCTGTCCAGGCCCCCGATTCACGAGTGGTTGCTGTGCTGGGAGCACCAGGCTCACAGCAACAGGGAAGGAGTGTCACAGGGGTGGCAGCTGTCAGGGAAGGACATAGCCAGTTCCCACAGGAACAGCCACTGCTGCTTTTCCTTTCTGGGCCTGTGTGACAGTGTCTGCAACTGTCCTGTTCCTTCTTACTGTTCTCCTTCACCTAGTATTGATTGGGATCCTTTCTTACCATTATCACAGGCTCTATATTTTGCTTTGCTCCTGATGTTGGACAAAAGTGCTGCAAGTTCCGGAAATACTTTTTGAAAGTAACACACCTGGGTGGTAAGGCTTAAAATATCTTGGAAGGAAAAAGTGTGAATGGTTTTATATACAATTTAGCAATTGTCAGGCAATAATAGCATTATGCATGAGTTTTATTAAGGCTTTTTTGTGTATTTAAGGAAAGACAATGTGAATAATTAAGCCTTACTTTTCATTAAGTGTTCACTGGGATTCTTTTTCCCTCCCGTTTCACTTCCCTTTCATTTAAATTAGATCCATTGATAGTAATTTGTATCTATCTAGGTATTGTCTATTACACTCTATCACTAGATTTGGTATATTTCTTTCCCAACTTTCATGGGTTTGGGAGGGTTTTTTCCCACGTAAAGATATTTTCGTGTGCATCTTTCCCATGTATGGAAGAGCACTTATTTTTGTTGGCAGCATCATTCATAGTCCTGCATCACTCTTGACTATTCTCAAGGGACGGTATAGTTGAAACTATGCTCAAGGGACAGTGTAGTTGAAACATCACTCCATTTTCTACTTTTCTGTTTAAAAAGAAAATTTCAGTGGCCATTTCTCATAAAGTGTTGACTTCCATACAGTTTTTTTTTCACCATGCTAATTTTAATGGGCTGGTTATATTAAACTTATGTGTAGAAATAGTATTTATGCATTTTTTCTTTTTACTGTAAATATATTCTCGTTCTTTCTGCAATGGTCCACAAGTGCACACACACTCTAGATGTACACATATTCTCTTTTTCCATTGTGATATTCTCAGAAAAATGCACTGATGACCTTCTGCCATTCCTGATGTTTTCAAGTACAACAAATGCAGTACTGTGGCCAGCTTTGCTTGCACTTCCCTCTCAGCTCCTACTGGAGTTAAACTTTTCTACTGCAGCCTTTCTCCTTTTGTCTCCTGTAGTTATTTTTCTGTATTTATGTAACTTGTCAGGCTTGAATTCCAATCTATGTGTCTTATTTGGCAGATACAACCCTCCAGATGCTGAAATGTGTTTTTCTAATGACATCATCATCATGTATCTCAGGTCTGATCTCCAAAGATGAGGAAATATTGATCAAGGAGCTCCTGCTTGGCAATTTGTGCCTTGTAGCTCTCACACTGCTCCTTTCATTCAGCAACTCCTGATAATTACGTCTACTGTTGCTGTGCTTACAAAAACCCCTCTTCGTATCTCTCTGTGAGAAACAGGAACTTCATCTAAACCTAATACTTGGATATACTCAGCTTCCGCCTAACAGCCAGAGATTTCCCCATCACAGATAACCCCCAGTACATTAGGTTTTTAATTTTACCAATTGAGAGCACCAAGACAGCTGTATGCAGCCAGCATTATCATCTGTGGTTATTGTCACTGCACTGCAATATGTACAGTAGCAGCTCTTTACATGGGAGTTTGCCTCTCTGTTACTTTATTTGCAGAGTCTTTAGTGTTGGATCTGTGTTTATTTGAGGTTTATGTGACATCTTGGTACCAAGCTACACTCTACCCTAAAGGTATTTCCTTCTTCAGGAGTTTATAAACTCTTCTTTCATTCCACTTTTCAAGCAAATATGTTTTTGGAGGTTTGGGGTTTTTTTTATATTGCCATTTTCTTCAAGAAATGGTAATGAATTAAACGATTTTCTGTGGACATCTGTTGCTTTGGATGAGTCACACAAGGACCCCAAACACTCTTTTTGAGCTAGATTCTGTCATAACTACCTTTTGGGTTTTGTACCATGGGGTTCTGGCTCTCAGCATTTACCTGATGTATATTTTTGAAAACCCTGAAAGTCAAAGAATTGTCTTGTCAGTGTAAGAGGTATTTCTCCATTTATGAGTGACAATTTTGTGTGCTTTTCTTGTTCAGAGACTTGAAGTAGTTGATGAGCATGTGGAACCGAATGAGGGAGATCCACCATGCTCACCTGAGCTCTAAGGCCCTATGATTGATTGTTTCTGAAATCATATGAAATTGTAGTACCTCCTTTTGGTACCACCACACTGGATATTCCCTTAAAGCTTCAGGTCCTTCTTAGGAAAACATGCAGGTTTTTACAGATACTTTTCAGAGAAAAGCAGGCATTATTTAACTAACTGATTTATTTTCACCCATTGTCCTCTTCTGAAGAGTAGGTATTTGGCATAGCATCTTTCTTTCTGGGTTCAGTAGTTCAAGCAACACTACAGAAACCCACCTTCAATAATTTTGTGAGAGTCTTTTGACATCTTTTGGTAGATTCCTGAGATTGCAAAGAAGAAGTCCTCAGTAATGGGCTGACAGTAAGTAGAACCAATTTTTCCTCTGCATATTTGGTTCTGGTTATGGCTAAAAAGAGGAAGCAAGGGAACTTTATGGAAGATTTTGAAAAGTCTTTGAAGAAGATTTCAATTTTTCATATTAATTAACCAGCATGCACTTTAGAGTTACAGTTAATCAGGCCCTCATATTTTTAACTGGGAAAAAAATCTTAGCATTTGTGGATGTGCTGTGTCCAAATGTGTGTGAAGAATTTGTTGTCTCAAGAATTAAATGGCTGTATCCATGAGGAAGCTTTAGGGTAGTTCTTGAGGCAGCTGACAGTCCTGAGTTCCCAGGTTCCACCTATCCAGTGGAAGGGCAGTTCACAAAGGAGGGATTTTCTTTCTAGGGGGAGTTCTGTGCTCTCTAGAATGGACTGAGGTCATTATCATTAAGTTCTTCATCTAGGTCATGGCTTCTTGAGAAAATACATAAGAAAGAGCAGTAGTTCACAGGAATAAGGGTTTGTAATGATTTCATGATGTCACTCTTTCAGAAGTAATTGATTCCTAATGCAAAACGCTTCCAGCATTGCATTCTTCCCATCTGCTCTATGAAAGGGCACAGGTAGAATGTGCTATTGCATTATTTACAGGGTTATATGACAAAAATATTTCCCTACCTAGGTGATTGTCTAGTCCTACAAATACTTTCAGGAGTTAAAAGAATCATTTCATTGCCTTCTCAAACTATTAACTAATCTTTCCCAAGAGCTGACTAGAGAAATCCACCTTAATTCCAAGAGTGAAATTCGGCCATAAAGATATTTGTGAGCGCAGGTCAAGACATGGTTATGAAGTGTGCCAGGATACCTCAGATTGAATTGAACCAAAATGCCTTGATGAAAGCAGGTGTCTTATTTCATGCACTTCCATAAAACTTCATGGCAGATTACACATCACATGGATGCAGGATAGATTAAATTGATACATCATTTTAACATGCATCGCTTGGCCATCCCACCACTTCCTTCCTGAAGTGAAAGGAAAAGCCAAGAAATGTGTGTCAGTCACACCTTTTCCTTTCAGGCTTTCAGGCAGGCATGTGGAATTAATTCTGCATGCAAATCAGCAACTGGATCACAGGATATGTAGCAAAAATTTTTATTGTGCCTGGACTCTTGGCACTCCCACAGTGTCGAATGGGTTTTTCATTTTCTGTGTGCTGCCACCAGTGAGCATAAAGGCAGAGCTGTCTCCTCCATCCCAGTCTAATTCCATCTCTGCTGGGCAATCTCATGCACAGGGGATGCAGGAGGGTCAGGGAGGGAGAGCCACAGAGGCATCTGGGTAGGTAATGCACCTTGAAGAATGCAATTACTGTACTGGTAAGTGATAATTGTTTTTCTTTCTGTGTAGTCATCTGTATAAGATTCCTGAAAAGAGGCTCTCACTGTTTATCATTCTGCAATTTTGTCAAAATTCAGGAAGATTCGCCTTTTGTGTGATGCTCAAAGGTATGATTGCTTCAGAGGAACAGTCAATGTAGGAAAAAAGTTACAACTGTAGTTAAAACTGAGAGAAGATTTTTTTCCAGAGTTTAATTCTTATCACAATGAAGTTAGAATGCTTCATGTAATTAAATGGAGGAAAGCAGCAGCAGCACAGGTCAGCATGAGTCTGTCATGTTTTAGAGTTCAGAGCCAAATAGGTGTAAAAACATGCTGGTGTGTTAAAAGGCAAATGCAGGTTCAGTTCAGTTTTATCTACAAAGATGAGGCAGCAGCTTATATTTTAAAAAAAGTTATTCAAATGCTGATCAGTCATGAATCCACGAGCTAGAAACAAAATAATTCTCTGAGAGTGTTTTGAGACTCTGCTGCACTAGTGGAGGTGTTACCTGGCTGAGCAACAACCTGCTGCTCCTGCCAGTCATTTGTGTGGTTTTGTCTGGTGGTTGCACGCACCATGAGACCAGCAGAAGAGTAAAACTGCACCTCTTTTAACTAGGTTTGACTGAGGCAGAAAGGGCAAACTTCTACTTTGTCTTTCCTTACTGAGTGGATTATTAGTATTGAAGATCACCATTTCTAGGCTATTCATTCTACATCAGCACTGCATTTTTAACTTGCAACTCTCTACTGTGTATGTAAAAGTTTCTGTATTATTTTAGGAAAAGTAATTACATATGGGTATATATTTTTCAAATGCAGGTAATGTGGCACTGTATGTTTGGTATTCTCTTTCTCCTGTCCCTCAAGAGTTCACCTGTCTGAACAGAGCACAAGAGAGTGTCGTGTTTAATACAGTGCTGAATGCAGCTCTGAAATGTCTGCCTGGAATGAAGAGTGGATATACCTATGTGTTAGAATGTTTTATTCTGCATTCTTATTTTAAAGGAGATTCCATTTTAAATGCAGGTGTTCAAATGTTCAATTCCTACTTCTGTTAATTGACACAGAGAACTACACATTCACTTGACTGTCCATGAATGATGTATCAAGGAGTAAAGTTCATAATTACTCTGTAATGCAGATAGGTAAATAAATATTTCCCATGTCTGAAATGGTTGTTCCTTGCAGAGCTTTTTGTAACCTTGTTATTCATCTTTTTGATGAGACTTCATTTATGCTTATCATAACCATAAAGTAGTTTTGGAAAACGTTATCAGTGTTCCTAAAAGATTCAGAAAATGTGAAAATGTGTTAAGCAACTCCTATTTTTGAAATGTGGATCTCTCCATTTGTTTCTTTAGAAAATGGCAATTACTTGCCCTGTGAATCCACCTTGGAATGTAACCACCAGCAGAAAGCTGCTCTGCTTGCAAAGTCTTAACACCTCCTGCCTGCTGGTGGCTGAGCACCAGCCTTGCTCTTTAGCAGGGCAGTGGTGCCAGGTGTCCTGCACTAGGCTGATACAAAGCTTTGCATCTCTGCTTGAGCACTCTCATTCAAAGGGGCAGTTTTGAGCCTGTCAGAAATGGTTTTCATAAAACTATCTTTGGGGGTATGATCCTAGAAAGCAGGGAACAAGGAATAAGTCAGATTTGTTTGTTAAACTCCAATGAATAATATTTTCATTATGAAGGTTGAAAGGTCAATTTTTTTCCAAGTCAGTCTTCTTTTTCCTTATTCTTTATATGGTAAAAAACTCTTTCAGTGTAACAGTGCAAAATTACAATCCTAAATACAAAAGGACAGAAACCAAAGGGGTGCATCTGACTAAGAACAAAATGCCAACAAAGAAATCATTTTTGATTCATCCACTGCTGCTGAGATGGCTGAAAAGCCATGTGTTAATTAATTCAAAATGCATTAATATCTCATCTGTACCCTATGATCTAAACCAGTCTGCAAGACAAGAAATGCAGAAATCTTCCATCAAGCTGCTCCCTTGCAGTGGATTTGTTAACCAGCCATGGTCCAGGGCATTCCTGTATGCACAGCCTGCTTTGCAGCCTTGTGTCCCAGCTGCTGCTGCAGAAGCAGGAGAGACACATTTATTTTCCTTGCAAGACTAAAGTTCAGAGAGTCTCCTTTGCAAATAACGATACCATTATTTTGTAAATATATTTTTTTAAGTTATGCTACTTGTAGAAACCAGTTAAACAGTATGTTTTCTGAAGAGCAATACAGTTTTCTTCATTGGTCTGAACATATGAGGCACATCTGAACTCACAGCTGTGAAGATGCTCTTAATCAAAGAATAAGTTTTTAGGGAGTCTGGGAATGTCTGAAATTCAGACAGCCCAGATGAATCCTTCATATTTCCTAGAGAGCCTTTGATGTAAAACTTCCTTCAAGACTTAATCTGAACAGTGGAAAACTCAGTCAAGTCAATGTTTGCTTTTCTCCTTCTTAACCTGGAAATGGTGAATTCCAAAGTGCAATGCTCTGTTTCCCTTCTTACCACACCTCCTGCTGAATGTGTGAGCAAATGGGCAATTCTGAGTGCCTGCTACCTTCCTGCCACTTCTGGCCTCTCTGCTTCTTTAGGACTGCTTACTAATCCTTCTTTTCCAACAATCCTTGCCTCTGTGTGGTGTGTAATCTGACAGGACTGTGGTATTTCCACACCAGGCAAGAGCTCTTGCTTTGAGGTCCTGCTTTGCTGGCTTTCTCCTCTTTACTGTGATCTTCCTCTTACTCTTGCATCCCTTCATCATTCTTTCCCTTGTATGAAGATTATTTGCCTGCAGTTGTGCCTTGGGAGGGAGAAACACATTTTGGTTGGCTTAAAACTTGGTTGGTTAAAAGGCTGTGGTTCCAAACAAGTCGTCTTCACCCACTCTCCCGTCATTTTCCAGGACAATCTCCGTAAAAAGGATGATCGGATTGAAGAATTGGAAGAGGCACTCAGAGAAAGTGTTCAGATAACTGCAGAGCGGGAAATGGTGCTAGCACAAGAGGAGTCAGCCAGGATCAATGCTGAGAAACAGGTCTGCAACCTTGTAAAGTCACTGGTAGTCCTCCTAGGGAAGTAACCAGACAGTAAAGTACTAATTCCCATGCTTTCCTGCGTGAAACACAGCTGGCTGTCTTTGGTGATCCTTATGGCTGTTCCAGCATTAGCTAACTGAACTCATAACATCTGCAAAGCCTTCTTACTAAGTTGTATTTCATAGGTAAGATTTTCTTGAAATTAAAATCAAAATATAAGGTATCCTGAGCTTTTGAAATACTGGTTTAAGTAGTAACCCTTCTGATCTGTCTTGCCTGTCAAAGCTGCCTTCCTGTGTGTAAGGCATGCTTAGATTTACTGTCTTGTTCACTGAATGTAATTTGAAAGACAATGATTTTCATTAGCCTGGTTGTGTTTATAGACCACAATCTCCTTGTACTTGCAAAACAGCTGGTTAAAAAGGCAAATCCCATGGCTTGAGCCAAACATGCACACAGAAAATACACACTTGTGTACTGAAGCCACAAGTAGAAACTTTTATGTATTAATTGATTTTGTGCCACTGATGAGATAACTCTGAAGAATCATGGATGTGCCTGATTTTAACTCAGGTAAGTAATCATCAAGAAAGTATACCCTAAGTTATTAATAAATCCATGAGATTTTGATTAAGCTTGTGAGGCAGAAATTGAAACTGGCATTCTTACTTTTCTTACTGTTTGTGAGCCTCTCCAGAGTTTTTCACTGTTCCTTGGGACAGGAATTAGCAAACAGGAGCATTTGGCTAGTTGCATTTCAATGCAAGAATCTCCTTGTCTTTGTTATTTACTTAACAACACTTCAACCAAGTGCACTTAAAAATGTTTTAAGAGGATTTTCTTAACATGTATTCTTGTATCACAGACTTTAATGAAAAAGGAGTAAAAATCCAAGTTTTCCTGAAGATAGCAATTGTTTCTCTATGGGCTAGAGTCAAGCTCAGCTGTTTGCTGATGGATGTACTGAGGATAATTCTGGTTGCTGTATTTTAGACAGTGTGATGGAACTCACATTCAGGAATGCCTTCTTTCCAAACTTCTGGTAGCCTTTAAAAAAATTGCATGAAATAGAAATGTTAACTGGACAGTGAATGCCACTTGAAGAGTAGATCTCCTTGAAAGGAAAACATATCTGACAAATCCCTGGGTTCTATGATGAGGCCCAAATGTAATCAAACTAGTATGTGATTTGATGCCTAGGATGTTACAATGTTTTAGTTAATTAGTTAAAAGACAAAGTGACCATTTTTATATTCTTTGAGCACCTAGAAGCTGGTGCTCAAAGAATATAGAAAACATATAATTATAAAAATATAGTCTATGTATATAAATATTTTTAAAAAGATCGTTGGAATTGGGTGTAACATCTTCAAAAGGAGACAAAGCAGGGAAATGCACAGCCTGAAGATCAATAAACCATCAGGGTCAAGGGAGAGATTGAGAAGAGGGGAAGAGAGCCAAAACAGGCAATATTTGTGGGTTAAGATTGGTGGAATATGGTAGGTAACAGCATAAAAAAGAAATTAATTTGGATGCAGCAGTGCATGCAGAAGTGAGGAGGAGAAAGGAGGATGGAGTGAGAGCAGCAGCGTTGGAAGAAAGAAGAGTTGACATCTGTGCCAGCAGTGTCTTACTGCAACAGAACCAAGCTCTCAGTTTCACCGGTTATGGTTTTTAAAATGTGAGCAACACATTAGCACAAAGGAAAAGGATCTGCAGAGTCTGGTTCCAGTCAGCACTGGGAGACCTCCTGTGCCCCACTTTCTCCAGCAGGATTTTGTTCTGGTTCAGTTCAATACAGTCAGGTGTATTTAGAGTGGGGACAAGTAGCTGTTTTTCCAAGGTGCAGAGGACACTTCCCTTCAAAAGTTTTTCAGTGCATATTCCTTCAATTACTTTGCCTTCTCTTTTTTGTTATGTCCCGTGGAAGTTCTTTGCAGAATTTTGAAAGGCAAACACAGATAATATTAGAGTTTTAAAATGCAAGACTCCATGTTCCACATACTATCAATGGCAAATCCATTGACTTTCCAAACCATATAATAGGTTATGAATATTCTTAGACCAAGTGTGAGTGATGTGTGTGATTTTTTAAACGTTGATGTTCAAACTGATTGTGATTTGCTTTTAACTGCATGCTTTTTCTTTCCTCTCTTGTTTATCTTATTTTCTACCATTCTGCCACTTCACTGCCTGTCTGAAGCTTTTTAATGAGTCAGTGCATGAGGTCAACCATTTTGGCTTTAGGTGGTTCAAGGTATGAGGAGCTGTCATTTGTATGTGCCTCTGCCCCAATATTTAGTGTTGTTGCTGTAGCCTCGTGTTGTGTGATCCTGCCCTCCAGCCTCTCGTGATGTGTGGTGTTGTGCTATTTTATAGGCTTCAGATTTGAATTTCAGTGTCCATGAAGCCACCCTGGATTTCATGGTTCTCAGATATCTGTTATAGATGAAAATCTTGCTCTCTTTAATCCAGTGTTTGAAAATATCCTGTCAGTGTGCATTAACTGTGACAGTGGGTTAACTGTGTTAATAGACAGGCTGTGTATGCAAGACATCTCCTGCTGACTGAAGCTTTCTGTTTATTTCAGGATTTCAGACCTGTTCTTTCTTTCATCTTTCCCAAAAATAAACCCAGGCATTTCCTGCTGGGAGCAGTGCCCCCACTGAATTGGGCATGGTTTTATTATCCCTACTGATCTGTTTCCCTACAGAAACCCTGCCATACAGAAAGCAGATGAGGGAGTCTTGCATAGATGGGAAGTCTGAAAGTTCTTCAAGCCTTTCCTTCTAATTAGAATCACCTGGTTTTGGTGGTGCACCTGCTGAATTCTCCATGTAACTATCACTGTAAATTGCTCACAGCTGTGGGGCTGTGTAGCATTGTGGCTGGTTCCACTAGTTCAGCCCTCTATGGGGAAGGTCGGAAGGTGTATGGAGACTTCTTTGTAAGTACTGCCCATAAGGCTGAAGGTAGGATTTCTCAGATAAACACTTCTGTCATAAAGGATTTTGTATTAGAATGTAGATTCAGGTACTATTTCTGCACTAACCAAATCTGAGTTTATTTTAGAAAAGCTATCATGTTCTTGCCGGGGGGGGGTGGGGGGGGGAAGACTTACACAGAAGTTTTTCCCTGCTTAGAAATACAGCAATAGTTTTGCTCCCTAGGAAAAACTGTTGGAGGTTTTCTGTGAAAAGAGGCCCTGTCTTATTCACAAACACTTGCCCTGTCCTGGTGCACCTCACCATCCCTTCTCTTGCAGCAGGAAATGGGGTTACCCTTTATCTGAATTGAGTCCTAATCAGCACCATTTCCAGGACAATGCTGGAAATGTGCTTGGATCTTCATGAAAGAGTGAGACCCTTTTTGCGCAATAAAGTGAAGCACAAGTGACTGTGTCAGTGTCCATCAATATTTAGTCACAGGTTCTTGTCTAAAGGAGTTCACTTGTTGGATTACTGGCATTTTTAGCGTTCCTTATTGGAGAGCATGGTTCACAAATGTGTTATGACCTGAGATGCTGCACACCCTCCCTCTTCTTGCTCACTTTCATCCCGATACTTGAGTGCTCATCCCTGCTGTTTTCCCAGCCAAAGTCTTTCTGGGGCTGTGTTGTGAAATGGAGCACTGACCTAATTCATGGTAACAACTGTCTTGTTTTCTGAAAGTTTTTTTGCACGTGAAGCACTTCCCTGTCCTGGTTCATGAATCCCCATGCAGAATTGAGGGACACCTGAGGAAGCTTTGACCTGTGGGGCAGGACTGAGACGTGAAGGCTGGAATTGCTTAGTATTATTTCTAAAAAATGTTTTTACCAGAAACTTATTGCAGCCTTCACAATGGGCTGCTGTTTCTGTGAGTGAGATGGTGGACTACAACATATGTTTCTCTAGCTTATTTTATTTCCCTCAAATTTGAAAAGCAGAAGATTTTAGAAATTTAAATAACATTTTTGCTGATGGTAGTGCAACTGTGTTCTCTCATGAATATCAACTCCTGCTTCAATGCATTCTCTGTATAGTATCATCTAACATTTAACTCCTTACCCTAAAATGTAATGGCAAATAAACACATAAAATAATGGCCATTACCTCTTCATTCCTTCCATCCTTAAGTAGCTACTTAAACTGAAATTTTTGAGTTGGCAGTGTGATCTTGACACCCTCCATCAACTTTTTTTAAAGTTATGGTTCTCAGTGGGGCATTTTAAATGAGGTTAAGTATGCAGACCTATAAATAACTGTATCTGTGTTCATACACTGTGTCTTTTTATCCTGCACAGGGCAGATTTTTCTGCTTTCCTTTTTTAAGGGAAAAATAAAAGACTGAATATTGTAAAAGTAATGTATTGTTTAAATGTATTTTCTTGCGCTCATTCCTTTCTCCCACTCTCTCTATAAATTATTTCAGCAAGATTTGATATTATTTCAGGTATACATTATATGTAAAAGATGTTGATAACAAGACTCCTGAAATTCTCTATCACATATGGCTACTTCAAAATTCATATCTATTTGTTAAGGAAAAATAAAGATGAAATAGGTTACTAACCCAACCAGAATCTCCCTCACAGTTCTCTCCTGTTGTCCTACTGTAAATACAAGGTCTGCAAGGATTTGAAGGTAGAATAGAGCCTCCAAGAGCCCTTTCTGTCCTATCTGTAAGTAGGACAGAAATTACTGTACAGAAATTCTCACCAAGTTTTAAATGGTGCCTGTCATCTGCACTTCCATCAGAACACCATTCTGGTTTTAACTTTCTAGCAAATAATATTTAGATGACAGTTCCTTGTAGGAATAGAAGAGAAACTACATTTACAGCAGATGTATCATATGTTGGACCCTATCCTATCAAGTACCTTCTAAAAATGCAAAATAAATTAAAACACATCTTTTTTGCTAAGCATTCTGTTACTGAAATAGATCTGAAATATTTTCTCACATACGTTGAGCATTGGAATTATTTCACAGCACAAATTCTGACACACTAAGTTACTTCCTGCAGGTCCCTGTAAATGAAAAATATAAAGTGGAATTTCTCGTGAACCACTTACTTGTAGATGTTTTCTAAGCACCTTACAAATGTCAAGAGTTCTGACTGCTCTGTAATACATTCTGGACAGTTTGCTTTAAATGAATGTTTTTGTTTCTTCTTCTGTATCTCCTAATGAGAAATTTGATAAACTAAGAGGTTGGAGATCAAGGCAGTAATCCAGGGTATGGCTTGGGGGTGAAGGTGCTGGATGTTTTTTCTAAGATTTTTCTAGGGAGTTTACTTTTCTTTGGCTGAATTTCTCTTGAATATCTTCTGAAAAGCTCTTTTCTGTAAAAGTTTGCCAAAATAATTTTGGCTTTTGAGTGTGTGTATATATGTACATGTGCAAAGTAATTTGTGTACTTAGTTCATATTAAGTAAAATTCTGTGCTAAGAACTTATGTTTTAGTTTGTTTTACTGCTGTAAATTTTTAAGAGCTTTTTAAGTCAGTGTCAGCCCAAAGTATAATCTTACCATTGTTTTCCAAGAGATTTACTTTATCCTTCTGTCTGATCATTGTGCTTTGTTTGTGTAGCTGAAGTTCACTGTGCACTGTGTCCCTGTCAGTGAACAGTTTGCAGTAATTTTTAGGAGCACTGCATCTCCCTAATGTTGCTTCTTTTCCCCAGATATTTCAATGGATTACATAACCTTTTCCTTTAAAAACACACAGATTTGTACTGAGTCACTTGCAAGGGAGAGGTGATTTGGGATGGAATTCCCTCTGCATTCAGTCATGTACCTTTTAAGAGGTGGACGAGTAGAATTTTTTCTGTCTTGGTTGTGTTCAGCTCCAAGCTGGGGACTTGGGAGGTTTTTTTTGCCTCCAGATGGGAAGAATGATTAGAAAATCATGCCTGTTGACTTTGAGGCAGAGATCTTTTTCTAACAATATAGACAAAAAAACTTCTCAGTCTTTGAGAATCACAGAACTGTTTAGGTTGGAAAAGATCTCCAGGATCATCGAGTCCGACCATTAACCTGACACTGCCAAGCCCACCACTAAACTGTGTCCCTGAGCACCACATCCACCTGCCTCTTAAATTCCTCCAGAGATCATGGCTTTGTTTTTGTTTAACTTGTTGCTCTCATTAAAGGTTGCAAAGTAGTCAAAATTTGATGACTTTCAGGAGAATTGGGAACACTGAAATCATAATTAACCTCTGTGCAAAATATACATTGAGCATTTCTCCATATAAGTCACCTTTTCATTTATTGAAATGAGAAATAGTGATGGAAACTGCTACATATAACTGTGGTGCAAGTACAGATTTTAAGATCATTTTATCTGTATTTTTATCCCTTTTTATTGTTTAATAGATAAATACCAATTTCATGTTATGCCTTTTATTACAGTCAGATACTCCAGACAAAGCTCTATCTTGGCATCTCTCTGCCCATTATATTATTTTCTTAAGCACCTACCTCTAGACAGCATTTTATTTGTTGTGGCTCAAGAGAAAATCTGATTCTTGCAGATTTGGCTACATTAATGCTTGTAATCGTAAGGACCCACACAAATACTTGTGTTAATATTTGTTTAAGCTAGTGCTGTGCTTTTTTAATTTTAAATTTCATTTCCTGATCTTAAATGCAAGTGTGATACAATAATATGTGGATTGAAGTATTAGAAAAGCTCATTAGACTTGAACATTAGATTCATTAATTGAAAAATATGTTGTTTTCTGACATAATTGATTTTTCCCCCAAATCCATGAAGTGCAAGAAAAGAAATTGTTTTCTTTTCCATAGCATTCTCCTTTATAGAAAAACACAGAAAGGTGACAAGCTTGAGGCTCATTAAATTGAGGATGCCTCTTCATTTGAAATATTTCCTTCTCACACAAAAACTTCCAGACTTTCCTGTACTGCTGTTTACCATTGGATTCCTTCAAACCCTTCCCTGAATTTCAGCCTGAAATCAGTTGGCTCCAAACAGTGGAAGTTCTTTTAATTTATTTTAGTTAGGTTCTGCTATTTGTTTTTTGTTAACTACAATGCTAAAGATCCACTCCCACAAGTGTGTAGAGGTGGAAACTTTCCTAAGCTTGCCAGTGAGACTGTGCTTCTTCAGTTTGCCACATGTGCAACCTTCACATGGCAGTGCATGTGCTTTCATTTATTTATGTTCATGATCCTTAATGTCTTTTGGGAAAAGAGTGTTAAAATTGTATGTGGGATCAGCTTAACGTTTTTCACTGCTTGGAGTGAGTTCATACATCACCCCAGAATTCTTCTCTTTGGAAAATCAATCTGTGCTATATACATTGACAGTCTTTGCTGTGTTCTGTAGCACAGCATTAAATATTTACTTTGAATATTACTCAGTGAGGTCTAAACTATCTGGCATAGTGACATAACCTAGTCAACCTGAAACTGTCTAAAATGAGCAAAATGGAAATCACAGCATGGCCTGCAGAAAGCTGCTAAAAACTCCTGAAATCCTCAGGGAATTAGTCTCACTTCTGCCTCAGCACCAGTAGATGTAACCTAGGAAAGGGCAATTTATTTTGAAGATGGCCATGTTTAGAGTTGTGGCTGGAGTATCCTGAATTAACCATGGATCTGGAGGATTTTGTTTGGATGTGATAAACTGTGCCAAACGAGCGTGTGCACAGGATGAGCTTCATGAGCTGCATTCTCGTGTCTCTGTCTCTGTGGAGATTTTTTAAAGGTGATCAAAATCTAGGTTTTTTCAATATGGATTGTTATTCCTAGTATTTGCTGCTGTATTCCCAAGGGGTGGGAATTGTTAGCCATGGAAGATAAACACAAGAGAGTTTCCTGAAACTATGGATCCATGTAAAGTAAAGTAGGACAGCTTCCTTTGACATGGTTGTGTGGGTTAAAAAACATAATGAGAATGTTTTGTTGGATAATGGTTTCACTTGAGGAAAATGTAGAAATAGAATTGTAACTTGTTACAGTCTTCAGATACCAGTGACTAAAACAGATTTCTTTTCCTCAGTAGAAATCAGAATCAGTTTTCACTTACTTTTTTTCAAGGCCTGCCCTAAATATTTTGTTTGTGTTAAGCAGAGGCAATTATTGTTTCGTTCTCAAGAGCTCTTGTCCCAGCAGTTGGTTGTTGCTTATTTATGTAGGTTGTGGCCCACATTTAGGAGATACAACTGTCCAAGCTACCTCCAAACATCCTAACAGGACACAGCTAGGACTTAGGGAGTCCTGGATGCTCAGGAGTTTTCTTTTTCAGACATCTGTCAATCCTGATTCCTCTTCCTTCATACAGAAGCTCAGCATTCTCAGAGTATGAGCAAAAAGCACTTGGTGGACACTCAAGTAACAGGCTCTTGACGGAGACTTCTTTGTTTATGTTTGTGTGGCTCCTGCAGGAGTAACAGGCAATGTCAGATATCTCATTGCTGCTCTTCCTTGCTTGGAGCAGTCAGTGGAGACAGTAAGGAGCAACACAGAGCATTAACTCCTTTTTATTATCAGATGCTCTTTTTATAATGAAGTTTTTGTTGGGAGACCAGCACATGGAAATAAGAGACATCAGCTGTCTAACTATCTGTTTACAGTGATAAGAAAAATTGCATTCATCTGCAGTATCCTGCAGGTTTTCAGACCATAGGCTTTTGTTCTCTTTATCTTGCTCCTTTCCTTTTTCCCATTTAATAATGTAAGAACAGAACAGTGGCACCAGTTCTGTTAAGCCACCAAGACCTCTCTTTTATTAGGGATGCTGAATGTACAAAATCCAAACAACCTAAAAAACGAAGGCACAAAGACTTAATAAAGCCACACAGTAATGTAACGAAAGACAAAGTCCATCCCTAAAGTTACTGCTGTATATTACAGATGCTCAAAAGACCCTGCATTTTCTCTAGAGAACTGATAATCCACCAGGCATTTCCACAGCTTCAACACTAACTCTTTCCTGCAAACAGAGCTCATTCTCCATGTGCAGTCTGCCACAGTCCTCCAGTGCTGCAAGTCTGGCATCCCCTTTGAGATGCAGGTAGAGGTGATGTATAGACACATCCTAATTACTGCCTTCTGTGCACTGGTGCTGAATAAAAGGGGCTTGAGTTGAAGCCAGGCTCCAGCCTGTGTGGTGGGACAGAACCATTGTGCTTTAGACCCCTCTGCTGTCAGTGGGGCAGAGCTTTCAGCTGCTCTGTGCTTGAGGGCTGGCCTTACCTTACAAATCAGACATCACAGTATCATTTTACTGAGGGACAGGAAGACTTTTCTTGTTATTGTTTACTGATTTCTCTCCTTTTCCTCTGATATTTTTAGCTTTAAAAAAGCCATGCCTCACAGCTTTCCCAATCTCTATAGGAATCTGAAGTTTGTTCCCTTAATTCAGAATAGCCAAGAATTTAGTGAAGTGTCTTGGATATAGTCTGTAGGAGGACATTAAAGCCACCCTACTGCTTTAACGAAAATGGGGCTATGATGAAACCATAATTCATTTCCCTCTTATTTTGTGTAAAGGTTTATTAGCTTGTGATTTAAGCAAACCATCTGGTCCTGCTGGCAATCCAAGTTATGTCAGACTCAATGCTTTTTCCCTGTAATATGTTACTGAAGGCAGTTAAATTACATGCTTAAGTCCCAGGTCTGGCCTGTGCTTTTTCCATGTCTTAACATCTGTTCTAGGAAATTTCTCTGGGATCCAAACAAGTTTACATGGAGCCAGATCTTGTCTTTGTCTTTCTTTTCATGTTGATTTCTTTCCCTTCTCTGCATTCTGATCAGTTCAACTGAATAAAAGGTAATGCCGAAATTTGCAGTGTCTTTGTCATTTCAGCAATATACAAAGTGACATAAAATATACTTTAAAAACTCAAGAACTGTACATAAATAGGAGACTGTCATCTGAGAGTGATACTTTGAGAAATGTTCATTATTTTTTCAGTCCTTCTGATATTCTTTCTACTGACTTTTAATGGTAAGATTTTTTCTTTTGTTTGCCCAATTAATTTTGGGCAAAAGTACAGATTTTTATTACATTTGTGTTGTAATGCTAATTTCTTGTTTATACAAGACAGGTCTATATTTATAAAACGAATAATTTTAAGTATACTTGTTAGCCTGCTGAGGTGGTTTTGAAAAGATCTGTCGTTATTGATTTATACACAGATCATGGAAAACTACTTGTGTTGGTATTTCTATCTGTATTCTCTGAAATTTCATCATTTTGTATTCTGCCTGGAACTTTTGAGGCACAATAATGAATATAAACAGCTATCCCATAGCCTGCTGTGTCTTATGTATATTGAAAACACTAAAATTTCTTTCCTTCAATCATAAACATAAAAATGACTCTGATTCCAGGTAAGTAATTAAACATTAAACTGTGTTTCCTATGTTTGGCTTCACCTAAAATGTGACCCAATCTAGGGAAGGGCACAGCAGGAGGGTTGGCCTGCATGTTACTTAAGGGTCCCTTCCAACCCAAACCATTCTATGAGAAAATGAAAAACAAAAAAGATATGCAATCTCTTCTGTGAAGATTGATAATCTACAGGTGAGAAAAAGCCTTATCTAACAAACATTAACATAAAGTATTTTTATATAGTGTACCAATGATTTGTTGTCTTTAATGCCAGTCAAATACATGTGAATTTGGATGCATTCATATCCCATCACTTGAGACTAGAAAATTTTCCTTTGTGGTGGCTGTGCAGGGCATTCTGTAGCCTTTTCATTATTCTTGGTATGTGCACATAGCCTTTAAACATGGATTGCATGGGTCACCATTTCAGAACAGAGCCTCTGCCCCTGCAAGTGTTTTTTCAAGCTCTTTTTTTCCCCCCATATTGATGACTCTGCCATTGCCTCTTTAGAGTTGCACAGTCCCAGTGTAGGGAGTTACACTGTACTACCAGCATTCATGATGCAGTTCTGGCTTGGATCATGACCCAGAATTGCTCTGCTTTTCTGATAAGGTGCAAGCAAAAAATGAAGCTCTAGAACAATCTTCCTGAGAGGGCTAGAGAAGACTTTTCCAATTTTCTGTGCAGTAGAAAAGTTCTCTTCAGGTGTTGCCTAATTACTGAGGAAAGCTCAAAATGGGAAGGAAAAAGGTGGCTGGCACTATATTGTAATGTAAATAAACTGGAATGTTTGGGTGTACTGTGGTTCCACCAGTGAGCCACCGGTCTGGATAGACTTCAGGTGTTGGAGTCTTTGGGCTCTGATTTCAAGAGGCAAACAGTAACAACCACATCAGTTGATACAAGCATTCTTCCTGGCCTGAAATGTCAATTGTGTCTCAGGAATTCCTAGCAGAGCATTAGTTCTCATGTAACAGGTAGGGGAACTGGAGCTTGCCTGTGCTGATCATCAGAAATCATCCCAGGAGCGAGTACAGAGCTTGGTGGGATTTCCAGCCTCACTGATACTTTGCATATACAGTCCCTTTTTGCTGTCTTTTTACTGGCTTTGGGGGAAGTGGACTAAGCTCTTGGCACATCCCTGGCTTCCCATTACTCAATGGCCAGAAAGGTTTACTGTAACCACTACGTATTTGGAGATAATGTGGTATCTCTGTGTCTGTGCGAAAGCCTGGGTTTTGATTTGCAGTTGCAGAAGCCTGAAATAAGAGTCTCTAGGAGCAGGGAGGTTAAGATGGTAGATAGGCTCCTGAAAAGGGCTTCCTTTTTTTTTTTTTTAAATAAATAATTTCTTCACAGGCTGCCATTGACATGATAGATAAACTTCTGTGGTATTGCTGTTTCTCTGCACTTTGCTTTCATGTTTCTTAAGGAAGGAGATGTAATACTATGTAAAGTATTTTTGTCCTGCCTGGACGTTTCCCTTTTCTTCTGATGTGAATCCCATACTGATCTAATTGACTTTCTTTGCCCTCTTTCACATAGTTTGTTCAGTCTCCTCTAATGGAAACTTATTTCAGCTTGATGTTCTTCCTTAAAGATAAGCTGTCACTTGGTCAGGTCACTTAAGGCCCAAAAACAATGAACAAATAAATCTCCATTTAACTTCTCTGCTCAGAATACAGGAAGACCTTTCTGGCCTGTCTACAGAGAACTGAATCGTGGCTAAGTCCTAGACAGTCGAAGATACACCTTGCTTTATATACTGTCATTTGACCAAGGAGAAAAGAGCAAGAGTTCACTCTTCACATCTCCTGAAATGGGTGGAGGCTTTCTAGCTACAACTGACAGGGCACAAGCTTACCCACAGCTAAATTAAAAATGTCAGCAGCATGTCTCTGAAAATGTCTCAGTGTGCCAAGAACTCTGCTTTCGGCAAATATTTTTTCTTTATTATATTATTAGCTGCTCTCGGGAAAAAATTCAAGGGTAGATGTGAAGTTTTTTGTATAGGCTAAATTAGATGTGCATTGTAAGTAGTTTGCTTCAGTGAATATTCCTCTGTCATTTCTCACAGGACTCCTTACTGGGACAGGTCTGCACTAAGATTCATAAGCTGCCAAATAAAATGTTTTGTTTTGTAGAAGTTTAATTGAAATAGATCCATGGACTATCTACAACCTGATGAATCTGAACAATGAAGTCTTTACTGTGAATACAATCATCAGTGTTTTGGTAAACTTTGTCTGTAGTAAATTGCGTGACAAATGGCCCTTGCTGGAGAGCATGGAAGGTAATGACAGTTCTGTAAACCGAGTTGTTGGCACAGTTTAAAAGCTGCTCACATTCCAGCCATTCCTAATACATGATTAAATCAATTTTCTGTTCTCCTGCAAAAATACAAACTATAGCCTTAGAATTAAAAGTTATCAGAGTGATGAGAGAATGAAGTACCTGCCATAAGCACTACTAGGAGATTCTCTTGCAGAGTTAGCCCTTGCCACTCTCCCCGGGAGCCTTGGCCCAGATATCAGGCTCCAGTTTCCTCTTGTCTTCCCAAGAGCTCACAGTTGTCCCACTATAGATCTGCATCAGGCAAACCAGTCCTTCCGTGTTAGCACCACAGAACCTGGTGGCTGGCACTGGGAGGGAGCCTGTCAGGAGTCTTTCAAACCTGATTATGGAGAAGATGTTGCTGCAGAGATTGTTTTATCTTGGCAGCTGACAGATTGACACAGGCCCTTTGGATTGTTGCAGTTGGCTGGGGGCTTGTTGATTCAAAGTGGTTTTCTGTTCAAGCCCAGGGGTTTATAAGTGGCATGCCTCTTTTCAGCTTGGAGGAGAATGTTTGTGTAGGTATTTCTGATCCACCCACAGGAAGCAGAAGCTGATCTCCGAGCAGCTGATGCACAAGTGGACCTTCATTACTCCACCATTTTTCTAAGAATCAGTTTCCATCCTAGTAGTATTTTTGCTGTTCATTATTTCTGCAGTTCTTCTTTGCATTCTTTTCTGATATATTTTCTCTCTTTCATTTTATGGAATTTCTCTTAGTTTTAAAAATGGATGGATTTTCTGATCTTGTTTTGCACACTAAACACTAATAAAACATAAAATAAATCCATGCTTGCCAGTTTGGACTGCCTGTCACTGAGGTTCTCCTTCGGTCTGTTGATTACTAGATGAATTCTTGGCTGCACATTTTGAATAGTTTTGGGTAATTTCATATTTTATTTTTTTTTTTTTAGTTTGCTAGGCATAAGAATACCACGTTTTGGCAGCTGCATTTGAATGGAAGTAGAAAGGCTTTCTGCAGTAAACACTTCACAAAATCTATGCTAGATTTTTTATAGATCTCCTAATTCTCAATTGCAATGTTCCTTGCTCTGCCACTGATTGAGGACAAAAATGAGTGTTATTATCCATGTTTGTCCTGAGTCATTGCTCTGCCTTTAGGAGTAGAGGGTTTAGTAAACATGTTACAGACTTCCCTCCTACAACACCGTATAGCAAATGGCATGCTCAACTCTCCTTGTAAAAACATGGAAGTAGAAATTGAGCTTGTTGTAATTTCAATAATTCACTTCCAGGATGGATCACAAGTTGATTGCTATCGAGGGATATAAAGGTAATGCAATGCTCTGTTTTCTTACTAAATTTATACAAGTGTTTGATTATGTGCAGCAGTAGCATCTGAGTTTCTCCTGTTGAAAGCACATTATAAAATCATTTATGAACACTTGGTTGTGATGGAAAGAGAAAACCTACATGGGAGAAATCAGTAAAAGTAAAATGTGCTATGGAGCTTTATTACAAAATTATTAAAGCACTTCTAGTGGTTTTTGAGTGCTAGATGTAGCTAGATTTAAGCATTGATTTTGATTTTCCATGTTAGTGATAAATTTTACCTGAGACAGAACTTGTTCCGAGTTCAAAATAAAATTACTCTTCATCTATGTATAATCTATGGCAGAATTTATAATCTGAAGGTAGGAGCATTGTTCTGCTGTACTTCTCTGCCCTCAGCAACTCTTTGACTGTCTTGTGTTGCTTAATCCCAACACGTGCCTTAAAGCATTGTTCAAATGGTACTTTGAGGGAAGAAGCCTCACATCTTCATGGGAACTCAGTCCTCTCCCTGCTTCAGAAGTGCCACCTTTGTTCCTAAAGTGCTTACATAGTTTCTATTTAGGTATCATTTACAGTGAGTTTTTTACCCTGTTGGTGTATTATCAATGTGTTTCATTTAATACTTTGCATTTCTGTGGGCCAGAGTTAACACACACAGGCCATCCTCTTATCCCTGTGGTACATTCTCTAAAACAGAAATATAGAAGAGTTGAAGGTTTGTATTGCAATGGTTATGTTGCAGTGACCAAACTAAGTTCACTCCCAAGCTGTAATGCTGCTTTGGTGTGCTGGTTTTGCAGTAATTGATTTTTGGTGAAGAGGGAAGACATCCTGTCACAGCACTGGATGGTGGCTCCAGCCTGCAGAAGTGCTGTATGACATCCATGCCCTGGGAACCTTTGTGCTCCTATTTAGTTGTGACAGTTAGTAAGTTCCAGCTGATCACACTGCACTGTTTTTCTCTCCTCCTGTCTTCTTCAAAAATGTTTTAGGTAGAAGAGCTGATGATGGCTATGGAGAAGGTCAAACAGGAGCTGGAGTCGATGAAAGCAAAATTGTCCTCTACACAACAGTCTTTGGCTGAGAAGGAAACCCATTTGACCAACCTACGAGCTGAAAGAAGGAAACATTTGGAGGAGGTCCTGGAAATGAAGTAAGTGTCTTCTTTTATTATTTGTAGGTGTGTTTTGTTGATGTCTGTGCATTCCTTTCTGATCCTTGTTGTTCTAAAGACAGCCCTGCACAGAGATGTCTCTGCGGACAGCAGCCATCTGTGATCAGTCCAGCCTTCAGAGGTGACTTCTGCCCAGGGATTACTGACATCACTTTCACACTTCACTAGGGCTCAAACACATTTCTTCCTTTTGATTGTTTACAGTAGACCTCTGTTATTTGCACCATAACATCTTCAAAGATCCTCAGCAACTATTGGGACTCAATTATTTTATGTCTAATGAATGTGCCATCTTGCTTTGAGCAGCCTATAACTACTTCAAGGTGAGGTACAAGTCAGTGTAGCAAATGACAAAAAAAAGAGGGAAAAGATAAACATAATGTCAGGTGTTTGTAATGTTAAAATCAGACTGCAGATGTCTGCTCTGCTCAAGTATTTTTTAAACTCGTGCAGATGATTCATTACCACTGGAGCAGTTTGAAGTTCTCTGTCAGTCAAACTTTTCTCATCATCTTTACCCAAGGAAGCCTGGATAAAACCAAGCTTTGAGGAGGTGGGGGGAAGAGAGGGATTAGACTTCTCAGGCTTAAATACTTCCTAATTTCTGGCTGTGCATTACAGATAAATAGTTATCCTTAGTTTAGGGAGACATGAATGCATTTAGTGCAATGATGGATAGTGCTGCCAGCAGTTCATTAGAAACACTTTCAGTTGTTTAGCCAGCCCTGAAGAGAAGGAACATTTTTATTGGCAGGACTAGCAGTGGTTCCTCCACTGTGGTTTTGTGAGCCATTATTTATTTATTTAACTATTCTACACTGGTCTCTTTCCTTTCCTATTTTTTTTTTTTAATGAAAGGATAGAAAAGCAGCTGTTACAAAATGGAAAGAGGTGGCTTAGATCTTGAAACTTTAACTTAGGAGTGCTGTATAAAGTCGGCCAAGCCTCCCCAGCTTCATATTCAGCTACAATAGTTTGATCTAGACCTGGCGTAAGGATGTTGGAAGACTGCAGTACTTAAAAGCCACACTTTTTATTTTTAATAAAAAGTTTTATTGAGCTATAAATTTGACTGCCTTGAGAGTTGCTGTATGGGGGGATGGGAAAAAGAGCTCTTTAGGTGATGTGGGAATCCAAAGCAACTGGAGATGTATCCCATATCCAATCACTTGACAGTACTTTCCTCTGCCAAACTGCTTTGCCAAACCTTCTCATTAAAATCTACATATAGTGTACTGTATATCCTGAAATGTATTTGGAATTATGTAGATCCTTTAATATAACTACTCACTTCTAAATGATGACCTCTCTTAGCTGTGTAAGTTATTGTTGGAACATTTTTGTACTGAAACGTGGCATCAGGGACTGCATGAACTGGTAGATCCATTGTACCTCAGGAGGAAGAAGAACACTGGAGAGAATGGTAATGCTGTCAGCACATGGAGGGAAAGCTGGAAAAAGCATTACGTTTGGATAGTTAACTAGCTGAGCATGTTTTAGTCATAGCTGGTCTGTCTTAAAGCTCTATAAAGCTGCCAAAGGCATCCAAACTTCAAAAACTTGTCCTCACCATGAGGCTCTGTTGCAAAGAAGTCTCTACTGAGGACTCCCAGTCAATTAAATATCTTATTTTATATACAGAAACTCCACTATATTCTTTGTTTTCCCAGCCTATGTGTTCTATGAAAAGCACTCATCTGTTTTCTAGTTTTGCAAAAGGTTTCTCATGTTGTTAAAGTATTTACCACTATTTCAAATGAAAAATAACAGTAATTGAATGAGTGGTCAATTTTGTGAAGCAATTAGCTGCTTTTGGAGTTCTTGTGGAGAGAAGTAGCTGTTGTACAGATAGTGTTCAAAGCAATATTGTTTCCTAAGTTTTAGGGCACGCTTCAGTGGGAGAAGTTTGAGGTGCTCAAAACTAGCACTGATCAAATTTGAGATTTGATAGAGGTGTAGATTCAACAACCTCTAGACCCTGCAGGCAGCTAATGGAGCTGGGAAGCAGACAAGAAAAACAGCTTAGGAAGCACTGCTTTAGGAGATTCTAGATATGGAGTGAAAGAAAGTGTTAAAACAACAAGGGGGCTCCAGAAAGCTACCTCTGGGTTTTAATCGGAAGTTGTTAGATATAATGCTAGTGAAAATACATGTTTAAAAGACCGTTTCTTAGCGTAGAACCTGTGTTTACTACTGACTCTGTAACCCTGAGAAGATCATTTCACACTCCTTAGGGAATAGTGTGCCACAAGAATAGCTCAAGTGTGAATTATTCCAAGCAAGTAATTTCACTCCTTAAAGAAATGCTATGTATTTCAAATCCCTCTTCCTTTAATATTTTCATTTTCTTTAAAAAAACTTCATTGCGAATAATTTTGAGAGAGGCAGATAATGGTCTCTATTTATATCACCAAACCCGATCTACTGTAGAGAAAAACTAGTGAACTGCTAGGATTTTTGTTTTGTTATGTTTTCTTTAAGAAGTTCTAATGTTTCCATCATTCACAGCAAATCTTTTAAATTAGGCAGGAATAAAGTGCTGTCTACAGAGAAATCTCTGTTCTTTGTCCCATAAAAACCTGCTTAGGCTGAGCTGAGTTATAAACTGTTGAAAATCACCAGTTTTACTTTCTTTTTTTTTTTCCCTGGTGTTGTCAGCAAATTTTGGCAGTGTGTGAAAATAACCAAGCACAAACAGTCTAATCTGAGGCCGAGCTCGTGCAATTGCCAAATGTGCAGCAGTTCCACTGCACTTACAGGGGAGGGGAACAGACACTGTGTCTGCATGGCTTTTTCACCAGACAGCCCCTTTGTTATGGTCAGAAGGACCAGGAGGGTCTTCCTAGTCTTGTGCTTCAGGATTGAAAAGTCCCAGTTCAGGCATTTCTCTCTCTGTTCTTTCAGACCTGGAAAGCTGTCCAATAGCCCTTTCCTGAATTATGCCTTCTCCTGCTAATTGCAATTGTTTCTAGCCCTATAATTCAAGGTATGCAGACTTACAGAATGTAGTTGGCGCTTCAGAGTTGAATCTTCCGTCCTGCTGGCTCACAACACGAGGATTATTACTTGTCTGAGCATAATTTATCTTTCCTCTTGTCTCTTGAAAAATAATCAAGGATGTTGCAGATGAATTAATTGTTATCACAGAAAATAATTTATGTTTTGAAATCAAGCTGTCAGAAGACATCTTTTGATTTCTTGTCTGACTGTACACACATAGTCTTTTGAGTATTTATCACAGTGGTTTCTAATGACATGAATTCATCCCACAGATAGTGTTTCTTTGATATAGAGTGATCAGAAATGAGCCAGGCCTGTGTAGCTTAATGAGGCTGTTTATTGTATGCCTTCCTTTTTCATCTTGGATCTGGAAGGCCTGCTGAGGGCTACTCATAAAAATGCGATGCCAACCTAGGCAGGGCTATGCAGGAACACTGCTCACCCATATCTCTCCTACAGTTTTCCTGCATGTTATGACTTAAAAGTATTTGGTAGGTGGAGAAGTACACATCTTTATTTTCTGGCTCTCAGATAAGAAAAATAGAAAGAGATGCACATTCACAAGTGAAAATTAAATCAGTAGAAACTGAGGTTGTTTATCTTCTGAAAAGTTCATCTTCCCAGCAATAAAGCAGCATTGTCTGGAGGTAGGGGTATGAAGTTGAAATTGACAGTAGTCCAGAAGAAACTGATTAATTGACGCAATTTATTTGCCAGAAAAGTAAAATCAGTTGATCCAAAATGAAGTGTGAAGTAATTTCAAACTCTGCAAAAAGTTGAACTAAACAAAAATACTTCAGGTTGTGTGCACCCATGGTGAGCAGAACTGAAAAAAAAGAAAGTATCAATGTCCGTCCAACAATAACTTGTCGGCTCATACACAGTTGTCTTCTTGGAAATTAAGGAATTTCTTGGTCTTTAAAGAAGTTATGGTTTGTGCATACAGATTAACAGCAGTCCTCCAGAGCAGATGAACAGCAGTTTGAGATCCCTTTATGTTTGTTGTCAGTGCCACAAAGCAGCAGCAGCACATCTCCCTCACATCAGCCAGATGTGGCTTTCCAACACAGGCTCTTCATCAAATTGAACTGGACTCAAAGGCTCTGAGGGTCACTGCTGTGTCAGACCATCACAGGATCACAGCAGTGGCACCAAAATTTCTGTCAGTACTTCATGGGAACTTAAATAAGCTCAAGTCCCACAGGGGGCACTCTGTGTCTGTAGGATTCACTGTCTGGGGGAAAGCTGAACAAGTGCATCCGTGTCAGTCCCTTTTTCCTTCTATTAGCTTTGCAATTTTCCTTCTTAAATGTCCTTTTCAGGGCATACAGTGAAAATTAACATGGTGGAGTCTTATTACCATTGTTTTGTCCTTTCCAATTTTGTTTTGTCCTTTTCAAACATAAAATATTTAATCATATATGTTTATTTAATTCTATATTGTCACCCCATTAAGCTGTAGCTACTTCATTTGAAGTAGTCTGAAATATGAAAAATAATCCATTTCTTATTATTGAACAATACAGACCTCATGTTTAAATAATTTGAAGTGAACTGACCTTGGAACTTCTGTTAATCTCCAAGTGAATGGTACAGAATCCAATAGGAAAGCTGAAATACAGTGTGCAGATACATTGTGTGTCTCTTGAGGCTCAAGTTTATTGAAAGATCTTGGTTACCTGCAAATTTTTGACGTGAACCTTTAGCAAAGCCTATACAGACCAAGTGCTCCATGTGAGTACACACAGAATTAGATTGTTGGGGTCTACTGTGTTTCTTTAAGCATTGGAAGTTATATTTACCTTTTGTACCTGGTTTGTTACAACTCTTCACCAGCCTTGAAAATATTTTCCTTCTGTAGCTTTTCAGATACAAAACCCTTGGCACGGTATGTCACAGTCCTGTTCTGTCTTGTGATAAAACCTCTGCATATCGTTTTATCTGGAATTCTGTGGTCCCTGAGAACAATCTTGCAGACAGAAAGTACTGTACTATCTTAATGAGCCATGACAGGCCTGGAAGCAAAACCAACTGCTGAAAACTACACCAGGTGGTGTTAAAGCGTTTTGCTCCACTCAGTAATTTCTAAGACTATTGATGTTGTAGGGAGGAGTTGGGAAAAAGAGGTCCAGTCATTAACTTCTGCACTATGCTCTCGTTCCCATGCCTTTCCATGGGGGATTATTTTTCTGGGTATGTTTTTCCAGGGACTGGGTTTAGTGTAAGTGATGCCTTCAGTGGCAAAGTTTTCTCGGTGGTGAAAGAAAATTAAACCTCTTTCAAGCGAGAATGTGAAGAATTTAGCATATAGGCTCAGTGTTAAAAATGCAGAGGTTTTGTCATGCTTTCGTTTTCTATTAATAGATTGCAACATTCTTACAGAAATTGCTCTAAAAGAGCTCATCAGTGAGGATTTTGGCATATATATACACAGAGTACTAAAATGTATGGTTTTTTAGGCTTACACAATCCTGTCACTAGAGAATGAATATCCTTCTTGTCTTTTCTCAGTTTTTCTAGTCATTACTGTAAACACCTGTCCTAGGGAACAGGTGCAGCACAAGAAAATTTCATGTTCTTTACTGCCCAGAGGACATTGCTTTGGTAAAAGTTTGTTTTTATCATAACCTGTATGCAGATCATGTTACCTAAAAATGTGAAAAAGAATTATGTTGTTTTTTTCTAGATAACCCAGTGTTAAATTGGTGGACAAATAGGGAGAGTGATGGTTTTATGTTGACTAATATATAAAACAGGTTGCTTGTGAGATAGCTCTAAGGGCACCAATGTACTGCTTTCTGCTAACTAATTCTGAATAATTAAATACACTCAGAAGTTCTGTCAGAAGTAAGAGTTTATCTGTTCTAGGGAATCTATAATTTTCCCTTGGAAATATGAATCCTCCACTTCACTTATTTCTAGAATAGCACTTGACAAAAGTACATTTCCAAGTTTTCTGCATGCAAAGACATTGTTTGTGTACAGTTCTATATGCAAGAAGCATAAATATGACTGTGATTTTTGTTTTAAAATATGCAGGAGTGTTTTGGCTCAGGGTTGATAGCAAAAGTCGATTTCCTATGCTGAGCTGCATCAGTGATTCCTGTCGCCATCCCTAATCCAGCTATAAGATTCTGGGCCTTCCAGGGGTGTTACTGAGCTAAACCAAATCAGGCACTTTTTACTTTCTGTTCAAGTCAAAAGAACCATGAGTTCCTTAGGGTGCTTTTTCCCCTTTTATAAACATGAACTGTAAATAGTAATGCATATAAATCAACTCTGTGAGCACTACATATTTCATTAAATACAGTCAAGTTGTGGGTTAATAGAAGTTCCAAGTGAAAATATTATGGTATCTCATTGCATATATTGTAGATTTAATGTAGTGTGAACAATAGTAGCTTTGAGCAATTGTAAATCCCATCCGGACATCATCAGCATAGTTCAAAATACAGGGAGGGAACTCTCAGAGGGTGGATATGCTCTCATGGTCACTGTGCATGTGCAAGTCACTCTTTTATTGGGTTTAAAATAACAGTGGAGCTTTGCGGGGTGTAGGTAAGGCCAAGTCTAACTCCAGTCTATCTTCTGGAGTGGAACAGAAATTCCTTTTTTTTTAAAAAAGTGAGGTCAATCTGCTTTAATTACAGAAATAACCTCTGAAGCAAGTTATTGGTTCCCTGCAATCCTGGAGTACAGCAAGTATGAGTTGAGTAAGAAAAATTGGAGAACTGAGTCAAGTTGTTGGCAGTACATAGAGTCTGTCTTCAGACTGCATGGGAATATCCATGATGTCTTTTTTGTTTTTCTCCCTTTCCAAACAATACTTTTGATTTCTTTTAGGCAAAATAAGAAGCATCATCTGCAAGTCTGTGGAATTTCTGAGAAAGCTCCATAGGGCTCCATTGAGATTGGGAAACTGTTGATTTGAGTTTCTCTGGTGATGCCTTCTGTGCAGTGAAAGTGATTCCATGTAACTGGAGTTAAAAACATGAAAATTGACCAGAACTGTTCATTTAGAAATCCTAAAAGATGGCACTAAGCACTGTGGAAGTGTCTTTCTTTGAGGTATGATGCTGTCACTGCTATTAAGTCACTTCTCCCCTGTTCAGGAGTTTTATAAGAGTTTTCTGCAGATTGCAGGATATAAGGAGAACTATCTTCCTGTACTAGGAGCTAGTACATATAGGAACATAGGGAATTGTGAAAAATTCTGCCTCAAGCACTAAATAGATATGGATATAGCTTTCTCTAGACCTATAGCTCTTTTTCAGTCTGCTGGCATTCCAGAGCTTTAAAACTGATGTTGAGCTGAAAACTAAGGGATCACACTGGTTTACTCCCACTGTGTAATCTAGGAATCAAGCTTTGCGTATGAGGTTAAACTAAATTATATAGTTTGTTTTTGCTATACAATCAACTAGTTTGTTCATTTAGTTTTAATTTCATGAATAAAGATTTTAGGCCATTGAGACTGTTGTGAAAAATGACAACTGCCAAGTTGCTTTGAGCAGCGAGGGATTTCATCAGAAAAGGATTGGAGTAAATGGTCAAAAATATTTGTAAATGTTTAGAAAATAGTAAAGTGTTGAATAACAGAGAAATTAACTTGTTGAGATGAAATCATGACAAATCAACCAGGTGTCCCCATATGCCAAGGCGGTAGTTTTGCTCTCAGGAGGGTTTGTGTCATCGCCTTACAGAACTGCCTCATCAAGAAGTAGGGATTGTATTCCTTATTAAACCACATAAAGTGAATAAGCAGGTAGCTGGAAAAGAATACACAGTAGTTTAGTGTTGAAATGGAAGCCTCTGTTCCATGATGTCCTTAGAAACCTCTCCCAAGGCTGCTGCTGTTTACATTGTCCATAATGAAGTGGCTGTCAAGCCAAAGCCAAAGGGGGGTGTGTTGCCAAAAAGCCATGGTGGGTGTTCAGGTGTTTTGGGGAGCAAGGTGAGAATTCAAACTGATCTCCATAAATTAAAGAGGGGCTCTAGGGAGGTTTTTACACCAGTATATCACAAATAGCTTAAATACAATTGTATGTGCTTAGGTGAAGTTGAGGATGGAGAATGTGTTGTCTAGCAATTTTTGTGATACTTCAGCACAAGACATATACTTTCCTTACTAAATGTCTGTAAGAATGAAAAATGTGTCCTGTAGAAATGTATTATATGTATGTGGTGTGGACTCAGTTCTGTCTGTTAATACTGTCTCTGGCTTGCAGATTCAGTTTCTAAAGAGAAACTTTGCTTTTGTAGGCAATTCATGTTGAGTACTCTCCGTACAAAGGAAACTTCTTTTTTTATTAAAAGTAATAAAAATAATTCAGTTCATTGGTTCAAAGTAGCTGCAAAACTTTTGCTGCCTTTCAAGCCCTCATTAAGCAGGAAACCTGAAAGGGTTAGGACTCGTTAGCTTATAAAGAATGCCAAGGATATCTTCTGATGTTCGGAAAAAGCCTTTATCTCATCTAGCCACATTTTCTTCAAAAATAATAATAATGCAACCAGAAATAATAGCTTTTTTCAGTTTAGTTCTTTTCACTGAAGGATTTTACATTTCTAAGTCATCTTTCTTTAATAAAAATGGAGAAATGCTATTCTTGTTCCTCAAAGGAGTAAACTGAAAGGCAAAACATGAAGTGACTTGTTCACTCATGGCCACAGAACTTCAGTGATGTCAGGGATTAAAATCTGAAGATAATGGGTTTGTAGATTTTTTTTGATGTCTTAACAGTTTGAGACACAAATGTTTCATGGGGAATGTTGTGCATGTAAGATTGTTCTTCATGTGTTTCTCTCTTCCGGCATGTTCTCATACAGATCCTTTCTACATCCTCATTTTTTGTTTCATGTGTCTGTACCTAAAGTTGAGTATGCATTTCTTGCCACTTAAGTGCTGTAATTGGAGAGAAGCAATCTGTTCTGTTTTGTTGAGCTGATCTTTGGATTTATCTTGCTTACTAGAGTCTCATTGTTAGTGAGGGCTCTGGTGTTGAGTTTGAAAAACTAGATTAATTTAGACAGGAGATGTTAGTTTAGAAGAAAAACAGATGCATTTTTGCCTTGCCTTTAAAAATACGAAGCTGGCTTTGGGCTGCAGTTTCATGGGTTTTGTGACAAATGAGGCCAGAAATAAATTGGCAAACCCCCTATGTCCAAAGTACAGTGGTACAGTATGCTCTCTAATTCCCAGCCTCAAAGATCCCAGCAAAGGCCACAAGTTAAACAAAGTCAAAATTAAGCAACTCTACAATCAAAATACAATTATTAAGGCTTTCATTTACTACAAAGAAGCAGTTGTGAATGAGGCACTGGAGCAAGTTCTTTTGTGCAGTAAGAGAAAATCAACAGCAAGGTGTCAAACAGAAAAATGAAACCCTGCAGGTGAGGCTGTCTTTGGAGCCTAAAGAAACCAGCACTTTGCAGAAATGCAAGTAAACTGTTTGAGAATGGAAAAGGTGTTTGGTGCTGAGCTGCAGAGGGTGGCAGTGTGGCACTTGACCCAAACAGGGCAGGCCTGTGGGGTAGAGCAGTGCTCTGGGGTCAGGCACAGCCCCTTTGAACAACATCCCAATGAGACTTCCCTGCAGGGCTCTGCTGCTGCAGCCTCTGCCTCCTCTGCAACACAGAGCATGGGAATAGCACTGCCTGTGTGTGAGAATGGGAAAAGCCCAGCCAGGGATGCCTGGACGCACCATGGCTGACAGCACCTTCCTTTATACATTTTGTGCCCTTGTTCTGTAACAGGCATGGATACATCCTCAGTGTCTGCATTGACACAGATATCAAAGTTCTTGTTCTGTTTGATGGGCAAATATGACCTCAGTGCAACTTAAATACAACCAAGTATAAAAACTTCATCTTTAGCTGCCTGTTTCTGAAACAGAACTTGCAAGCTTTTAATGAAAATAGTTTTAGAGGGGCAGACATTGCATTGGGCAGCTCTATGGTTTTCATCTCAGTGCTACAAATAACATAAAAGCTTTATTCCCATACATGGGAGATGCACTGTCTTTAAATAGATCTCTGTTCTACTTTCATGTCGTTTTTACTAACTCTCAAAGTAGCAATGTGGTATTAATATGTAAATAGTGTAGTAAGTTATGTCTAATACTTTTTATGGTACACACCTGCCTTAGTCCAGCTGTAGTTACACGTTTTCATGGTGCAGACATTCCCATGGCTGCAAAGTGCATGCATCAGTTGTGTTTTGTTTGACTTGCCTAGAGAATGGGCCTTTTTTATTTTATAAATAAATATACTTAATTTTCTGTAGACTCTGATAAGCTCTGTAAGTTTCTTAGCAGATTAATGAATTAATGAAAATATAATGTATTTTCAAGGTAGGAATAGTTCTTAGGAGCTGTCAGGTTGTAGGCTGACGCGTGGAATAAAACCTTCAGCTCTTCAGAGTTGCTTTACCCACTGTTCCAACATAAGGCAGTTTGGGAGCAATTGTACATAAATCAG
Source organism: Drymodes brunneopygia (assembly GCA_013400955.1). Lineage (NCBI taxonomy): Eukaryota > Metazoa > Chordata > Aves > Passeriformes > Petroicidae > Drymodes > Drymodes brunneopygia. The sequence continues at coordinate 840,463 of VZTZ01039795.1, forward strand.
CAAACCATCATCAGGAAATGCCTGCTAAGTAAAGATGGAAAATTGAACTCCTCATGACCAACAGTCACAGATTTTCAGTTAAACTTTCATTGCCATTCTGTATATTGATATGGCTGGTCTGGACCATGCACAGTAAAGGACAAAATCCACCTTTCAGGTGCTCTATTCCCAAGGAAATCCTACAAGTCATAGAAAAAGTCTTGCACAATGTCATTCCTCTTTGGAATTCATGCAGTGCCCATTTTTCTAGTTTATGTTTTAACTGTGTATTTTGATTTGAGGTAAGAGTTAGGATAGCCTAGTGGAAGTATTTCATTATCCAACTTCCCAGTACTTCAGCTAAGGTTGGTGACAATCTGCTGGGACTTGGAAATACACACCTACCCCTTTAATGAACAGGAGGAGTTTGCTGATCAAAATGGGTTACAATAACTTGTCTCCATATTCTGTGAATAGACTATTTTTTTAAATTGTGCAGCCTTCTAGAATTTCAGTTTATGCTGTGGCCCTCAGTTCTCATTATGATACTTGATGTTATGTAGCACTTTCCATCTCTGACTGTTAAAGCAGTATAGTGGTTTGAGTTTGCCAATTCAATTTTTTTGGTCAAATACCAGCACACTTACTAAAATTATTTAATTTTGTTATGACATAAGGATTAGAAGTAGGCAAAGCAGGTTCAGACTTCAAGGAATATAAAGAGAATTTATTAACAGACTTAAAAAAAAGAATAATAGAAATCAGGAATTAGAACAAAACCTTTAGAACCCCCTTCTCCCCCCCCCCCTCTCCATTTCTTTCCNCAAGGAATCTTTACACAGGAGTCTTAGTCTGCTGGCTGTAGCTAGAACATTACATCCCCCCTTTTTCACTCTTTTAGACCATTGTTCATATATTACAGGGTATATTATAGCCGAGTTTATCAACATGTCTTTACAAGAGAAGTTTCAGCCTCAAAGTTTAGGCACTCCTCATCTCCTCTGGATGCTTCATTCATTAACTTGGAGTCTTTATGTTATACCTTTTGTAGGTGCCTTCATCCTTTCTTTTTTTGTGTCGGGGAAAATGGATGTTTTCAAGTCCCATCCTGATACTGAAAAGGTTAATTTGTCTTTTGGCCGGGCGATGGTGATATGACCTCTGCCCATGCTGTTTGAGTGTAACATTCCTGGCGCCCGAGCTGAGGGAGAGGGACCTGCCTGTGCTGCTCTCCATCCAAGCCGGATCTGGGTTGCAGGGGGCCCGGCTCGGGCCCTCTCCGGCGCCAGCCTCACTGCGGAGCCGGCCCTGCCCGGCGGGGCTGTGTCCGAGCTGCACGGGGCCGGCCCGAGCTTTTCTCCCGTGTTGGATTGTGCGCGGAGCCGGCCGGGCCGGCCAGGCAGGACGGGGCCAGCAAGACTGAGTCGCCTCGGTCTGGGGCAGCAAAATGAAGCCCCTCTCAGCTCGGCCGGAGCCGAGTGGAGCTGACTTGGCTCCCATGATGTGGAGCCACCGTGAGGGCCTGAAAGGCCGGCCCGGGTCCCCCCACTCCCACTCCCCCTCTGCGCCATCCCGGCGTGGCCTAGCTAGACCTCACTGTGGTGTGGAGGGGAGAGAACGAGGTCCTCTCTCAATGAGCCGGAAGTCTAAAAGAGGAAGTCCTTAGATTGTCTCTGGGTTTTGTGAGTTCTGGAGGCAGAAGCTGCGATACCTTCTTTTGCATACGTCAGTTCTGGCTTCACCTCCTTCCTTCTGTACCAGAAATCCCACCTAAGGTTACCCCACGACAAGCAGTTACAAAGTCCATGTTAACTCTTGAAATAAGCCTTTAAAAAAAAAAAAAAAAGGTTTTTTAATCTTATTTAGGAATAAGGGAAAGTCAACATAGAAAACTTCAAATGGTATGAATAAATTGTCTTAAGCTGCTTACAGTAGAATGACTTTCAGACCACACTCAAGTAATTTAACTGGATCTTGCACTCCTGAAATAAGATTTCNTGGCCGGGCGATGGTGATATGACCTCTGCCCATGCTGTTTGAGTGTAACATTCCTGGCGCCCGAGCTGAGGGAGAGGGACCTGCCTGTGCTGCTCTCCATCCAAGCCGGATCTGGGTTGCAGGGGGCCCGGCTCGAGCCCTCTCCTGCGCCAGCCTCACTGCGGAGCCGGCCCTGCCCGGCGGGGCTGTGTCCGAGCTGCACGGGGCCGGCCCGAGCTTTTCTCCCGTGTTGGATTGTGCGCGGAGCCGGCCGGGCCGGCCCGGCAGGACGGGGGCCGCAAGGNGGGGCCAGCAAGACTGAGTCGCCTCGGTCTGGGGCAGCAAAATGAAGCCCCTCTCAGCTCGGCCGGAGCCGCGTGGAGCTGACTTGGCTCCCATGACGTGGAGCCACCGTGAGGGCCTGAAAGGCCGGCCCGGGTCCCCCCACTCCCACTCCCCCTCTGCGCCATCCCGGCGTGGCCTAGCTAGACCTCACTGTGGTGTGGAGGGGAGAGAACGAGGTCCTCTCTCAATGAGCCGGAAGTCTAAAAGAGGAAGTCCTTAGATTGTCTCTGGGTTTTGTGAGTTCTGGAGGCAGAAGCTGCGATACCTTCTTTTGCATACGTCAGTTCTGGCTTCACCTCCTTCCTTCTGTACCAGAAATCCCACCTAAGGTTACCCCACGACAAGCAGTTACAAAGTCCATGTTAACTCTTGAAATAAGCCTTTAAAAAAAAAAAAAAAAGGTTTTTTAATCTTATTTAGGAATAAGGGAAAGTCAACATAGAAAACTTCAAATGGTATGAATAAATTGTCTTAAGCTGCTTACAGTAGAATGACTTTCAGACCACACTCAAGTAATTTAACTGGATCTTGCACTCCTGAAATAAGATTTCATTTGCTATTAGGAATTAACAAAGGGATGTTATTCAAGTGTTGTTGAAAGGGCAGTATTAAAATTAATTTTCTTGTTCCTGATAGAAAACTGTTTTGAACCAGGACAGAGACCAGGAGATACACAGTGAAGTTCTTTCCTGTCTTCTCTATTTCTTAAGTCTCCACTTCCTTCTCTTTAATTCAGAACCTTGTTCTCTGCCTACCAGTGACAGTCTCTGATTTACATTGTACTCCAGAAAATGTTTTTTAATACTTCCACCATTCTACACACAAGATGTCTGTTGGGTAAGAAAGGAGCTCAGTTCCAGCTTTGGGGCACCTGTGATGCCTTAGCTGTTGGTTCTGAGAAGAGCAGCCCTGTGTTATCTGACCTTAGGGGCCTGCTGCCATTTCTGGTGCTCTAGATTATCCAACTGGACTTCCAGGTGCTTCAGAAAGCCATAGATCCTCCAAGTATTTTGTTGGCCTCCTGTCATTTATACCCTAGGGTAGCTCATGTGATACTGGATACCATTATTTGGGCAGTGCAATCCCAAGGCAGGCACCAAGAACAACTCAATGATCATAGTTCCCATCAGCATCCTTCAGAGAGACAAGACTGCAGTCTGCTCTGGCAGCTGCTCAGCACTGACAGGACCTTCTCCAGCACTTCAGGATGACTTCTGATATCCCAGAATGTGACACTGTAAACACACTCTGTGCTGCAAGACCTCATAGCTTCCACAGAGCTTGTGTCATCTCCTTGAGCCCCAGTGAAAGGTCATGTTCTCAGCCAAGGCCCTCTGCCTCTCACTCAGGAGCACAGTGCTGCCCAGGCGCACTGGGGTTAGGAATCATTGTTTTCATAACACTTTGGATCACAGATTGCTGATCAACTTTGGAATTATTAGTCTCAAAACACTTGCAGTCGAGCCACTGCCACACCATAGGGTGGGCACCATCACTGAGGCTGAAAGGGTCTTTTAATGAGTTTTCTTTTTCATATGGAAGAATATTTTCTTCCTTAAACTCTGCTGGTAGCTGACTCTGTCACTGTCTCCTTTGAGGATGCGTCAGTGTATTTGATAGCTCATTGCACAGCTGAACTATGTACTTAAAAAAAATAGATCAATTTTTTTTCTAATGTAACTTTAGTATGTTATTATTTAACAAAGAACAGTAGATTCACAATGTCATTCTAACATTTTTTCTTGGTTTTGCTAGATAATTTTGCTGTCCTTGATTGTCTTTTCACTGAAAATTCACAAAACAATGGTAGCTACATGCACAAATATTTTCTCAGTCTGTTTCACAGTCACACTAAACTCAGCTATGTTTTTGTCTTTTTGATTATTACTGTAGCCATCCTTAAGGAAAAGCTAGCTTTGAATGTGTTTTTCTGTAGTTACTAAGCTTTTCAGTGGTCCTTGAAGGTGTTGGGGACTTTTGGTTTCATTGGCCAGTTGCCAAAACAGTCTTTCTCTTCCACATGACTGGCTGTTCTTCTATTCCATACCACTGTATAATAATCCTGCAAATGTTGGTCTATGTTGGCTGAAGAGCAAAATTATAAATTTTAACCAAATGATACATGGAAAGCCACTTCTGTGAATGGAGATGTGCACTAAATGCAGTGTGTTAGTTAATAATTGGGATGTTATATATTCCTCATTCACAACTTTAAAAGTTTTCAGTTATAAAAATAAATGCAAAATCTTGCAGGGATTTAGCTTAAAATTTGTGTGTATGGCTTATAATTGAAAAAGAAATGCTAAGAGAAGGACACTCTTTTCTTTTGAAAGATGCAAGAGCAGGATGGTTTTTAAATGGTTTAATCAAGCATATTTGTAGAAGTGATAAATCTATTATTAAAGCTTTATTTTTCTTATTGTGCCTGTCAGCCTCTCCTGGTTTCAGGAAACTGATGTCAGTTAGGCCCTGGGGTAAACAGGAGTCATTGTTTCCATGGTGCAGGGCAAGAGGCTAACTGACTCCTTCATTTCTCTTCTTTTGTTTCATATACATTAGAAAAGGTACAAAAGAGAGAAGCTGCAGTCATACGAGTAAGGCTTCTGAGGTTAAAACAGCCTGATTGAGAGAAGGATGATTAAACTGCTTTTATGCTCCTGATAATTCATGCCATGTGCTGATCTGTATTCAGAGCCAACACTTTGGAATTCTTTCCAGGCCTAGACTTTGGGTTTGCAGATATGCTATCATTTTGTCACTGCTCTTTGAATTTGCTCCTGTGTGTCCTTCCTTTTTCATACACAAGACACTACAGAATGCAAAGACTGAAAGTGGTTGTTCTAAATGGTATTCATAACTTTTTCTAGGTGTGTAATTTTGCCTTAGCCAAGACCCTTTTTAGGTTTCCAAGCTCTAAGATAAATATGCAACTGCTTTTTCTTGCTCTTTTTTCATAACTTGTTGAGGGTTTTCTTGAAGCCTCGAAGTGTAAAAAACTATTTGGGATGCCAGAGCACTGTAATGCTGTTTTTTCCTTTGTGTCTTTTGTAGCAGGTCAGGGAATACAAAATCATACAGAGAATCTTAAAAAAAAAGTTCATTCTTTCTGAGTATTACACATAGCCATGTTCTCCACAGTTGTTTAGGTCTTTTTGAAATGTATGAATATGACAATAAACAGAAGAGTTCCTCTTGATGTTACAATACAGCAAAATCCCCTTTAAGAGGCATTTTAAACTTCACATGCAATTTCTGGTTGTGCCCTGCTGCGGTAATAAAGCTGTGCTCTGCAGGCCAATACTGGAAATGCATTCACGAGAGCATGAGGAGCTGTGGTGGGACTGCAGGGCAGGCTGAGCTACAGGAGCTACAGACGCATCTGCTCCTGCTCCACTCTCCCAGCTCCTCCTTTGCGCTGTGTCAGCAGCTCACAAAACTCCACTGCACTAATTTAGGACACTAACCCAGCAATAAAACGTCCACATTTTTCTGAAGTTAGTTTTCTGCTGGCTTGGTGCACTGAAATGGCAATCCATACGTCTCAGACAACACAAGGCAAGGTTTGAAACTTGCGTCTCATGTCGTGGGAAGGAGATGACTGACAGCAGGCTGCTGGAGTGGCCTGAACTACAACTTCAGTTACAAAACCAAAAGCCACCTTTGCCTTCTGATCTTCATCTATAGCTCGGGTAATGTGCTGAGATCTTGATGTGCAATAAACTTGCCCTACTTTATAATCTGTCCCTTTTAGGCTTTCCCTCTTGATAGAAGGTTTGTCCTGATCCTGAGCTGAGAGGCCTCCTGCTTTTGGCCAGCTGCCTCTTTTATCAGCAGAGTATCCAAATGCAGGGTGGTGTTTTCTGTTAAGGATCTGGGCTGCAGCAGTTCTGTCCCACCGTCATCCTGTGTCTGTCAGTCATTCCTCCTTCTGAGTTGGGTGGGTTGATTAGACTGATTAAAGTAAGTGTCTGGATTGCGAGGGTTAAAGAGCATCCATCTGTTCTGGATTTACTGCTGCTTCAGTGGAGGCAGGAGGGCCAGGTATTAGTGAGTGGCTTAGTCCAGTTCTCACTGCTGGCAGCTGACAGGAGCACTGATGAGGTGATAACTAAAAAGTCTGCCCTGTTGGCTGGGTGGGAAAGGGACCCAGACAGTGGGCAAGTCTCACCCCCGTTTTTGCCAAGATTTTCACGTTTTAATAGAATCCATCTAAAGCAAAATTAAGAAGTGTACGTTCCTGGACAGGTTTCAGTGTCGTAACTTATCAGCAGCGGGTGCAAGAGGAACCCGCACGGTGATGCTGGCAGCATGGCAGCTCTGTGGGCAGCCCCACCCAGCAGTGCCAGTGGCAAAACAAGAGTGTTGGTCAAATGCTCAAAGAGGTAGAACTTCTGTTAAAATATCATCTGAGGTTGTGCAGAACGCACCTCTTCCATTTTAGTTCTGACCTTTGGTGGCACTTACTAACATTTTTGACCGTAAAAATCGATTCTTGACGTATTCCAATCAGGATTTGAGATGCATCCTAAAGGCACTGCTTTGTGTTTTCCCTTCAGTGCTTTAAATGCTGCAAAGCATTTGTTTTTCTTACTTCTTCTTTAAACCTCTGTCTTTCATTAGAACACATTCCAGATTGCCTGTAAACTCACAATGTTTTACTTTTGACACGAGCCCAGCTAATGCCAAGCATGAGTGTTCATTCTGTGTCTGTGCTAACGCAGTGTGGATATACTGCCATGTCAAGGTGTAAGAAGCACTTCAGGCTGCTTGGGTAGCTGAGGAATACAGTATAGGCACTCAGCAGGCTTCTTACATTGACATATGGTGGTGTTCTCAACTTACTTGCTGCTGACAGACTTAATAAAGGTTCAAGATTTTACAGGCCTTTAATTTGTAAAGGCCTGTAAAATACTGCAGAGAGTATGAGAATGAAATATCTTAGCAAGAGTTTGTCTTTCTTGTAGAAAACAATGGTGAGTTTTGCAAGCTGGCTTAGACGCTGTTTATTCCGTAGCTGAAGTGTTTGGAAGGCAGCTTCATTCATAGAGGGAAAACCTCTGTGACCTTTGTGCAGAACATTGAGGGGGAAGATCGTGACCCCAGAGTCTCCGGTGGCTGTTGATTGAAACCTTGTGTTCTAAGAAATAAATGTTTAAGAACACTTCCTTATAAGGCCCGGGCTGCATAGGCTGGCTTTTTTTATAGCATTTTTATTATTTTGGTAAAAGGTGTTTCTTCCCCTACCCCCCTCCTGATCCTACCAGAAAGGGCTAACTCAGCACAATCATTAGTGTGACCCTTAGTCTGAGTGCAATTTTGTCATTATAAATATGACTTAAATTGATACAGCTTCTTTTCCTAAGCGCATAGGCCCAAGCTGTCTTTGCAGAAGTGTGTCTGTATGACTAACAATGTCTGCATTCATGGACTTGCCTATGGCAATTGCTGGGATATATTTTGGTACAGACCAATCCAAAAAGGAAAAAATTGTAAGTTCAGCCTTGAGAAAAGACAAGAAGTGGAATGGGTGGGATTGGATGTGAGGGATATTGGGAACCTTTTAAAAACTTAAATTGTGTTAGCAGTCAGAACGACTGAAGTAAATATTTTCATACAACCTCTTTGATGTCTTCATATGCCCTTCTATTCAGAGGCAGAAATTCAGCAATTTCAGAATTTCTTACTTGATCTGCCTTGTTCACGTAGACGTTTAGCAGTGTTTGAAAACATGGGAATCCTGCTTATACAGTCAAAGCAGCTAGCCACTTTCAGATTAGGTGTGTCCCTTCTTCATTGGCAAACTGCTGTGCTCTGTTAGCTGTACCAGTACCCATCATCTGGCATGGTTAGGGCTCCAACAACTTTCTTTGCTACCAAAAGAATTTCTCCTTATGTGGTGCCTCATCTGTACCATGAATACTGTGATTCATGAGAGGAGGGAATTATTTTTAACCTGATATATGTGGCAGAGGTACCAAGGAGTTGGCCCTGTGCATTGTTATTTATGACTGGCAAAAAGGTCTCTTTTATGTGCGTTATGGTTGTAGTTAGTGGTTTTCAAATTAATTAAAATGGATACATGTTTTCTCTTTTTTTTTTTACTTTGAGAGGAGAGGGTATTTGTTCAGAATCAAAATTTTAGAATGAGATGTGGTTGTTGAGTACCCACTAATCTCAAAAAGTAATCTGTCCACTTAAACCCCTTTCTCAGAAGTCTTCCTCAAATAAAGCCAGCAGTGACATTGAGTAGAGCTGCTAAGACTCTTCTAGCCATTCTATCTTAAAATATTCCTTTTCTTCTAATAGAAAGGGTGGAAGGTTACCAAATGGCATTCTTGAATCTGTCACAGGAAAGGGTTTTGTGTTCCAGGTTTTTTTTAATCAGATCAGCATTGTCAGAATTGCTCCTAAAATATCTTAGAGCAACAGATTCAAACATTTTTGTTTGAACAGATGAAAATTCAGTCATCTGTTCTGTAATTATACAGTAAGGACATAATACTACTGATTTATTTTGTATTACATTCACTTGTTCATGATATATGCCTACTATTTATGTCTAAAATAGAAACCAGTTTGATACAGAGAACTCAAAAGAAATTTTTGCCATAGAAAAACTACTGTTGTGTACATTTCAGAATGATATTGATGTCATCCTGATCACATTCTCTTTATGAGTCTTGTCTTCTCCCTCTTCTTGCTTTGTTCATGGAGACACAGACTCTGGAAACTGGAGCCACTATATAAAAAAATCAAAAGTCATGTCCAAATTTTTTCTACACAAGACTTGGGCATAAAGGCAATCAGTTTTATCTTCTATCTAATGTCTCTTGGTTCTCAGTATTTAGTGGATTTATAGCCTCCAGGTAAGGTCTTCTAATTCTTGGGATAATTGGGAGAGCTGTATAATATAACAAAAAATGAAGCAGAAAAGCAGCTGTATGTTGATTAGAAGTATCTCGTAGCACTCTAGGTAGCAACTTATATTGATGAATCCCATCAAACTTTCACGGCCCATTCAGATTTAGCTTCCCATATTTTTACTCTCAAGGAAACCAGAATGCACTGTTTTGAAACTTGACTGTGGGTTAGAAAATGCCAAGTAATTTTCTACCCAGAAATAATTTTTCCTTCAGTCCTTCTTCTTTGCCCCTTCTCTTTTTTGTTGACTGTACTCACAAGTCCAGGTGTGTAAGAGTTGCTGGTCCTGCATGGTGATCATTCCAATTTGCTTTAGTTTCTTACTGATGTTAAATGATGTTCCAGTCCTGGAAGATCATCCTCATAAACCTAGGTGGGTGCTTTCCACAGGGAGTTTGGGAACAGAGTGAGAGCATGTTTCATGCCATCCTACAGAGATAAGGGGAAGCACTTCAGCCTAGGAAACATTTCCTTTTGAATCAGGTTGTACAGAAACTTCTTTGGCTTCTTCCAGGGCTTTATTGACATTGCTGCCATTATGATTAAGTTTCTTGGTATTGCTGATTATTGTGATGGCGTAGACCCAAAATCACTGTAGCTTTTGGCTGAGTAGGAAAAAAGACAGCATGAAAATGTTTTTGGCGGGAAAAAAAAAGAATATTTGTTCAAACTGAAGAGCTGATTGTTGTATCCTTGTATCATATTAGAATTAAAGCTATTTTTTTAACAACATAATGTTCAGTATAGTTCATGGCAGAGGTGCTGGGTGAGGCAGCCTTTAAGAAATAACATTTCCTTACTAAATACGTGGAGTGGGTAAAAATAAACTGTTTAAGTGCCCTTCCCTGCTGTGGTTCATTGCTTTTTGGGAATTTCATTTTGAAGAGCAGGTGCCCCTGATCTTTCCCATTGGCTGCATCTTTCTTCACCCAGCACAGTTTTCCTTCTGTATAGGGTGCATGGTGAGAGTTCTTTCATTTCTTCACGTTCTGTGATGCCCATGACTGCAATCAGTCTCTTTTTATAAAAGCTGATCTTTTTCTCCTCCAGAAGTCCACTTCTGAGCCCCAGTTCATACCTAGAACTTTACCAGCAGCTTTAAAAGCCACCCCTGGTATGTGATGGCATGGGCTTACTTCCAATGAGACTTTACCTTCTCATGTTAAAAGTATATTTCTAAGCTGGTCTTGGGACATGCTCATATGTCTGTGGTGGGTTAACTTCAGCTAAGGGCCAGGCTCCCACCCAGCCACTCACTCATTCACCCTCCTCAACACAACAGGAGTAGAAAATTGATGAGAAAGCTCATGCATCAGGGAGATGCTGATTACTGCCATGGGAAAAACAAACTCACTGTGCAGAAAATGAATGTATTGCCAATTAAAGGTTTGGGTAGTGAGAAACAAAGTCAAACAATAAAACAACACCTTTCCCATCCCATTTCCTATGCTCCCCTTCAGTCCATCACTGCAGACTCTCAGTGCAGGGTGCATGGGGTGGGTATGGTCAGTACACAGTTTCTCTGAGAATTCATAGTTTCGTTTGGAAGGAACCTTCAAGGTCATCTTGTTCCAACCCCCCTACCATGATCAGGAACATCTTCCACTGGACCTGGTTGCTCCAAGCCCCATCCAGCCTGGCCTTGCCCAGTTCCAGGGATGGGGCAGCCAGAGCTTCTCTGAGAAACCTGTTCCAGTGTCTCAGCAAATCCTGACTTCTCTTCAAATCTAGCATGGCAAGCAAAGTAGCCTGGCAGTATTTCATCCATTGTCTCTGAGAACCTTCTCCAGCTCTTTCCTTGCACCAGTGTGGGCTCTCCCCATGGGGTGCAGTCCTTCAGGAAAAGATCTGCTCTAGTGTGGGCTCCAAGAGGGCAGCAGTGGCTGTCTGCTCCACCATGGACTGCACCAGATCTGTACTGTGGCACCTGGAGCACCTCTCTCCCCTCCTCCTTCTCTGATCTTGGTCCTCCCCTTGCTGTTTCTCACCCTTTTGCCCCTATGCCCCTTCCTTTGCCTGTGTGGCAGGTTTTGCCTATTCTAAAATATGTTTTCCCAGAGCTGACATTGGCTTGGCTGAGGGGCTGAGCTGTGTCCTGCCGTGGATGCTCTGGAGCCATCAGGAACCGGCTGTGTCCAGCACAGGGAAGCCCTGGTCTCTCCTCCCAGAGGCTCCTGCAATCCCTCTGCTGCCAACACCTCATCATGGACACCTAATACAGCATCAAATGATATTTAAAATTTTCATTACAGGGAAATTACGAGAGTATGACAATGCTTACTGTTGCACTACTGTGCCACTTGCTGAGTGACAAAGAACGTTTCCTTCATGGCAAGAAGGAATTTATTTTCCATGTTGGGTTTTAACTCTTGCACAGGGGTAGACAAGGCTCTGCTGGTACAGGAGGTCAAGGCTACATGGGGAGGCTCTGCTCTTCTGCTAAGTGTCAAATGTGCTTAAAACATGTGAAAGCACTTCTTCAAGCAGCAGGTACTGAGGCTTTGTGGCCACAGAGAGGTCTGCACTGTAGAGACAGTGTCTGCAGGATCAAACGTGGCTTAGGCAGATTCCTGGGGAACAAATCCATTAGTGGATGTTAGAATGAGCTTAGATAGGGATGTGATGTATAATATCCTTAATACTGTAGTTCCCAATGCTGGCAAAATACAAGGTGACTGGGCCAATGGGCTGTGATACAGGTTATGATAGAACTGAAAAAATGCAACCAAGAGAAAAGCATGACAGTGAGGTCTGAAAGGCTGAAATTACAAAGTGTGTTCTGTAGAACACAGAGTACTGAAATTAAGGAGACGACATCGAGCCCAAATGAATTTGGAATCGTTCAGGAAAGATGCTGAGAAAATCGTGGACTTCTGCCTAAAAAGGCAGCAGAGTTCTGTTTGTCCCATAGGTGGGTGTGGTATAGCACTAAAAATCTACAGCTATTTTTGTCATATGGCTTTAATCCTGTTTCTCTTAAGAATGCCTCTTTCTGCAGTGTTTCTGTGTATTATCAAGTGTCAAAGTGGATCAGATCTAAGTGGTTAGTTGGAGTTGAGGTCACTTCAATTACCCTGATTGCTGCTGAAAACAGCAAGACTTGATTGGAGGAAGCAGGTTTGGAGTTCTTTCAGAAGTGCCTACAAACTGTTTTTAAGAAGCCTGATCACACAGGGATTCTTTGCAACCTAAAAGTTATGTTTGCTTTAGGTTTCCCTATAATGGAAATATCTATCTGATTGCCTTTTGCTACAATTGCAATCACGTTTTTATTCCTCTTTATTGTAACTTTATCTTGCTTTACCTCAGATTTTTCCATTAATTTCAGGAAATAAGAGCCTGGCATAGTAATGCCTGTGAGTGAAGCCTGGTCCTTGGCATCCTGATGTTTGAACTTTATGGGTTAGAGTTTTTGACTCACAGCAATCAGGTTTATTCTTGTTGTGTCTGACAGGAAGCAGAGGGGACTAAGCCAAAATCTGAGCTCCCAGAGTAAGGGCATTAGACCTGTCTTTTCGAAAGTGAATGGTTTCCCATCTAACCAGTCTCTGGAAAGAAGCTTAGTAATTCCTTAGGGAGGCAAGTTATAAAACTTGAGATGCAGATATTTAAATCCTATGAGCCAGCCAGCAGTAGTGGAATTGGCTGTCAGAACTTGTAAAAATCCCAACCCGTCTCTTTTATTGTGTTGTGGCTGCAGCAGTGAGGCATCTCAGCTTGAGCAGGGTGAGCTTTCCCCACCATATCCTGTTTGCTACTGTTTGTGTGAATACAAAAGGCAATGCAAGTTATACCTAAAGGAAGCATCTTTAGGGTGAGAAAGGTTATCAGAGGTCCTTTCATCTGCTGAAATGCAAGAACATGACAATTTATATCTATCATTTCAGAGGGGCTACAGAACTGACTGGAGCCCAGTCTTGCATCTGTTCAATTGTAATACTTAAGTGGTGCTGCCTGCAGTATTTCAGATTCTTGTGTACAATGTTTTGAGCTGTGTGATTTTCACTGGAAGTTGTTGAACATATGGAGAGATTTCCATTTGCATCTGAGTTAAGAGTTCTAGACTGCTCGGGAGGTTATTACCTCTCAACTCCAATTATTCAAGGGAATTCATAAGAAAAATTCTCCTACCTACTGTTCCCCATGTTATGTATGATGCTACCACAGCTTGGAGCATAATGTGACTCTAACTGGAAATATCCTTCCCGGCTACAAATTGAAACTTGGGGAGAGTAGTTCTGAATCCCTGTCTTGTGCATCAAGCTTCAGAAAATATTTTTACGTTCAAGCTCTGGCCCCCAGCCTGTTTCTGGGTAGAATTCTGGTATCTTAGACAGCAGACCAATGTCATTTATGGAAATCTTCTGGTAGCTATAGTGGGTTGAAGAGGAAATTGTACTGCACTTAAAAGTGATTATATGGTATATTTGCCTTTGTTTGCAAGGGAATGAACTTGGTGACCCTGCTAAAATAGGATTAGACAGAAAGATCAGTGTGGGTGGCAGCCATTTGGATGATAAGATGTTAATTCAATAATTCATATTGTCCACCTTTTTATGCCCTAACCTGTGATTGAAAGGATATCCATAAAGAGCCACATGAAGTCTGTTATTTGTTTCTTTTGAGAGACACAAAAATCCTGAATACTGTAGCTTCTTGGCAGATAGTATAAGGTCTTGATCTGACTAACAGTGTGTCTGCATTGTAGAAATGTCTTTGATTCTGAAACACTGCTGTGTTAAATCTGGAGCCCTCAGGTCCTATGCCAGTTCAGGAGTCAGCTGTAGACTCAATTTCAGACATACTGGTATTATCATGGAATGTGCAATCCTGGTAACCTTGGTTGATTTGGGAACTTCACATGAAAGGAGCACAGAAGGATAATTTTTAGTAGTGTGGTTGCCCCTTGATTCAAAAAGAGGGATGTCTGTATGCAACTTAGCTGGAAGAAAAAGAAATTCTAGCACAGAAATCAACAAATTAGGCTATTGTTCTTCAACATGTGCAAGAAACTAACTAATAAAATTCTGTTTTTATAATTGGATCCAGTTTTTCCATTGAGTTGCATTTGCATTGCATAATCTCCTATCCTGCTGAAAAATGCCCTTTGGCATTTACAAAGTCCGCTACATTGACTGGAAAGTTGACTGTTCTTCAGGTCAGTTTTGATAGTGCTTAGTTTTGGTCAACACAGCAGTTCAGGTTCAGCTGTCTGGTATTTCAGAGGCCATTCCTGATCCTTCTGGAACAGGAACAGCTGGATCCTTCTGGGTGGAACAGCTTGTCTTATGCAGTTGTGGTCACAATGGTTTGAAGCAAAATGGAGAATTTGAAGGCTTAATCCTTAAGAATCAATCAATAAACCAATGTCTAATCTAGAAAATAACCCTGAAGAACAGAATACTTCCTGTGGCAATTCTTTATATCTGATGCTTTTGTTTTCAGAGTGCAGAGGACTAACTTAAACCCCAGCTTTGGTTGGATGTGCAAAGGAGACTTTGCAGAGTCCACCTGTTCTTCTACCTTTTTTAAATGCAAAACTGCCTTCTACACTTTCTTAAAGTGGAAAGCATTTTGTTGACCTGGAATGAGCTTGTTTAATGACAGAAAGATCATAAGTGCAACATCAAGACAATTAAAAAAAATATTTAAAACAGCTTAATATGAAGTGAGGACCTTGTTGAGTACGGTCAGTAAAGAGCCCCAGTTTTGTATTTCCTTCTGCATGGGAAATGAAGAGTCATCCTAAATTACTTCATATGGCCTGGTTACTCCAGCAGCCACCCTACAGTGCGGATTTGAAGTTTCTGAGACAAAACCTCCCAGTTCCTGGGCAGTGTTCTGGAACAAGGTGCCAATAGCAGCTGCCAATAAGGTGATCAGCACCCTGTCATCATTCAGCTCTCCCTGACACTGTACAGCTTGGTGCAGGCAGTGCTGTGCAGCTGCCTGGGTTAGGTGTGGATCCTCTGAGCACTTGTGGGCTGTGGATCCCACTTCTGCAGGAGGATCCTCTCATTGCAGTAGTTCTAACTCCTAGAACTGGGAACAAAGAAGTATTCTCTTGTTCTCCTGTTGATTCATGCATTCTTCATTTTGTTGCCCACCTCTGACTCCACTGTGAGGTGCGTGGCTCAGTAGCTGTGAAGGGAACCTGTGCGTATCATTCTGGGTGCTGAATTCTACTTGTGCAGCCAGTGCCTGCTTTGAGGCAGTGCTGAGAGTGATAACATAAATAAATGTCTTTTCAAGTGGACCAGAGAGCTTGCTGAAGGCCTTTGGCATGATGTCTGCTTCACAGGTGCATTCCCAGAGTGCTCTATAATGACTGGTAGTTTGAAAAAAATAGAGTAATATCAGCTTTGTATTCCTCAGGGTGTTGTTAAAAATCATTAAATTAGTTAATCAGTAATAAATCTCAGAAATTGTTATATCAGTCCCTTGCATCATTAGAATTTTTATTCAAATTACTGCAATGCTTAAGCTTTGTTATCAATTCAACATTTTTTCCTAAATGATCACGAAATGTTACTGCTTTTTGTTTTTACTATTTGAGCTACCCCTGTAATTACCCATTGTCATGCCCTCTGTAGGCTTAAGATATGTCAGCTAACACTAAAATGAAGAGGTGCACTCTAATAGGAACTTATTCTACACTAAACAAAGTTTTTCATTTTAGTTGTATCATTTAATGTACATTTTGAATTTCACAATTAACTGCTGTCAAATATAATGGCAGTAGTAATAATTGAGCATTTCTAGTTTGAGAAAAACAAAAACATCTTAAATGTTTGCAGAGGGATTTTTGTAAAAATCCTTATGTGAATGTGCCTGGGAAACAAGGATGGGCAGAGCCCCGCTTTGCCATGCCTGAAGGGAAGTTTGATGGCAAAGTTCCAAACCCCTGAAACCCTAGGACTTGGAGTAAGCGTTGACACTGATGTAACCTGAGCAGTAAAAATGACGTTGTTTTAATGCCATGGATGTTCAGGAGCAGTGATTCCTAATGGAAAACACAGGAGTGCAGATAATGGACAGGAAGAGCCATTAGGAAGTTGCCTCATCAAGCCCTTCCTGAAGGGGTCTGCAAGGGGCTGCTGTGGCCATGGAATGGGTTCCATCTGCATTGCCTTCCTAGCCAGGCTGGAGAGGTAGGAAGCTGTAAGTCACAGCCTGAACACACCACTGATGCCTTCTGCCACTTCAAGGGTCTGTGAAGAGTTCCTTTCATTGCAGAAGGTGGCTGAAGCCTTGCTCTGCCATATGCCCCTCATTTCCTTCCTTGTTCCCTTGTGCCAGCTCCTCCTGCTGTCCCCCCTCTCCCAGCCCTGACATTTCTGTGTGGCTTCTTGTGAGAAGTGTTTTTTCTGGAGTTCACAGGCTCAGGTGTGCTCAGGCTCGGCCTGTGTCCAGAGGCACCAGGTGTGCTCATGGTGTGCCTTCAGTGGGCTCTGTGTGGTCAGTGCTGCTGTAAACACCTGAGGGAGCTGGGTCTGTCTTTGCCCATGACCAACCCAGAGCAGTCTGGTTTGGGAGTCTGCATGCTCTGAAGGTGGAGGTGCGCCTCAAAGCTCCTGTGCTCGGGAGAAGCCTCAGAAGCTCTCTGGGAGAGCACTGGGTGTATGAAAGGGAGACATCTCTGGCATGGGAATGGTATCTCTGTAGGAACAGCCCTGCTCAAGGGACAGCTGAGCTGGATTTGTACTGATAACACCTCTCTGTTTGGTTCTTGAACTGATTAATGCTCCTTGCAGTGGGAATTAGACATTATTGGTAATAACTCCTTCCTAGTGCCTGCTTCCCTTTCAGTGGCAGGAATTCTCTTTGAGAAATTAAACACTCTCTGGAGTGTTTTAATGAAATCCAAGTTTTGTCTCCAAGTCATCAATTTTGCTCTGTCTCTCAGCCATCATGCTTATACTCCTCCCCAGAAACCCACTAACTAATCAACTTAGCGTTGGGCATTCTGAAATGCTTGCTGAGAAAACAGCTCTGTTTTGACAGACAGCAATTATAGCACCTGGGCTATAGGCAGACTTTACAGCTCTTCTGGGGATCCTTTATGAATAGTCACCATGAGGCCAGCACAGCCCTGTGCAAACAAGCTTTGTGACCAAATTGCACTGAAAACCCCCTTCTCTCTTACCCACACTCCCCACCCCCAAAATTACTGAGTAGCATGGACAGACCTCCTTTACTTATTCTGAACCTGAAAAGGTTCTCACATTTTGTAAGAAAATGCTGTTTAAATTTAGGAAGAGTTACCATCTCATTGAGATGTGCGTGTTTGAAGTCCCATACATGGTTGAGTGTGTGTCATACACACTCATTTGAAGTTGTTGGGTTTTAATTTGTTTTTTCATGATTGCAGAACTGCACAATATTTGAGGGCTTGGAGTGATTCAAGTACGTGGAAAATTAAGGAGAGTATGTTAATCTAAACACAGCTTTTGTCTGTGTCCTTTGGGGAGTCAAATTGTCTGATACTGGTTAAATTGCTCATCAGTCATCAATCACATTTTTTTGAGGAAGCAATGCGCTGTCTGAGGTCACACAGTCATCCTCTGCTACCCATTTGAGACTGTCTTGGAGAGCCTGGGGTCCCTTCTCAGTTGCCATTTCATTTCTTCTGACTGCTTTGGTTTATGCCAACATCACTCCTTGCTCTGAAACGGTTTAATAGAAACTAAAAATTCTTCTGTAGATAGCATTCTTTCACTCTTTTCAGCATTCTCAACCAGAGGAAAAGGAAAAGAAAATGTGTACAGCTAGGCAGCTAATTCAAGATATCAAAAATGCTAATTTAAACAAAATAATATTGACCAGCCATATGAATGAAAAACAGCCATTAACTTTAATGTTGTAAAGCTGTTACAGTGTGATTGCCTCCTTGTTCTAAAACATTCTTTTTCCCAGAGAGTCCTTTGGGCCATTACTCTCAGAAATATTTTCTGTAGGCTGGAATAGGTTATATTTAGTGTGTGTACTTTATTTCTGCTTCTAGAGCTGACTCTCTTGCTCTATTTTTAAATTACTGACTTCAGAATCTTTCGCAGACCAAAACCATAAATGAGTGGCTTTTCTGTGAAGAAGGTGTCTGTTCCAGCCAGGTTGTTATTGCTCTGCTCCCCTCAGTGACCTGTGCTGCTCACATGTCCCCATCTCACAGCTCCTGGACACTGCTCCCCTGCCGGACAAGCAGCACGGCCACAGCTCTGCAGCCACATCAAAGGCAGAGGTGTTAATCTCCTGGCCAGGGCTTGTGTTGGTGAGGCTTTCATGGGATGTGCTTGTCTGCAGGGCAGGAAAAAAGGGTTCCCTTGGTGTTTGCTGAAACCAAAGATCACCTGGAACAGCCAGAGTTTGGCACTGCACTCAGCCTTTCATGGCAGCCCTGGCACGGGGCACAAAAGGGCTCTCAGCTCGAGAGACCACAAATGGATGTCCTGATGGACACAGATTTGATATGATTACCTTTACATAAGTGATTCTATACGGTACGGCCTTCAAGGGGAGAGGACAGAGATGTTTCTCATTTCTACATTTATTCTACTTAGTCACCTTTATCTTTCTCCTGTCCCTATTGCACCAGTAAGTAAAAAAGCAAGATGTGGGAGATAAAAACACCCTTTTGCTTCCTTACTTTGTTTTGCAATGAAGTCATGTAAATAATAGAATGTTAGCTGTCAGATTTTCTGAAATAGGATTGGGGATGACACATTCTAGACAAAACCTAAAAATCAGAACTTGCTTTTTCACTCCAGCCTTGAAGCCACTCTGTGTCCCAATTAAACACTTTGCTGCAAATGATGAGCCAGAACATTCTTAGGGATCTGCCAGTGCTAATTTCTGTTCTAGCTGAAGATGATTTTGCTAAGCAACTTAAGGTGCTGTCCTGCCACAGTCCCTGAATGTGTTACTATCTTATGTAAATAAGGTCTCGAAGATGAAATGAAAGGCAGGTCCTTTGGCCAAACCTGTAAATATTCATTTAACAGAAGACTGAGCATGAAGCATCCCATCAAGTACATAGAGCTAAAATTACGTTTCTCAAAGTCTGCAAATTTCACTTCGCAACCTTAAAATATTCAGAGCTTTTTATTAAGTATGATTTTATGTGTCTTTTTAAGTAGATAGATGAAATGCTGAAAGTTTTTTGGGAACTTTCATTGAATGTTTGAAGCCGTTTGGAAGGAAGTGAGAGTCTGGTCCCTTAATACACCTCATACTAGATGAAGTCAGTGTTAATTTTGTCTGTGGTTTCAGAGAGGATACCATTTGTATTTGCTATAGTGATGAAATTACCTCTGTTTTTTTCTTAATGCCAGCATTCAAAAAATCCTGTTCAATTACAAAAAACTGGTGTTTTCTATTGATAGTAAAATAGCCAGCATAATTAGAATTACTGAAAAAAACAGAGTCAAGAAAGATTTTATTTTTTTCTCAGTTTATTAGGCCATTTGAGATTTTTGCAGTACACCTAAAATGTTGCTTTACTGGTTTGTAACATCCTTTATTATTAATTTGGATCACAGAGGACTTGAACAGAAATGTTTTTGCCTCTCTTCTTAGAAAGGCACTGTGGCATTCCATATTTCTCTTTCCAACATGAGAAACTGCTGAAGAAGTTCCATGTGTGTTGGGGGTAGCATAACACTGTTTCTAGTATCTAAGAACACTAGAGAAGTTGGCTAAAGGGAATTTTGGCTCCTTGAAAGTTTAATAAATCCTGGAATTCTGGTGAAATTCTAGAAGTTATGGAAATGCTGAAGTCCTGGAAGTGTTGCAGAATAACAGGCAGAGGGTGGCTAACGTGCTATGAATTGATTAACTGTTACAATTCATGAGCAGAGTGATGAATACGCTGATAAAATATTCTGATAACATAAAGAATAGGCTTTTAATTAATACCAGTCAAATTGCTTTGTGTAAGATGTGTAATGTCAAAAAAATATGATACTGTTCCTTGATTATCTCTAAAGTTTGGTTCAAAAGCCCCCAAACTTGTGTAATGTAAGTAACTTCTTGCATTAAATATAATTAATCTTCTGTAGAAGAGCAATTCCCAGTATTGTCACAGAGTCATAGGATGGTTTGGGTTGGAAAGGACCTTAAAGATCATCCAGTTCCAAACCTTCCACTATCCCAGACTCCATCCTGGTCCCATCCAGCCTGGCCTTGGACACTTCAAGGATGGGACATCCACGACTTCTCTGGGCAACCTGTGCCAGGGCCTCCCCATCCTCACAGAGAAGAATACCTTCCTAGTATCTAATCTGATTCCATCCTCTGTCAGTTTAAAGCCATCACCTTTGTACTATCACTGCATGCCCTTGAAAGGAGTCCCTTAATGTTATCTGTTAATGCTCTATAGAAAATATGCTTAAAGTGAGCATTATCTGTCAGCATCTTCCCATTACAGCTAAAACTGAACAGCAAGGTTTATTTTTGAGCTTAATAGATATTGTGCTGGCCTTGATGCTGCTAATCATTTGGTCAGTGAGCTGGAAGCAAGTCTAAAATGAAAGTGCAGGTGATACCGAAAATGGAGTAGAGCTCCCTAATGGTGAGAGCAGACATGTAGGGCCATTTAAATTGCTTCTTAATGCAAGCTCATTTACACCAAGTGCATATGAACATGAAGCATATAGATCAGAACAACATGGAGTCTACTGTTCACTATTTGGAAAGGAGTAGCTTGGAAAAGATTTAGCCATGTTATGGAAAAAAGCGTGATCTTGGCAGCAGAAGGACTTTGGCTACACAAGAGTAGGATTAATGAGTAAGAATAGAATGAGGATTTTAATTCTGTTTTATAGGATAATTGATACAGTTGTCACAAGACTCTGTATAGTCCTAATATCTAGAAAATCAAATAATAGTGATATTAAAACACTTTATTCAAGCAGAGACAGTCAAAACAAGGATCATTATCCAGAAACTGAGAACAGAAGGGTTGGACATAGAAAGACGTAAGACTGTGACAGTGAAAATCACTGTCCACTGGGACAAACTCACAAGGACAGCAGCCAGTTCCTCATAGCTTTCAGTTACAAGTGAGCGTCCTTTTCCTATGCCCCCCAGAATAAATTATTGGGAGCAACTGGGTATGATGGAAATATTTATTCTGCACAGGAGAGCAGACTGGATAAAATCAATAAGCCTTAATTCTGCCTACTGTAAGCTCTGAAATGATCCACAGAAGTCAAGGAGATCCTTTAAGCAGCATAAAACAAAATAAAATAAGCAGGTGGAAGAAGTTATTTTCCACACAACTGTTTTCACTTGTAGGAAAAGTAATCATGAAGAAAATAGCTTCATGAGGTTCAATCTTGGATAAATCAGATGGGTTTAGTGCTACTTACATCTGTTTTATCAATCCTTTCCTTCTCCTCTTTCCTTATCTAGATATTTTTATTTTGACCAGTTCAATAGCATTCTTAACTTTAAGTATTTGATGAATTCTCATCTAAATGTTCCCAAAACTTCCTCTCCTTTTCTTATGCTTTTGTCCTTTGAACTCCTTTCAGGTGAGTCTGTTTTCCATGAAGCAGCTGCCCAGGTACATGTTACCTTGTTATAGCTGCAGTTTTAAAATGCAAAAGAACTTTGAAGAGTAAAAGTTATCAGGATTTTTTCCCCTGTTTGCAGTGATTGTACAGAATGACTTACTGTCATCAGAGCTGCAGGAAAATCTTGCCTTTAAATGCTTGAAGGGAAGTTTCCTTCCCTTTTCTTATTCATGAATGATGCATACTGAAAGAAGACCTACCCAGGTTAAACTCTGGTTTTGGTGATCCATGACGGATCTCAAGGAGGCAACGCAAGTTTTTCTTCTGTCCTGTTTTGTGTGAATATGGGAAACTCCCATTCCCCAAGGAGAGCAGCAGAAGTGCTGCCAGCACGTGCCTCACCTTTACCTGAGAGACAGCTGGAACACTAGCCATGGCAGGTGGCTCCTCTGCAGCCTGCAAGGTCTGTGTGGGTGAAATGTTTAGAGAAATAAGGCTCCACAGCACATGAGTGGAAAATACCCTCTGCTTTGTTTCGTGGCTTAAAATGAGTTCTCTTTTCCCTCTCCTGGAAATGTAACCTGTGATGCAAGAGCAACATGGCTCTTAGCTGGGAGGGAGATTTCTCAGAAGTCTAACAATACCATCATCTCTGTCACCACCTCGATTTCTTTCCAGATGCCAAACCCAAAACTCAGATCACAGCCCTTGATCGCAGTGAGAACATCCATATTACAACCTAAATTGCATGTCAGATTCTTCAGCTTGCAAAGAAGAAAAAACCCTTCTCAGAGCAGGGTCTGCCTGCAAACAGAGAAACCAATGATTTCCCTTTCAATCCCTGTGTTGCCTTCATGTTTTGAGTCAAATTTTTACAGTGCAGAAGAGACCTAAAATCTAAAATGGAATGAAGAAACAACATACGGAGAGTATTTATTTCTTGGGTGGGGAGCTGTGGCTGAAGAATGGGATTATATCAGCATGTTGCCTGCACAGTGGTGTCACCACAGTAACTGCAGCAGCAGGAGGCTCTCTGGAGGTGGTTTTGGGGCTGGAGGCAGCAGGAACAGCGAGGAGAAGCAGTGGTGGGGCTCAGCCCCATTGTTCTGTGAGCGGCTGCAGGACTGTCCAGGTGTCCTGATTTAAAGGCTGCTCCTTGAGACAGGAAATTGTATCTTGTTCTGAGGTTTACTGTAATAAAGTACATAGTCCTGGGGGAATGTGCTGCTGGGCTCATGAATCACTTTATGGGCTGGCTGTTCTGACCTCAGCCCTGTGATTTATTCACGCCATACCACAGCAGGAATGGCAAAAATGCAAGCAGCTCGTGGTTCTCCAGCCTGCCCCTTCCCAGCCAGATGGGCCTTTACTGGGAGGCTGCCATAAATCCATGAAGCCAGGTTTGCTTGGGGCTGCCAGCTCCACTTGTCTTGCCCACCCTGCCCTGTGTCTGCTGGGGAATCCTTTTGCTGCTCAGGTGTTTCCTTTGTGGTTTCTTGTGTGAGAAAAGGAAAAATCTCAGTGCAGTCATGGTGCTCCCACCAGAAATAAGGCATCTTGAAGTGTGCAAGTTTTTGGTAATCCCCTTCTTCCTTTCAGCTAAGAATGAACAACAGAGAGAAAGAGATCTGAGTGTTCTCACAGATGCTACCAGATGTGCTCTTTAGTAGACAGTCACACTTGCATTTACAGGGGTAGTTAAATGATTTGCTTTTGGTGGAATCACAAATGACAGGAGTGAAGAGTAGTTCCTGACTCTCAGCTCCACTGAGCCATGTTTCTATTCCAATTGACACTGTTTGTTTACATGTTTTGCATTTGGCAGTTGCTAGTTTTAAAAATCTAGCACTTTCCTTTGGTAATGGTCTTTCCATCTCTTTTTTTGAAATATTTATTCTGCATGAGGCATCCTGATATTTTCCTGTAAGTTCACCAGTCTGTACTCTTCAGAAAATGCTCAGAATTTTTATTGATGTCCAAAATACCTATTTCTTAAGGATTGTTTCAGGATTCAAAGTTGTCCATGTCACACATGTTCACCCTGCTTTGCCCCTTTATTTTTTATTTACTTTCTTTTTTTTTATAAAGTATATAAAATATAAGCATCTTAAAATTCAGCAAGAATTTTCTTTGCGATAAATAAATCTCACCACATATCTTAATAACGAAGTAGATACCAAATGATAATTCTGAACAATTGTACAACCAATTAAAGGTCAACTTTACCAAAATAAGCAAGATGTTACTTAAAAGGTAGGAGAACTTTCATTTATCTAGGCAGGTTTTCCTAAGAGCTAGTTTCTTGTGTGATACAAGCTGGTTTAATTCTGTTTTTCTATTTCATAGCCTTGAAATTGGAAGTTTATTACTTTTTCTAAGATGCTAAGAGTTACATCTGTAAATTTATCTGTGATCATGTTTCTTCAATAAGGCAGTTTTGGGGGGATTTTTGTTTAAGCCTCAGCATAAACACAGCTTCAGATTTGTTGACTTGAAAAGGTGCTGGTTGGTAGAATGTGCTAAATTGAAGTTCTCCCAATTTCCTCACATATGAATGGCTTGCTCTCTCACTTTCTGTGTGTTTCTGAAGGTTCATGTACTTTGTGTCTCATTACAAATCGGGCAGTAACAGCTTACTTTGAGATACTTGAGCTTCTCTTTATTTCAATAAAAGTCTTTGGATCTCTACATGAAGAAGGGCTGTGAATAGGAGTGTATTGCTATGCTTAGCAGGGTTCTGATAAAGGGTTGTCAAAGGTCTGTTTGCATGGTTTAGATTGGGTTTACCAGTGCTTGTTCTGGAGCAGAGAACACATGCTCAGTCTCTTAAACCTTTTACTGCATCCAGCTCTGGTTTCATCTCATGAAGAACAGGCACTGGCTAGAGGTGAAAGCAGAAAGGAAGGTGGCCGGATGCTCCCTGGGTGCTGGAGAATGCCAGTTGCTTCAAGCATCTGGAGAGTCAGCTTCAGAACTCATCAGAAAATGCCGCAGTGTCCATTCAAACAAAGCTTCTGCACTCAGGGACTGCAAGTAGCTACACCTGCTTTCAGACCCCAATCTGAAAAATGAAATGAAATTAAACCTCTCAGGTCCCTTCTGCTGCAATTACAGAACTAAATATATCCAAATTTTATACACAGCCCCTGACACCTGCTCCATTTCTGTCCTCAACCCTTTGAACAACTCCTGCTTGCTTAGGAACACTTTTTTTTGGCATTACTGAAGCAGTAGTCATTGAAGCTACTAGGAGCAGGAGGCAAAGTGATGCCTCAGTGTTTAATGGAACTGCTTCCAGCCTCTTTTCCCCCTGATGCTGCTATTCCTGTCCTTATCCAGACACTTGGCATTTCTTATGCTCCTGTTTTAATCCCTCTCCTGGGCAGCAGCAGCACCCAGAGAAGACTGAAATACAGGTAGTTAGGGCTAGGATGGAATAGAGATCAGCATTAGTGCTGCTGTTGTTACTGCCACCAAAGCCCTAATACATCCTTTGCAGAATTAATATAAAAAGGTCTGTCCTTGAAGAAACTGTTTCTTTTTAGAAATCAGACAGAGTGTTTCTGGAAGAGAAGTGTGAACAAATGTACAAAAGAACCCTCGGAGAAGAAGGAGTAGGAAGTTAGGCAAGGCACATCCAGGTTGGTAGGCAGATAGAGAATAAATAATGAAAGCAGTCCATAGCTCTGACAAGAAAGTCTGTTGAAATGGTGGAAGATAATTTAGATGTTTGTAAAAGAAGAACAAAATGAAGTAGCTCTACACATCTGGTATGTAATATGAAACTGGATGTCACAGGGATAACAGCAGTTAATGGGAAATAGAGTAATATTGAGAGCTGGAATATGGGTACAAGTTGTTCAGGAAAGCTAAAAATAAAAGTAATGGTGTTGTGTATTAATTATACTGGAAGTTCTGAGGGGGGAAAAAGAGATAGTATAAATTATAGCATTACTTTGAGTCAGAATAATGTAAGGATCATAAAAGTTACACAAAGAGAGTGGATGGTATCCTGCTATGCATTTTAGGTACAGTGTTGTGCTAAATGTAAGTAATAATGGAGAGATGTGTTTTTGTAGGAGATATATATTTATTGGATACAAATCAGAGAAACTGCCAGGCTTGTTAACTTAATAATCACCAGATCACCAAGATATAATGGTGTGATTCTTCAGGATTGTAGTAAGTGGTGATGACACTAAACAGGAAATCTTCACCAAAACTGACTTCAGCTGTAGTGATCACAAATTGATAAAACCTATATTCAAATAAAAAACTATGCTAGAAAAGTGAAGTTTTCAATTTCAAAGTAATAAACTGAAAAATGGAGACTACCAGGTAGTAAGTAAATTGGAGAGAAGAACTCAGGGGGTTCATGTAGAGGAAGCAGAGCATTTATTTAAATCAAAAGTCCAAAACTATAAGGTCTTTGCATCCCAAACAAAAGGGGAAAAATTTAGGAAAGTTAGAAAGCTGTGTATCTGTATCCAAAAGGGAATTGGCAGCAGCCTTAAAAACTGGTCAAGAGAAAGAGACATTTAGGGGAAGCAGAAATTGTAGGAATAAAGTGAGAATTGGGGAAACTCATGCTGAATGAGACCTCCAAAAGGAAATAAAAAGAAATAATAAATATTCTGTAGCCACTGCTACAAAAAGATCAGGAAAATAAGTGGAACCACAATGCACTGAGAATAAGGATAGTATGAATCTGGTCCCAAAACTAAGTTAATGCTTTTGCCTTGGTTTCCAGTGAGCTGAAAAAGTACACGGGAAGGCAGGTATGATCACCTGTCAGAAAGAGGATCTTGGAAATGAGACAGATGCAGAAGTGAGATGAATTATACTAACCAGAAATATCATGGTAGTCATTGAGCAAGGAGGTAGATGCTCTATCCATTTGCTTTGAGTATAAAGACTGGATCATTTTCTTAAAGCAACTGTGTTATCAATCATGACTAGAGTTTTTCATGTGGTCAGAAGCCACAGTAATATTGCGGTGTTGCTGTCAAAGTTTGACTGATAAAGCTGAAATCTCTTTCTACCATCTTTCAAAGGGAGCCAGATTCACAAAGACACCAAGACAATTGTTTTCACTCCAGTAATTGTGGTTGTGTGATATGTTATAATCAGTGTGAATTCCATGATTCATTTTCCATTCTTACTTTTTGGCAGTGCTGGCTGTGGCAGCGAGGGGTTTGACACTGTCACAGCATCAGGAAGAGCTGCAGCTCCTCCAGGGATGAGGAACCTGCGGTCGAATCTGGGTTCCTTGTGTTTATTCAGGGCTGGCCAGGCTTCAGGGATACACAGCCAGTGACACCAGGGAGGGGCAGTAACCTGGAAATGGGAGGGCAGAACCAGCTCTTCACACCAGAGCCTGTCTTGTGTCAGCTGAAGCCGATTGTGAAGGCACACGCTAAGCTAAAGCTCAACCTGTACTTGACCATGTCCCAGGGAAAGAAATTAGAGCTGCATCTCTTATAAGGTCTGTTTTCAAAATCTGGTGGATGCATTCTGGTGGCCTCTATTGCCTGGATGAATTTGTGCTGTGAGTTTGTGCTGTGCCTGCTCTGCTGTCAAACTGCAGATGAAGAAAGAATACCCGTTCCAGGACTTCCTTCTCAGCAAAGGCAGCTCTGGGGAGCCCCAGAGCCTCGTAAGTACTGCTTATCCTCTCAGCTTCTGCACTGAAGGCTGCTAAAGTAAGGAAGATTGTCTTTAAAAACGTTCTACCCTTTATAGGGACAGATCTCCCATAACATCAGGTGCCAGGATTGAGAGTTCCTTCTAAAATGTGCCATCTTGGGAAACTTCCACTCTTCACAGGCACCTGGGTAAGGCTCATGCGCTATCAGCTTAGCAGCTGTGATATGCAGCAGCCAGGTTTTCACTGAGGTATTCATCAATAAAAATAGTTCAGGAAATCAGTAGTGGGCTTGAAAGTTCTTGTGAAAGTGTTAGATTTTTTTTCTAGATATGCTGGCACACACAGTCTAGGGCTGCACTGCAGTTCAGCTCAGAGCTGAGACATGAGCAGGACTAGGAATTGCAAATTTTTACCTCTGGTGCCAAAGTGATAAAATTAAGATGGAAAGCTTAACTACAAGAAGGGCAAATCATTGATAGGAAAGGTAATATAAAATATTTATAGGACTACTTGTGACTATCAAACATGTTGTGGCAAAGGACTTTGAAAAGCTTTGCTTATCAGTCCTAGTATGGGGTTCTGTGATTCTACACAATTGGATGTTAGAGAAAATGTGTGTAGGAAAGTCTAAATACATTATCAGTGTCTTTTTTTAAACAAGGACAGTACAAGGGGTAATGCTTCCTGTGCCATGGAATTCACATTGATTATTATCACACCATTCTTATAATGGAAAATTAAAGGGACATCACTTTTGTGACCACACAACTGTATTCACAAAGAGTTTATATTTTTATCTTGTTTTCCAGTAATGGTCACATGTATGCAATGACATTGAAGAGACCAGTGGAAAGGTCCACATTCAGAAAGCTTCAATTTGCTGATGACTAAAACCTCTCATTTTCATCTCATTTGGTTTGCTTGAATTCTCAGTTTCTGTTTTGGTAGCTGTAAGAGCATAGACCAGAGATTAGAAAGGCTGCTGATGTGCCAGCCAGGCCAGGCAAAGGGGATGTGCTGATTCAGGAAACAAGTACTGGAATGGAAGGTGTGTGATATTATCCCTTTTGACTGAAGGTTTAAGGCTGTGCTTTGGAAATTAATTTGCAGCCTGAGGTTTGATTATTCCCAGCTGTAATTAAAAAAAGCAGTAGTAGTACCTATTGCCAAGTTAAATTTTTTTCCCACTCTCTCACAGTAAGAGGTTGCTACTGTTTCTTTTGGATAAAAGTTTGCTCACTTTGGGATACTTCAAGCTTCATCTTAAATGCTGCAGAAATTACAGCCAGTGCAGAATTTGGCAGCTTGCATATTAAGTGAGTTACTTGTCTGTTAGCATCATGAAATGTCATTCCCTTGTATAATTGCCTTTTTCAAGGTTACTTTTAAGAACCAAATCCTGATACCCAGAGCTCTGCAAGGACTGTCCCCTCCCTGCGAGGTACTGCAAGTCAGGGTTTCTTAATTTTCTGAAGATGTTCTATAACCAGCAAAAGAAAAGCAGGAAAGAGCGTGGAGTTCAGAACTGCTGCTGTAGTGGTAGACACACTGAAAAAATGAAAAGGATGATGTTAGTGCCAGGGGATCTGGCCCATTGAATCAGAGGTTTGGTGTGTTGTACTCCTAATGACTTTTAAAGAGTCATTCTGCTAAACTCATGAAATTACTGAATGCTCTGTCCCAATGCTTTTATGTTCTAAGCTGTTGCCTGTCTGTCTAGCTCTCATAACATTGCAGTACTGGATCCAAATCTCTGCCTGTGAGTTCATTCCGTTGTTGTCACATCGTGTGAGGGTTTTTAATTCACATGCAAATAGTACAATTCTTACTGTAATGGTGATTCACCAGGGTAAGTCTGACAAATGTCTCTGATAGGAAAGCATTAAAAACTTTTATCAGCATTTTCTGTAGGCTTGGAGTAAATGCAGTGGACAAAAATCAGACAACTGAAACAAGTCCTATACAAGTGGCAGCTCTGTCGTTCTGTGGTGATTGATGCCCTTACCATGAGCAAACAGTTCATGGAACAGGAGAATCTCTGTGCACTAAAGGCACAATAGTCATAATTACAGTTCATCTTAATGTGCCAGGCTGAAAATGCTGGCAAGCTTCACCATCCCTCATGGAAGTGCAGCAGTCTCTGTTGAAGGAACTGACTGCATTGCTATGAGCTTGTAGCTACCTGAGCTCTTCAAATTTGTGTCAGACTTTTAAATATTTCAGTTTAATGCCAATCAAAAGGAAAACAGATTTGATCCCTCTAATGCAACCAGGGCTGATGGAATTATCTCAGTTGCTCTGTGACATTGAAGTCAAAGCTGCTGCTGATATCAATATTGCTTTCATATTATTCTCATACACATTTTCAGAAATACTCCAGATAGGAAGAAATTTCATAATTTGAAATAAAATTTTATAGAACAATATATTTATAACAGTTCTATATGGAATAAGTGTTCTCCCTGATAGATGTAAACATATTCTTCTAATTAATATGTATCGTTTCCATGTTTTGAGGCATCATTAATTCACACTGGTTACAGCCTGTTATTCTTTCTAATTATACAGCTGATAAATATTCCAGTGCTATGACCCTGGGAACAGTACTGCAAAGTACAAAACTGCTTTTTAAAGTTCACTTCCTCTTTTGTTTTACCAAAAGGATTCTTCTCCTTTACTAGGAAGGGGCTGTGAAGGAATGATGTAGTCTTCTAAAACCAGGTGCCATAGAAAGCCATTTGAAGACAGCTTGATTCTATTAGTATTTGTAATTAGTAGTAGGGTAATAGTACACTATTGCCCAGTTATCTTCCCCAAATCAGACATTTCTATTCAGGAGCTGAAGGAGACAGGCATTTGCACGCTGTTCTGTGTTGTGTGTTATCAAATCTCTATGCTCTCCTGACCTGTAACTATTCTGCAGTCATCTGTTTAAAAAAGGCAAGCCCATCTTTCTTTGCATTCTGTTTTGAAGACTGCAAACAAAGCAAATAATATTGATATTGATCTTGGGTTTATATCCACCACTGTCTCTTAAGAATTAAACCTGCTGGTCTTGATGCCACTCCAGTCTGTATTGATCATGATCCACATTCAGTGAAAGGCATCAGTGTAAATAGAAGGAAAAAACAAAACTCCCTTTTTTTGGTGCAATTTGGCGTAAATCTTGAACCTGTTTTCAGTAGATTTCTCTACACTGTTGCCATTTCAGGTTTCCTTTGGTAATACTCAGGCTGTTTCAGAGTCTGCTTGCCTCTTGAGAGCTGCTGTGCAGCTCAGTTCAGGCTGCAGTTCAGAACCTGCTCCAGTGGAGAGATAAATGGGCAGTTTGCCCCTGCTGAGCTGATGTTGGCACAGCTACAACAGTACCAGCATCTGAAATAGCTGACTTCACTTCAGTGAGCTGTGTCTGTTCAGTGGCTCTGGCCCTAGCCAGCATTGTGAAAGATCAGCAGCTTTGGCTTGTGCAGCATGTTTTGCCTGCTTGAGAGGACATTTCAGGACCTCCAGTGTTGTGAACTGAGGAGAAGCATTTTGTTGAAGAAGCCAAGCCTGTAGCAGTGTCTGAGCCCCCAGGATGGGCTGCAGCCCTCCTGAGGGACAGGTTTGTTCATGATCCCCCCAGGACTGGCTGCAGCCCTCCTGAGGGACAGGTGCTGCCACCACCATTCACACAGAGCCCATTTCCTCCTTCTTGCCACATCACCTGCTCACAGCACATTCCTCTGGTCTCCCTGGGGATAAAGCTTTCAAGAAGGGAAATAAGTCACTTTTGTACCACTCCTAAATCAGAAACCTTGTCTTTTCCCTTAGTATGTCTTATTTATGGTCTTAGACATTTGGCAGTTGCAAGCTCTGCTGAGAACAGCAGCTTGCCATGGCAGACATGCCCCTTGCAGCAGAGCTGGCAGTGATACCTGCACTTCTCCCACATGGAACAGTGTACATATAGCTTGCAGAAGTAAAAAATGCAGCTACAATGCACTTATCACAGGGTGTTTTTCTTATTTTTGTTCAGACTTCACCTTGTTTCAGTTCCAGAAAACAATCAGAATGCCACAATGGTTTTCACCCTGCTTCTTGTCCAGCACCATCATCTTGCAGCACAGCACTGAAGTTTTGGCCAGTAGGACGTTCTTTTCTGAGGCGTGGTGGCAGAGATTTTTCAGAAGAAAAAAAATAATGGACTGCTATCCATATCTCATTTTCCTGGCCTTGGGGTTTTCACTTAAGATGTAGAGATGGGCAAGAAAGGATTTGATTGCAGGAGGTATATGACTTCCATGCTATTTGAGGCACCTCCAATTTCCATACCAGAATAATGGGTCCATAGATAGAGTTACGGAGATATTCTTGGCTCTACTCCTGAATCATCAGCGAGGATTGTGGGCTTACTATTAAAAGAATAAGTGTTCCTTTATAATCAAAACAGATTACTCTAAAGAAAGTGAAAATGACCAGAGCTGCAAGCCAGCCTGTCTTTCCCAGGATACCGATAGCTGGAAGAAAGCAGAGGTCATGGATCATGGTCTGTCACTGCACCCTCTTGGTATTTTTCATGTTTCAGGCAGACATCCAAAATTGGATACTTTTCCATAAAGCAAAAGCAGCAGAAACAAAATGGCAATAATAACATGCCCTTTATCCGTCATTCCCACACCTACAGTGTTGACACTACATATGATGTGCACCTTTTCCTTTCTTCTACTCTTCGCTTCCATTAAGTCACCAGAATATTTGTATTTCTTCATAGCAGAAATGTATTTAGAATATTTTATGATTATCCTACAGTATCTAAAAAAATTTGCTTTACTTTATAGTACCATATTTTGAAAGGGAAGCAATAATGTTTTTCTAGATATGATCTAGGCAGGATCCAAGTACTCTCTATACTGGATCTGTGAGATTTTTGATATGCTGGTAGTTCATGTAAAGCAAGCTCACTCTCTTGGACTGTACCAGAAATACCTGTGTAAATCCAGAGAGGAATTCCACCCACAGAAGGTCTGTGGTGTAAGTCCACTCTCCTGTCAGATGGTGAACAATTTTGTCTTTTGAAGCACACCTTTTCCTCTTGAAATGCATGATTTTTTCACATTTTTGAGACAGTGGGATCCTGATAATAAGCTTCTTGATACTGATTGCTGCAGCAAAACTTCAAGTGCATTTGCAACTTTATTTTTAGATTAAATGTAGATCAGAAATGTGTAGTATTCAGTTTGTCTTTCATCATCACTCCTGCATGATGCCATCTTTCACAACACCACACATTGGGGACCTCATTTTATTCCTTCTTTGCAAGATGATGAGAGGTGAGACAAACCAACACTATTGGGCAATAAGGCCAAGGCTCTCTTTGAAATCCTCTTGCACATTATCAGCTAAAGATGAGAATTAAGGTCAAAGGACAGAAAAAGTTGTTTTCCCTAACATAATCACCCTTTGACTTCCTTTGAGAACTGCTGTTTTACAATTAAGGTGATTAATTCTTCCCAGTATGTATAAAATGTTTCTGAATTCTATTTGTAAGAGTTTCCTGCTACAGAGAAAGAGTATGGGAAAATGCTCCACCAAAATAATAATAAATGGTAGGTACTAAAAACTGAGAAGGTGAGTGCACAAGGAGAACATGTGTTTTTCTTATCCTATAAGCTGCAATTTGGTATCAGCACAGTTGTTTAGGGGGAGGTGTGTGTGGGTCTTGACTTCATGTTCCACCAACAGACATACAGCCCAACCAAAAATATTTATTACTGCTTTTCAGAGGTGCACACTGGTACAGCATTTGTGGTATGTTCAAGTCTTTGTAGAGCAGTCCTCTAAGTTTTGCTGGATAACAATGTAATTTTTTTGTGTTTTTTTCAGACAGGAAGCCCTTCTTGCTGCCATTAGTGAAAAAGATGCCAATATTGCTCTGCTAGAGCTTTCATCCTCTAAGAAGAAGACTCAGGATGAAGTGGCTGCTCTGAAACGAGAGAAAGACCGTCTTGTGCAGCAGCTCAAGCAGCAGGTGGGTACAGGAGGGCTGGGAAAAAATGCAGTTCATAATCTGGGGTGGGATTATTATCTTGATTTATGGAACTAATAATGTCTAATCCTGTTGTATGTTAGGACAGAAAGTGCATAAATAACAATTTCAAACCAGCTATTGGACTCAGCATTGAGGGACATTTGTGTCAGTGCCTGAGTAGGAAACGTGTGATAGGATGCACAGGAAGTTGTGAACAGAGAGGACATTGGTTATTGTCCTCTATAGGCACAAAGACTCACAGATTCAGGTAAAAGTAGTGATACTTCTCTTGGGGGTTTGTATTTCCCTTGCTGAGGAAGAAGCATATTTGGAAGAAACTCCTCCAAGCTGCAGAGATCAAATATTGAATGTCACAGCACACAGTCTGTCCTGTGATTTCTGGTTGCAACAGGAGCATCACGTGGCAATGGCAGCTTCTAGAGCAGACTTTGAGAGGTCTTGTGCTTGTGAGGAGATTGGTCCCTTCCTATTTCTGGCCTCTCCTATTTCTAAAATCTTTCTGTGTTGGCGTAACAATTAGAAAAAGTGGGTTTCTGTTCAAGTATTTAATATTATGTTTCAGTACTGAATGCAATGTGAAAACTACATTGCCAGTAAAACACAGAGAAAGCAAAAGGTATCCCTGGCAGTAAGAGATTTAGGATCTGAAAAAATCTGTGCAGATTTTTCACTTCAGCACTTCTGGTGGGTTTTCCTGAGTTATTCCCTTGCCACATTCCTTGTAATACCACAAATGCTACTGCCAATCCTGTATCAACTTCTTCAGTGCCACCATTTCCATCTTCATAAAGTTCTATGTGCAGCATTTCATCTGTCAACCAGATGATTTCTGTTGCTGTCAGAGAACATAAGACAAATAGAAAAAGAACATAAGGTCAGCATTGTGATAAGGGATTTCTGTGCTTCTTCCTTAGCAAACACAAGTAGGTTATTGGCCATGTTGTTTAAGGTAATAATTATTTACAGTTTAATTTAAGAACAGTACTTCTGGGGGTTTTGTGTACCAGCTTCAGAGTGAGCAAGAAGTACGGCTTACAGTCTTGTATTACTTACTTTTGAGCAACAGTTGTAATTTCTGTCACTGGTCAGGCAGGTGATCTACTAGAACAGGAACCAGAAGTGGTCACAGCAATGTCAAGGGCTTGTTTTGTTCATGTAATTGTTGATGCAGCAGCTGTCATTTATGGTACCATTCATTCCAAGAGAAATTAACACTTCATTCCTAGTTCTTGTTGTCCTAAGCTTAAATTCTGATACTTTCATGCCCCCTGCCCTTCCCAGTTTCCTTCTGGTTATCTTTTGTGAGTAGATGGAACAATCTGTAGTATTTTGCGGTGAGTTTTTTCTGCTGAAAATTTCTGTATATTTAATTAACGTATTAATGTTGTGCTTATCTGTAATGACTTAGGTTTCAATTAAATAATTTTTTTAAAACATTGTTGTAGCTCCTATCCTTATCTTTCAGTGCTGTAAGTTTTACAGTATCATAAACTCCTCCTGAAAAGACATGGCCATTTCCCATAAGGATGCCAGTTCTAAGTGCTCCTCTGTGTATGTGTGGGATACTTAATTTCCCAAATAAATGAAAATTGCAAAGGAGATTGATTTGAAATTGTTCTTGGTATGAAGTGAGACCAGTTCTGATCTGAGGTTGGAGTAACAGTCCTTTTTCAAATAGTTGATTGGACTGCTGAAATGCCTTTGGAGATTCTGGTTTCAAAACTGCCATCAGCTATAAAGACTTGTCACTGCTTAAGGTTGTTTAAGATTTTAATCTTAAAAATAATGAAGAAAGCAGAAAGTAATCTCCTCAACACATCTGTGCTATGAATAGTATAAATAAAAGCTATATGTGTAGTAAAAGTATAAAATCACAGATATTCTCTAGTACATCCACAATCCCCAAGGCAGAATAAATGCTTACATATAAACAATCTAAACTATATTTAAAACATACCTGAGAAATATTTATGTGACCAGAGATTTGACACATCCTCCCTAAATTCTATCCTGTGTTTTAAGGATGTGTCATCTTGTATCTGGTTTTTTTGTGTGCAGCTTTCAACACATTGATAGGAAAACTCCTCATTGCTTATTATAGGAGAGTATTACTCACCACCTCTATGAGTTGCAGAGAATCTAAAATTCCACTTATTTTTTTCAGTGCCAGTAGTTTTAGTATGTACTTTTTCTGAATAAATTCAGATCACACTGACTTTGACAGCCCCAGAAATAGGAGATGGGTCAGAAGAGATGGCTGTGAGATTTTACAGGATCCTCATTACTGATGTAGTCAAGGGGAATCTCATTTTTCTACATGCTTTGCAAATATTCTGCGTACTTGGCCCTTGCATTCCTCTTCAGTTGTTATGGGTCTCCAGCCTCATATTTTCCAACAAAACAACTATGCTGCTTCCTCAGTTTAAGCCTGGACCCTTTTCTGCATATTGAGAACAAGGGTCCATCTGTGTTTGCCAACCCCACAGAACCGTGTCACCTTTCAGGAACTTCCTAAAAGTTTAGCTGTAATTCTTAAATTTACAGTAGAAATTGTGAATGAAAAACCTTTCAGACTTGCAGATATATTGAACACAGCTAGCTGTTCAAGAAAGGCAAGTGATGCCACAAATCAAAATATTCTGGAAGACTTTGAAAAGCAGTTCTGGAACCCAAAAAGTTTATTCAACTCTTCAGATTCAGAAGTGGAATCCTGACTTCTTTCATTCATGTTTCAGAGCTGTTGAGCTCCCTGATTAGTATTGGTGTTTCAGTCTGTCCCATTCCTAGGATGTGCTTAGGCTTCGTGGTGGGAAAGCAGCTCTTTCAGTTGGGGGTCAGACAGAGCTGAGTAAAAGATTCCCATTTCCGTGTGTGTAGGATGCACACAGAAATACTGAGCAATGTGGGAAGGGGTGGTTTGTGGGAAGACCTGTGCTGTGGTACCAGCATTGCTGAGTCTCATTGCAGGCTGGGAACAGCTTCTGACACAGAGAGAGCTTTAGGAAATCAGTTTCCTGACTGTGCTGCAGTAGTGAGTGTGAATGGATCCAAGCGTGTAGAACAGGATTTGGATTATGACTTTTCATTGCTTGTGCTGGTTACCATTGGCTGACTTGCTGTTAATTGACCTTTCTTAGAGTGTAGAAAGATACAACACTCACAAAACAAAAACTTCTTCCAATAATTTTCTGTGATTTTTATTTATTTAAAATATCAGTGAAGACACGTAGATTCATCAAGAGAAGGTTATCCAGAATCTGGAGGGCTTTGCTGTCATTCCTTGTGCTGACTCTCTCCTTTCCCAGCCCTGTCACGTTCCTGGTGGCTCAGACGGGAAGGGCACTGCTGCACAAGAGGGGGAAGGAGTCCTGCCAGAGACATTTTGGCTCTATAATTTCTTTAAGTATGTGCATTAAAGTTTGGATGAAGAGAAGCGTTTTGGAAAGAGGATATGGCATCAATGTTGTTTTAATTTAGGGTTTCTAGTCTCTGAATTGCAGGAATGTGCCTCAATATAGGGCCCATTTCCTAACGAGGCACTCGGCATTGCCCAGGCTCTCCAGTGAGTGCAGCTGCCTGTTTCATATTGGTTGTCAGTTTGGATGAGGGATTTCCTCCATCATCAGACAGGCTGGGCCATTGCAGGGCAAGGGTCAGCAGCTAATGTGGTCCCAATTTATTCCTCCCAGGGTGCTGTGTCTCCGTGGGTAGCTCTTGGAGAGGCAGTGTTTGGGCTGGTGCAGGAGCAGCAAGCTGCAGTTGTGTAACCAGGTCCAGATGTGGCAGGGCCCTGCCATGAGTCACACCCAGGCAGCTTGGCCCTGCTCGGTGGAGCACAGCCACTGCTCAGCTCTTAGGAAATAACTTGATTACCATTTATCCCTCTCCTCATCAAGCTTAAGCTTTAACATCAGCTTCTATTTATTGTAGTAATTGTAATTTGTTGTAACAGAGCAAAGCACCTCTCCACAGTTTTGAGTGATAAAGGGAAGGCATATCTGAACAGGCTGAGGTTTTCCTGGCTGTGGGCTTTGAGTCTTAAAAACCTGGGATTTTCTTTTGTAGCAAAGACTGTCATTTTCTGTATTTGCACAGTGTGTAGTCAAGTGGGTGCCTGACTTGACCAGCGTCTCTGTCACTGCCATGCCATAAATGTGGAGGAATAATATGAAAATGCTTAGGATGCTCTGAACAGTATTAATGTTTTCTGATTGGAGTAATAATGCTTGGAGTATTATTCAAATTAATTGTTTGTAAATTGCCATATTCACTTGTATTATATACAATGTTTTATGATTATTATTATTATAGCAGAAGTTACCAGGAACTAGCGTGACTCAGTGTTACTGATGACAGGATCTCAAAATTTTCATTTGAAGTCATGTGACTTCAGGTTAGATTAATGCTATGTTTGTTTCATTATGCTCCTATCCTAAACAAAAGTTATTTTCAGATCAGTTCCTCAGTCTTTTAAGAACGTATTGAGTTTTCATTCTGTACTTCAGCATGCTCAGAGAAACACCCAGCTTAAGCTTTCTCCATGTATTTCATAAACATACATTTTCTTTTGTCATGCAAACTGTTAATGGAAAATAGTGGATAGTATGGCCTCAGGAGAGAGCTCTCTGCACCCAGTTGATCCATCCAGTTACACCTGTGATCTGTTCCTAAAGACTTTAAGTGAAGGAGACCTTCAGTCCTAGAAGGTCTCTTTCATGGCCTATCTGTCTTTACCATTATATGTAATGTCCCTTACTACAATTTAAGCTCATTAGTATTTCTTCTCTCTATTGGGGGCATTTAAAAAAAAAGAATTACTGCCTTTCACGTTCTTGCTGTAGACACTCCTGCTCTTTACTTGGAAAGAAAAAGAAAAGAACTCCTTTCTATTTTAATAAAGGGACATAAGAAGCCCCATACTATTGTAAGTGTGGGTTTTGTATTCAAACTAACAAGTGTGGGTTTTGTGTTTGTATTCCTTGCCATTCAGAAGAATCTTCAATACCTTTTGTTCCTTTCTGCTTCTGTATCATGAAGATTGTGCCTTCCTCTGGGGCCAGCATGAGTTTGAGAGACTATTACTTAACATTCCCACAAATGGAGAGGAATTATTTGGCAATGGTCAAATAACTAATAATTAACTGGTAATAATAGTTAGTATTTATGCAATATTTAAT
Organism: Drymodes brunneopygia; assembly: GCA_013400955.1. Classification (NCBI taxonomy): domain Eukaryota; kingdom Metazoa; phylum Chordata; class Aves; order Passeriformes; family Petroicidae; genus Drymodes; species Drymodes brunneopygia. Next base: position 879,052 of record VZTZ01039795.1, read on the forward strand.
ATATATTTCATCTAAGCAAGCAGGTACCAAAGTTGTTTTCTCTGTGCTACTTTGTGCCTCTTCCCTGTGAGATTTGGACTGGCCTTCTTTATGAGGCCAAGTTACTGCAAACACTGGTTTCCCAAGTAAATGTGGTTCATGGGATCATGAGAAAAAGGAAAGAATTGTAGTTTCCAGAGTAGCTTCTCACCCCAAAAATTAGATTTTTCCACTGTGATTTGTTTCCCTGGAAACTCTGCACACTGACACCTGACACTGCTCTACTGTGAACTTTTCCAAAGTGAGGTTCCACTGGCTGGAGTAATTTTTGTTTATAACAGGAGAATGTAAAACAGGTCAAAGGAGCCTGACAGGCAGATGTTTTCCTGTTGCTGCTGTGGAGCTGTATCAGCATGACCACATTTCTGGCAGTTCTAGTTACCACCCTGCCCCCTGAAATAATACAGATTGTGAGGGCGTGCAGTTGGTCTGTGCTTTACCTCAGCTGCCCTGTTTGAAACCACGTCTGATGAGAGTGATTAACAAGTGATTACTTGTTAGCAAGCCAATTGCTTCTTCAGGTGCCATGGACACAATCACTGCAAGTAATTGCTAAATGTGGCACTGGTTTGGGACAGAACCCCTGTTATTCTCTGAACTGTTCCAGCAGTCTGGAGTTCAGTGAGGGGAGGCATCTCTCAAACCTCTGTCAGGAGGGAGCTTATGAAGGCTGGGAATATGTGTGTAAGTTGTCTAAGTGTGGTGGTGGTGGTGGCTTCCTCACAGCTGAGGAAGAAATGTTAACATTTGAAATGACTGATGAGATTCAGGACACTTGGATCCATCTCTGTTTCTTGATTTCTTTACCACAGTACCCATGTACTTGCACTGGTAAGAGTACAAATAGATATAAAAGCGGGGAAAGAAAACTTTTGTGATAAGAAAGTTAAGAACAGGATGAGGAGTTTGAAGGTGCTGTGTCAGAGGTTTCTTCGTGAATTGGACAGAACAGAAGGAACTCTGAGGTCTGTTGCTCTCTTAATGCCAGGTTAACCAATTTGAGACAGGAACAAACAGATTAATGTACTTTGCCAGAAATTTTTCAAGGGACAGAGAAGCATTTCAAGAACTACTGTCACTTGCAGTGGAGTTGTTCCATAAGCAGTGCAGTCTCAGCCACAGCTATCCACTGCATGGTCTGTAGAGTCAATGGAAGTCACCTTTTCTCAGGTTCTTGTACCACCAGTGTCTGGAGGGTCACTTGCAGCTGTTAAACTACTGGCTTTAATACACAAAGGTGCCAAAAGATGTCATTTTTGTAGTATATTCTTAGCTGTACTGGCAGTGTGGCTGGCATACACGTGAGCAGGCAGAAGTGGGGGAAATCACTCTGTCCACTTCCTATTCAGGAAGCTTCTGGACTAGAAAACAGAAGGAACTTCTGGCTGAAGTGACTTTATATCCACTAATTGGCTCTCATCAAGCATTGCCAGCTGTCAAATGTAAGCATCGTGGCTCTTGTTGACAGCCTGTAATGCACCCAGATGATCAATCACAGCCCTGCTTGCTTTGCCAGGCTTTGCTCCTCAGTAATTGTTTCTGTCAAGGGGGAGGTCTCTGCCAGGAGCAGCCCCAGCACCCTGACAGCAGGCACAGAAGGGAAGGCTTTGTCATGCCCTTGAGCACAGCACCAGGAGCTCTCACAGACTGAAAGAAAGCACCTTCTCCCTGCCGTGTGCTCCAGACCTTTTTCCCATCATTTTTAATCATCCATCAGCACAGTAACAGCACTCAGTGCAGCCTCAGCTGTTCTGCGGCAGCATTTCATCTCTCCCTGGTGTTACTTACACTGCTTCTCCTCTGCCTCCTCCTTTACCTTCACCCTTTGCCTCTTGCATGACTAAATAATAATGTATGTTCAAGGGAGCTCTGGCTGTGCCAGGGAAGGGATCTGCCTGTTAGAGCTGGGTGAGGGCATCTCCTTGTGCCTACTGGAGCTGGGTGAGGGCATCTCCTTGTGCCTGTTAGAGCTGGGTGAGGGCATCTCCTTGTGCCTGCTGGAGCTGGGTGAGGGCATCTCCTTGTGCCTGCTGGAGCTGGGTGAGGGCATCTCCTTGTGCCTGTTAGAGCTGGGTGAGGGCATCTCCTTGTGCCTGCTGGAGCTGGGTGAGGGCATCTCCTTGTGCCTGCTGGAGCTGGGTGAGGGCATCTCCTTGTGCCTGCTGGAGCTGCTGCAAACAGCCCTGGCTGCTTTCTGAGTGTGCCTTCAGCCACAGCACAGCCTGGAGGTTTCAGGGTATAGCTCTGAGGTTTGCAGGAAGAGGAAGGTTCTTTGCCTCACTGAGAGAGAGGGCTTTAAGATTTCTAGAGGTATTGAGGAACTCAGATGACAATACAGTACTTGGTACCCTTTCTTTCTAGACCTGTAACGTTTTTTAAAATACTGTAAGGACTAATATTTCCCAAGTGTGAACTCAGATTTCAAATACCTGTTTCACTCTCTCAGAAATATTCCACCATTTATTGAATATATTAAGAATTTAATATTCTAGTTTTACAGCTTTTTAATGGACGAAAAGTTTGCACGGATAAATTTAAATTAATTGAATGATTATGCCAACAGCATTTAGTGCCCACATATACAGTAGCTCTCATTCAAGGCTTATGAACTCCTATAGGAAGTTATTTAAGCAACATTGCCTCTCTCTAGAAAATCAGGATTGCTGGACAAGTCCAGGTTAGCTGTTGAGAGACCCTGTGTCCCATTCCTGTAAGTGACCAGCTGGATGGTGGTGGATATCAGGTGAGTTTTTAGGCCTCCCCTGGAAGAACCAGGCTTGTTAGCATTGTTACAGAGGGGAGAATGCTCACTGAGCTTGGGCTTCCTCAGAAGACTGCACTAGAAGATCTAAATTGGGCCTGAAAAATAATCAGTCTGTGAATAGTATTTCAGGACTAAAAATAGTCACTGTCATTTGTTATCACAGTTGGTACCACAGGCGGTTTCCTGCAGTTATTGTGGCCCAAACCACTGGTCTGATACACAATGGTTTTCAGTTAAATAAAGAGAATATTGGAACAGGTCTCTATGATACATACATTCAACAGAGTGTTTGTGGAATTCGTTCTGTCTCTTTGCTACAAATACTATGTTGAATGTAGTTCCTGACAATATTTGTCTTAGCTGGTGAGTCATGAGATAGTTTCAGAATCTCAGAAGGAGTGGTTTAGGACAGCTCGGGATTGCCCATGGTTTTTCATTCAAGGAATACAATTATGGGCACATCTTTTGCTTAACTTGCATGGTTTGTGGGGTGGCTGGGAAGGACCCATGCACGGCTGCTCCCTGATTGCTGTCCAGTGGCAGGATGTGCCTCAGGGGTAAAATATTTGAGACTTTGCAACCACTGGTCCTTGTGGCTGAGCTGGTTTGGCATCACTCTTGGTATTTGAATTGATGATGTCTGAAGGATGACCAGAAAATACAGTGAGTTTATGATTACATTTAAATTGTATCATTTAGACCCATTGTTTAGGGAACACTGAAGTGTTGGTGACAGGGAGAATTCCATTTAAACATGTAAAAAGTCATGATGAGATAAACCCACAGATAGATTTTTCTTTTTTTCTGAAGAAACAGAAATTTCACCCCAAAATTTCAGATTCAGGAAGATTTTGAATTACTTGCTTGAACTTGGTGAAGATAGGTGTGTAAGCATCCTTACAGATATTTCATTGATTGGATGCAGGTTTTTCTGTACTAAATTATTCCTGTTCATCTGGGCTGTTTTACCTGACAGTGACAGCTGTCTAGAAGACACGTGTCCCTTTACCAAATTTCCATTCAGAATGTGCTAGCTTGGTACGCTGAGCTTATCTTTTCCTGTATTTAATGGTATTATTCCTCAAGGAACACACTGAACAGTTTCATACTAAAGCTACAAAGTAAAACTTTCGTTGTGGTTACCTGTCCTTGGATGAAAAGCCTAACGAACCTGTGAGAATACCAACTATCTTATATAAAAAACAGTTCACACACTGATAGCTAAAAAGTAGTGGCAGAAAGCTGAAAGGCATTTTTCCAGCTTTAGTACTGGTTTTAATTTGTGTAAGATGTGTAACTGGTGAGGTGATAGATGATTCAAGGTGTGTTCCAAAAACGTGTAAGGAGAAGGGGCAGTCAGAGATATGAGGTGACTGATTGGGTTTATAAACTAAATATGTAGAAGGTTTCAAGTAGATAACAGATTAACAGTTGTATGACTTAATGTGTTAGTGATGTGTTCTTTACTTGAAGGACGAATGAATGATGGAAAAAATTGTACACCTAGAATATGTAATGAAAATTAATGATCTATAAGATAGAAGATATTGCATATTTTTGATTTTGCTGTGTTATTTTGGGAGTAACATAATAAATCACTGCACTTTTTTTTTTGCTTGAGAAGAGAAAAATGCATAGTCTGCAAAAGAGAATTTTAATCCCCACTATCTTAAAAATTGAGAATGGATAAAATTGAGTCTTAACTGCATGGAATGAGCTTCAGTAAACAGTGAACTGTTGATGAACAGTGATCTCAGGTATTTTTGACCTTATGCACCAAAATATCTCTCAGTCTACAGATTTTTTTTTTCTCGTCCACTGCATTAAGCTCCTTAAATTCTGAAAATAATTTCTGTTTGTGGAACTGTCTGATTGGGCCTAGTCCAGTACACCATGTCTCAGGCAAGTGAATAGGTAAGGCAGGGAAAAATAGAAGTTTCAGCTTGCAGTTGGAAATGGAAGATGCTGTCAATTAGGACTAGTTTCTTGATAATAATCCTTCATTAATTTACATACCAAGTTGTGGAAATTGATGAGACAGTGTAGCAGGTTTGGTGAAATGAGACACAGATTTATGACATCAGGCATCAGTTACTTGTGATAGCTTCTGCAAATGGAGGGGTGCTGGTGGATGCAGATTCCCCTCAGTTCTGGTAAATTCATGGCCTTATGTTCTGAAGAATCTTAAAAAAATTACTGTTCATGTTTAGGTGCAGAACAAATGATGCATTTACTCCTCAATAAGTACATACTGATTTCTACAGCACTTTTCTGAGATGAAGAAATACAACCAAAGAAAAGGTGTGCAGATTTTCCCTAGAGGTCATGTGTTTGCCACATGACATTTGTGAATGTAGGGAGGGGATGGAGGTTTTTCTGCTCTCTCCCAGCTTGGAAGCCGTGAGGAGTCTGGAATCTCCAAAAGGTACAGGATGAGAAAGTTCATGCTGATGGAGATTCTGCTTGCAGTCCCTCCCTGGAGGGGAGTCTGGAGACAATGCTGTCAGACATGAGGTAGTGATTTTGGCAGATCCTTGTTAGGGCAGTTGTGTGCAGCTGTCCCTGAGCAGACCTGTGTGAACACAAAATAAAGGCACAGTTTCTGTGTGCCCTTTTTTGCCTTGAATATGTTACCAAGGGTTTTGAGTCTTTGCAGTATCAAGAAGTACTTGTAGGGATTAGTCCAAGATTTTACATGAAGACAAAATAAGTCTCAAACTCAGCTATCAAAAGATTGCTGCCTGATTTTACTTGGCATAATCAAACATTTATCATGTGGAGATAAGAAAAGTTTGCTGATTATGTACCCTCAATTTCAAGTATGAGTCATTTACCTTTGCAATTACATGTTGTAGAATTTTAGATTATGAGTAGTACAGGTTAGTCTCTCAACTTTTATAAACTCTGCTCTCCAAATACATGTTTAACTCTCATCCCAGGACTGGTGCCTGGAGGAAGTAGTGGTCTTTTATGTTGAATGCAACTCTGGTGAAGGGGTAGGCATTTTATTGGAGCTTTTGTTCTCTTTATTTGAGTACAATTTTACAGTCACAGAACTCAGTCCTTTGTTCTCTTTCTGTTTGTTTACCACCAATGCCTGTCTTAGTGTGAATGCAAATATTTCCTGTAGTTAAGTAAACAAAAAACAAATGGAGGTCTCACAGCTGACTCCAGGCAAGCTTTTCCTCAGGATCTGAACAACTTAGGTATCTCTGGTGTTTTCAGTGGATTTTTGTTTGGGGTAGGAAACGTAACATTTTTAAACATTCCGTTTCACCATTGTACCACTCTTAATCCTTTTAATAGTTAAGAAGTTACACTTCTTTTCATCTTAACGTGAAACATGACCATAATTTAAGACACCAAAGCAGTGTGCCCTCCACCTACCAAACACCAGTAGATGCAACCTTGTCTTCACCTCCTTTATTACAGCTGCAACCCAAACCTCTGCCAGCTGCTGACAGTAATGGTGCTGAAAAAATAATAAAAGCAATATAGTGATCCTTGAGAACACACACACTCACAAGTTGTTTAAAACATGGAAGCCTGCATGAGTTTATTTGCTCTCTGGAAGGATTAAGGACTGTACCTTCTCATTTTAGTTTTTCCCTCCTTTTTTTTTTTTTTTTTTTTTTTCTTCTTAAGGGGAAATGTGTTTACTTATCTATACAGATCTTCCAGCATCTTTCAAGTGTCTCCTGTATCTCTCATGGAGGCATGCAAGATGTATGTTCTTCTGCACTAAAAAATGAAAAATTCACAGATGTGGTGGGAAGGATCCACAGACTGGGAAGTGCAGACTAAGACTAGTTCCTTATTTTCCTAGACCTTTGCATCACAATCGGATTACAAAAAGATCTTTCTCTTCCCCCTTTTCCTGATTACCAGAACTACCTAGTCCTTCTCCACTGTCAGCCAGAAATCTGGTTTGTGATATAATGTGGGCTTAAAAATATGAAGGCTTCCTTGTTTCCTCTTAGGTCTTCTAGTTGCAAATCAATCAGTCAAGGTTGCTGTTGTCCTTCTATTCATTCTTCTCCATTTCTTCCTCTGCTTTGTCAGGGCTCTTTAACAAGTGGAATCACCTATCTTAAGTTTAATGACTTAGCAGTAAAAGGATTGTTAAGAAAAACTCAGCAGAGGTATGACTGACTTTTTTCTCATCTTCTTCCAGAGATCTTTTTCTTTTAATGGTCCTGCAGCAGAGAATTCTCCGAGATTTTTTTTCTAGGCTTTACAGAGTGCTTTATGGTGCCTATTGGGTGGGCCTCTGCTCATTTGTAATGGCATCATATAATGTAAATCACAGAAAGACAACAGATTAGGAGCAGGGCAGGCAAAGACAGGAATACTACTATGCAGACACCTTAGAGAAATTCATCTGGCCAAACTGGCACATTTCTGCACATTGTGTGCCATGAATTTTGTAGAGAATAAGAGAACCTCTTTCCTTGGTAAGAATAATTTTGGCACAAATGCAGTAGAAAAACTGAATGTTTTTTCAGTCTCTCCAGCTTAGTACCTAACCTTTGATGCAGATTTAATAGGGGAAATCAACCTCTGCTGGAATAACAAGAAAAAAAAAAAGAAAAGTGTTGGTTTATTGTGGCTCTCCTTGGTTGTGTACTGTGCAGGAGCAGAGGGATGGACAGGAATCATCTGTGCAGCTCTGCACTGCACATGTGCTGCTCTGTGCTCGGGCAGGAATCCTCTCTCTGTGGCCAGGCAGGGACAGTGAGGATGGACAGGAATCCTGTGTGTGCAGACCACACGCACAGATGGTGTGGACAGACAGGAATGTGATGTCTGGCTCTTTGTGTGAGGATTGGGGCACAGCACTTCTAGGTGCCCTAATAATTGGCCATACAGAAAAATTCTGAACTTCTGTTTAGTTTGGGGTAGCAAAGCTCTGTTGGTTGTCAAAGGAAATGCCCTTTCAACTCTTTCCTCCAGCAGTTAGCATGCAGGATTTTGCCTGGATTCAAAGATGAAAGCAAGGCACAAAAGAATTATACTGGGTTTCTCTTTCTTTTATATGCTACAGCTTTTAAAATTAATTTCAGAATAAGCACAAATATTCTTGAGGTTTCGTTGTGTGTTTTTTTTAAAGTTGCTATCACCACTGTTTATGTCATGTAGACACAGATCCATTGGTGTGTACACCCAGAACTGGGCTCTGGGCAGTCACAGACAGTCTGTGCTGGGATGATACTGAGCAGCTCACATCACTTTAGCATCCAGGAATTTGTATCTGTACATAACTCCTTTTTTTGCCAAGACCAGCATGTATAGAGGGGAGGGGGGGTTGCTATTAACAGCTCCTTGAAGCTGCAGGCAAATGCAGTTGAAGTGGTGAGTCATACAACAATAAAAGTATGTAACAATGAAAGGTCTATGGTCAAAACACTGGCATACACTTTCCAAAATTAAAAATTGCTGGATAAAAGAATGCTTTTACTATATTTATTGTGACTACACAGTCACAATAGACAAAGATTGGAAGACTTCCAAATCACTTCAGCTAGGAAAGGTGTCTGTAGATACACATGAGCAGATGGGCTGCAAATGATTTTGTTGAGCCAGGGGATCATGACTAGCTTTTAAGATTTTGCAGTAGGATGCATCTTGTGTGTAAATTCCTATATGAGATTTTGCCAGTCAGGGTTCATAGGTACCACTGGACTGAGAAACTCTCTTGTTTCAGACCAGGAGAAAGACTGAGACAAAGGCAGAGGGACTGCAGTGGTTGCGTTAGGCAGCTTTGTGAAGTTGAGCATATGCAAGTGGATTTATTTTGGAAAGAACTAAATAGAATAACAAAGGAAAGGGGGACTGAATAAGGTAGTTGAGAGTAAGATGAGCAGGATTTGGAGTGAAGCAGAAGTGAAAAGGGAAGGAGAAATTTCAGGCAAATACTCATGACAAAACAGGTGTCCCATCAATGATGTCAAGCAAAGCTTGTTCTGTGTTTCATAGAAATGTTTGCCTGTTCAATAGGATATAACATAGGTAATTTAGGGGGTCTGCCTTCAGATTTTGTATGGATTTTGTAAGACTAACCTCATCTCTAGTGCTTAGTGTTGATGCTTAAATTGCACAAGTTTAAAGTCATCACAAGATCAATAAAATGTTGATATGTATTTCCAGCCTTAGCATAACCTGAGATACCTTTTACATTTTGCTTTGTAAAACATGTCACCAGTCTATCCAAGTTCTTAGGAAGAGTTTATGCTCCAAAGCACATTTCAATTTGTTTTTCTCACTGCTTTTTTGTCTTTGCTTTTCTATTGTTCTATAAAATATGAAGTTAAATTTTTAGTTTGGACCCACAAATACACAGTGAGAGGGGGAAAATGAGCAAGGGGGAAAATATAATCAGAAGTTTTTAACAGTTTTATTAAAGAGGACCATGACAAAGACTGGTATTTCCTTTGGCATTGTTATAGAAGTAACATTTCACTTTTTTCTTAAAATGAGTTGTCTTTGGTGGTAAGTATCAAAGTAGATTACAGAGACAATAAACTATATCTATTAAACATGAATGGATCTTGAGAGGCTTGCTTGCTGCTGATCACTTGAGAATTTATAGCAGGTCAGCCTCCCAGAATCTTAAAGAAAGGCATGTACCAGAAAACTCCACTTGTGTGCAGCATGTAGTGCAAGGATATCTTGAGACTCTATATCCAAACTCTTACAATTCCAACAAAACCTGTTAGTTTGGACTGCAAAGAAGAAGAGCTCAAATGACAGTGCCATCCATCTGCTTAGCTGAGCTTTAGTTCCTACCCAGTAACTTTTCCATTTATTGACCACTTCCAACCAAATTTGACAGAGGAAAAGAAGTCTCAAAGATTTTGTAATTTATAGGAACTTAATTAACATCCACAGCTAGGTAGAGGCGACAAGAGCCCAGAATGGAGCTCCCACCCAGGGAAAGGCAGGGAGAGCTGAGCTGTGCTATATTTTGTTTGGCTGCAGCACACACACATGGCTGGCCACTCTGAACATCCAGACTTTCCCACTGGTCCCAGCTGACTCCTGCCTGCAGACACCACGGGGGAGGCAGGCTGCAGAAAGAGATTGTTCCAGGGGTGAAGGCCGTGCTCAGAAGGTGGAGAATGCAAATCCAAAGCACACAGATTTCATCAGTCAGTATAAAAGGGGTAGTAAAGTGGACTCACATGCTCTTCAAGGGTAGCCATGCTGTCTGCTAAAGAAATCACTGCTTTACTGATTACAGAAGTAGTGAAGACAGCACAATAGTCCAAGAGTGGATGTAGCAGCATAAATTAGAAAAAAACCAGTTGTTAAGCTAATCTAAATGAATTAGTCTTTTCTGTTTTAAGGGCATGTGGCAGCAAACAACATTGATCTTACATTCTGCTCTGCAGCAAGACCCCTCTCTTCATGGCATGGATCAGCCTTGCCCTAGCGAACTGCACCATAGGGCAGGCTCCTAACCCAAAAAAATACCTGCTTATTTTAAACCTAGAGTACAGAGGTTTTATCTGCTGAAAACTGGAATGTGAATATAAGCAGTTCTCTTACTGTACCTTAAGAATTAAAACAGCAGCTCATTTTGTTTGTTGTTCTGTCTTCAGATCAATTTCAGTCAATAATTTCTTGAGTTTTTTGTTGTGTGAGGGATCCAGGATTCTTTAAGGATGTTGTTATGGGTTACCATGTGTCCTGGTGATCCTGCCTGAATGGAGTTTCTCGATGCATAGGCCATCCATTCTCTACAGGTTAGATTTACTGTATAGTGTTTAATGTCCTCAGACTGCAGCACTTGCTCAGACATCTTTGAGATACAGGAAGACACACCTTAATGATATTTCTGCCTAAAAGACCCTTACATGCAGTGGAAAGATGCCAAAGAAATAACATACTTGGCTTGCTCCTGAGTAGTTAACCATGAGAGGAGATAGTTTTTATTTTTTAGTTTTTAGTTTCCTTTCAAACCTGTGACTGGGCAGGTTCCAGCTTTTGTGAAATAGGTAATTGAGAAAGGCAGTTTTATTACCACTGATCTTAAACACATCTTGTCTCTCTTGTCACCTTTAGAGATGTCTCTAAAGAGAGTAAAAGAGAGCTGAAGGAACATATAATGATTGTATGATATAACACAAAAAGGAATCCCAAATACAGATCTGATTTGGATCTTTTTGTGTGTCACTGGTTTTCTTTATATGGGAATCAGAGCAATAGATTTCAATAAGCTCTGTCACTGGCCAATTCCATGGTTGGTTTGTTCATCTCCTAAGGAACTAAGTTCCAAGAGACACATTCCTGTACAGGGAAAATTTCAGTTCCAAGTTTATTTTTTAATCCCATCCACATATGTCTGTATTTGTCAAGTCCCACAGAGCATGCCGTATCTGGATGATCTTCCTCCTTTAGTTTAGTTCTAAGGCTTTTTGAGTATGAATTATTCAGAATGAAGCTTCTCAGTAATTATCACATGTGGGGAGATGAACAGGAAAATGACATCTTTAAACACAGAAATCAGCTGGACTGATAAAGTCTTTCACTTCATAATGTAATGCTGTTGGAACATTGCCAGCAGCCAGTGCAGGAGGCAGCATCTCAGGTAGGACTGTGTTAAATCCTGCAGGCTTTGACAAACACCAGCAGCTGCACACGCACTTTTTTGGGCTCACAGAAACACAGGCTCCAGCATGTACAGAAACGTAGTGACAGAAATGGCTTTCATATCTGTGCAGTTGAAATTTGTGCTGGTTTGCTGCTAATAGAAAAATCTTAGTTGCTGATCTCAAACATAGCCAAAAGGAAAGCCAAACCTAACTAATAATGTGTCTCTTAAACCTTACAAACAAAGATGGCAACTCAGCCTGTGCCATCTCTTCACAAATTTGAAAAATGTCTCATTTCATTAAATATCATGAGTGGGAAGGGGCACAGAGTAAAATACTTAAACAATCTTTCAGAGTCCTAATGCTCAAGGTAGATATATTTAAGGTAGATGTAGATATACTCAAGGTAGTTGTGCAGGGCATCATATTCTAATAACAGGCAATAACAGGGGTTATTCTTCCTGTGTTTCTGACAGCCAGATTCCAGCAGGGAGCTGCTTGGACATTAACAGGGATTATGGCTCACTGCAGGTTTCTAATGAGTAGAAAAGAACTATCTGGAAGTCTTCACAAGTGCATAATCTTCAGAGATCCTGAATTCAGCCCACACTTAGAAAGAAAAATCACCTGAGTTTTTCCATTATATTTCTATGTTATTAGTGGTAAAAATGTTTCTAAACTGTTGCTTTTGCATGTGCTTCCAGTGAACATCCAGCTGAGATTAAAATGGGATAACTCCTTTAATGCACTGACACACTGCCTCCACCACATACTCATTTGTCACAAGTACAGTCATTATATTAATATTTACTTAACGTGGGAGTTTTTAAACTCTACATTAAAGGATTAATAAAGCTTGTTTAGACTGGTTAGCAAAACCAAAATTACCCCACGCAAATATTCTAGAAAAAATGAGAAAGTAGTCACTGATGTCATGGTTTGTGCTGTGTTTCATGGTGGAGGAACAGACTTGATGCAAACTCTTTGAGTAAGTTACTGCAATGAGCATGTGAAACAGACTGGGTTGGTAGAGAGAATGCACAGCTTCTGAGCTGCTATCTGCTGTTTATTAGAGAGCTTCTCTAGAGATACAGAAATGTGGAATCCCCATGAATAAAACTTGGTTTCCAAAGCTTGCCAGGGTAATGGTTACCAGAACACGAGCTGTCATGCAGAAATGCTTAAGGAAGGTATGTACTCTCATTAGAAAATACAGCTTTGTGCAAGCTTTCAAATAAAAACATTCTGTAAAATATATTATAAACAATGTCTGTAGTTAAATCTGTGGGTTTCAGATTTATACGTGGGATTCCACAATGAAGAGTTTGTCAGACGTGGGCAGCACTCCTCTAGGCTTTACCAGCTGTGTTCCAGAGCATGGCTCTGACTTTCCCCTAAACTTTGTGCATCAGCATCAGTTCTGGTTTTTCTCATGCAATAATTTAACTGGGATAATATCTGTTAATTTGGTCTTTAGTGTTGAGGTGCACAAGCAAGCTACCAGTGTGGCCTGCAGTGAACATCAGTGAACATAAAATAACTTACTTTTAGAAACCTACAGGTGAGAGAATGCTTTGAAGCAGCACCTCCATGAACAAGGAGCTTAATAATAAAATTCACTATGGCTGCAGTTTTGGCAGGTAAAATAGTGTACGTGTGCAGTTTGCAATGAAAGTTTTCAGGTGTTGGTTATGTTAGAACAGTTTAACCAAGGTAATTTCCTTGTTTAACCAAACATTAGTGATTATAGAATACAGGCAGAAGTGAACTATACAGTACCCAGGAAAAAATCAAGTAATGAAAATATAATGAAATCGCAACAGGACCACGGAAGAACCGAAGAGAGCATGTTTAAAGGAAGTTCTGATCATTCACATTCATGATTAAAACAGGTTTATCTCATGTTTTCTCCTGGTGAAAATATAACTGCCTGCTGTAGCAAGGGATAGGGAAGAAGAAAGAGTTAAATGATGACAAGAAGCCAAACAGGCATTAACAATAAGTTTATCAAAGAGGCAAAGGGATAATTGCAGAAAATCTGGGGTGCAAAAAGGGAGGGGTGGGCAAGAGCTGATATTTCTAGAGTATTATAACATGGGGAAGTTGGGGTTTTTAGATGCAGTACCCTTGGAGATATTATGCTTTAGACTCTGGTCTGCAGAGCCAGGGTCTCCACAGGCATTTCTGGCTTTCAGTCAGGAGCTGGAGAGCGTGTGGTGGCTCCTGAGTAATTTTGAGAATTGACACCAGTCTGAAGGGTTTGGGACTGTTCTTTTGCATGGTGGAGAAGAGAAGAGCATTGTTAAGGGCTTTGAAAGTTGTGGAGGCTTTGGGGAAGGTGTAATTGGAAGGCCAGGAGTAATTTTATGAAATCTGTCAAAAAAAAAAAAAAAGGTGAAATGAAGGTACCTTCTGGAAAAAAATCAGGAAACCTGTTGGTTTGTGGAGTTTACCCAGTTTTTTCCTTTCCAGCATTTTTTCTGCACATGCATGAAGGAGGTACCTGTAAGGGCACATGGTATTTTTTATAATACAATACAAATTTTTTGTAAATTTGAGTCTGACATCCAGTTCCTGTCATTGCTAGTTCTGCTTACAGCTCTGGAGCTTTTAGACAAAAGCACTCCTGACACAACTGATTTGTCTGCACTGCTCATTTATTTTCTCACAGGACCCCGTGGTTAAACCACTTTGTTGTTCATACTTTTCACAATGATGTAGAAATGTTTGCCCTAGGATCTGAGCCATAACCTCATGAGGTGGGAGAGGATTGTATAATAGCACCATGACAAACCAGCTCAGGACTTCAGGATGTTGGCGTGGTTCCCCACAGAAAAGTAAACGGTTTGTTTTGAAATCATTACAACGGCCATTTGCTCTAGAAATTTCCATCCTTTTGGACTTTTTTTTCTGTGGAGGACCATTAGGAGAGAATCTCAGTTCATGTACTTACAGTGGTTTTTTTAAATTTCCAAGTAAAAGTTTGTCATTAGTAGTCCAGTCCTAAGCAGAAGCCTTTTATTTGTGTGTTTGATATTAAAAGAACTGTAAAAATGTTATAATATTATCTATTTTATTTGCAACTCTGCTTGGACTTTAAGTGTTGGAAAATAATTCTTAGTGGTATCCATCAGGAAATATACTGCTTTTCTTCCATCTATTGATTTTTGCCTAATTCCAGTGATAAATGCATAAATTAATTCCTGTAATGGAATCACAATACTGATTTTGGTATTTTCTTGCCAAGACTTGTCACAAACATGCACTCCTAAATTAAAAGCAGTTGCAGTGGGAGGTCAGGTTGAATTAAAGGGGGAACATAGAAAAATGTCCTTCTAGGTCATCTTGTCATCACCAGGACACTGCTGAGATTGTTCTGGGTTTAAATGTTCAAAGGGCTGTCACGGAGTTAGGCAACTAAACCACATTTGGCAACTAGGAGGGATTTTGGAACTTATCTCCCTCTTCTTCTGAAAAGTTGAGCTTTGAAACTGTAAAATGATACGATGAAAATTCCAAATAATAAGAATTGCAGCATATTTTAGGTAGGAGTAGACTTCTGTGTCTGGCCACCTGCTGAAAGCATCACTAATTAGAGCAGCTTGCTCAAGGCCTGTCCAGCCGCAGTTTCAGTATCTTCAGGGATGGAGATGCCACAGTCTCCTGGCAGCCTGTTCTGGCATTGGATGTACCTCATTATGAAAAGAATTTTCCTGTCTCTAATCAGAATTTTCTGTGTTTCATTTTACATCCGTCATCTTGTGTCCTATCCCCTCCAGGAAGAGTGTGGCTTCATCTTCCATATTTCCTCCTATGAAGTAATTTTAAAAAGCCTCCTCTTTTTCAGGCTAAGGCAGCCCAAATCCATCAGGTACTTATCCATAGCTGCTGCCAAGTATTAATGGTAGGTTGTTTGACTTGAATTTAGGTGACAGAAGCACACACCCTCTTCAGTTTGACTTCAGAATTCTCTCTGAGGGAGACTTTTTGCTGGCCAGACCCAACCCAGAGGGAGGTGTGTGTCCTCCCTGAGGCCTGGGTGAGGAACATCACCAGGAAACTTCCCAGCCTGCTACAGCCCACTGTTTGTTACCCACTTATGGTTTTCTGAGTGGGCAGCAACGAAGTCTCAGCAAAAAGGATAAAGACAATCAAAAAGGGCCTCAGAGCCTTGGGAAAACTGGCCAAGGGATCTGGAGCACAAGTTGTGTTCTCTTCTGTGCTGCCAGCCGCAGAGAATGATGGAGTAGGAAACAGGAAAGTCATGCAGATGAACACCTGGCTTCAAGACTGGTGTAAACAGCAGCATTTTGTGGTTTTTGGTCATGGGGCAGTTTATACAACACTGAGCTTGCTGGCAACAAATGGGGTCCACCTGTATGAGAACGGAAAAGAAATCTTAGCTGAGGACTCTGCAGGGCTCATTGAGAGGGCTTGAACTAGATTTGAAGTGGAACAGGGGCATAGCCAGGCTCGACAGAGGTAAGGTTGGGGCCAGCCTGCTGGGAAGCAGCTCTGAGGAGAGGGCCTGGGGTCCTGCTGGACAACAAGCTGACCATGAGGCAGCAGAGTGCCCTGCAAGCCAGGAGGGGCAGTGGCATCCTGGGGTATGTGAGGGAGGGCACTGCCAGGAGGGCATGGCGGTGATCCTGCCCTTCTGCTCTGCCCTGGTGCAGCCACACCTGCAGTTCTGGGCTCCTCTGGACAAGAGGGACACAGAGCTCCTGGAGCAGGTCTAGCAGAGGGTGACAAAGATGATGAAGGGACTGGAACATCTCTCTTACAAGGACAGGCTGAGAGAGCTGAGCCTTTTCAGCCTTGAGAAGAGATGACAGAGGGGAGTTCATCAGTGTCAGTGTCTGCAGGGAGGGCTCAGAGCATGGACCAGGCTCTGCTTGGTGGTGCCAGGCAATGGAACCAGAGGCAATGGGCAGAAACTGATGCACAGAAGTTCCACCTGAGCACGAGGAAGAACTTTTCCTGTGCAGGTGACCAAGCACTGGAACAGATTGTCCAGAGAGGGTGTAGAGTCTCCGTCACTGGGAATATTCCAGAACCCTCTGGACACAATCATGTCTCCCATGCTCTGGGATGGCCCTGCTGGAGCAGGGAGGTGAGCAGATGACCACTGTGGTCCCTTCCAGCCTGACCCAGTCTGTGATTCTCTGCAATATTTATATTCTTCTCTACCTGTACCAGCTAACATTGTTTGTTTAGGCTTTTTTTTCCTGTAATATAAAACATGCTGCCTCTATCTGAGAAGAGCTGTGCTTTCTTTCAGGAAAGTTAATGTGCTGTACTAACATTCTGCTAAACATCTGGGTTTCAATACACACACACACACACACACATGCACACACTGAAAGTCATGTAAGAATTTATTATTAAAACAATAAATTTCCAAGGAAATGTGAAATCGCTTAAAATCAATTGTTCTCATTGCAAAGAAGAAACTGTTGAAGAGACAGCCTTAAATATAATAAAATAATAAATATTAAGACAGTGCCTTTACAATAAACTGGTTGTTTAAGGATTAATGTGGCATGTTTCAAGTAGTGATTTATGAATGATGAGTCAGACTTGGAATTCAAAACTTGCTTGACAAAGCAGAGCAAACAATATAAAAATTTTGCATGGTTAAATTGCTTATTGCTTAAGCTCAATTTACTATTAGCTTTTGTTAAATTAATCCAAAATAAAATCAAATCCAGATTCAAACCCTGGACCTTCTCTCTCATGATCTGAATAGAGACAAGTAGAATCTGCATTCTCTAGCCTCGAGATGCTCATTAAACTTGGAGTTTCCAGTGAGAAACCATAGAGTCAAGAAGGGATTGAATCAACAGCTGGTATTTCTAGTGAGCTTTGAGCTTTCATTTAAAGCATTTAATTTTAGTGCCTATCTGATAATTTCATATGTCTAGCAGTAGGTTTCTTTCCTTATTTGTGTGTGTTTGTAGGTGCTCAGGGACTTCATTTCAGGTTAGTCTGTTAAAAGGGCTTTATCTCAACACTCTCCTTTGCAGGCACAGCCAGGTGCTGTATTTTAATGTTCATTGCAATGGTATTGTAAAAGTTAGGTATTCCATTTATTCTTACACAATTTATATTCTGTTGTGTGTTTTTGAAAATCTTGTCTCCTCTGGAACTTGAAATTTCCTAAGAAGTTGAAGAAAAACAAAGAAACTTGTTTAATATTTTGCTAATTCTTAACTTGACTGTTCAGGTATTAATTTTATAAGCCTTCATTATGACACTTTTTCTTCTCCAAGATTTAATTAACTTTTCAATTTCCTCACAGGATGGCTTTTGTATAATTCACATTTTTCTGACCAGTCTCAGAATTTTTCTGTTCTTTGATATATCAGTTGAAAACTGAATTGCATTTTGAAACTGGATGGACTTCTTAAGTAATAACTTATTATCAGCTTGTTTACTTTTTGGTTTTTTTAAACTGACTGCTTTCTGAGGGGTTCACTGGGGGTTTTTTAATTGACTTAGGGATGCCTAACTCATGTTTTCATTGAATTATTCTCCAAGTTGATGTCTGAACCTTAATCCCAAGAATCTATAAGAAGAAATTAGTTTCTTGTACAGCAGAAGTTTTAGTAGGTACAAGTCAGATGATACACTTAATTGCAAAACTAATTTAGCCTTAAAGGGAACAGGTTGGAATGTGTCTCCACAGTTTTTACCAATTCTCTGCAGTAACACCAACTGATGTTTAGGCATGTGTATTATTTTTTCTCATGTATGGATTTTGGATATGCAGTTGTATTAATACCCTGTTCCCTTTAGTCTCCATGATAACATTAGAAGGTGGACTGAGATTCTTTCTGCTTGGTTTTTTTCAATAGACTCAGAACCGTATGAAGCTGATGGCTGACAACTATGAGGACGACCATCTCAAATCCTCATCCCATTCCAACCAAACCAACCACAAGCCCTCCCCTGACCAGGTAATGTGTCTCTCTTTTTTGCTTTTAAAGTCGTTTTTAATATGAGGGCTGATGATTTTGTGTTGTAAGTAGTTTTCCCTGACAGTACCTTGGAACAAAAGCAGCATTCCAGAATGCAGTTATAAACCAGAACTGGATGTTGCTGGCTTTGTGTAAAGCTCCTGAAATGTGAATGAGCAGTTCCTGGTACCAAGCTGTTGTTGGGTGGGTGAGAGGAATTGAAAAGAAAAAAAAACTTTACTCTCCTAAAATGCGAGACTCGAGTCCTGTTTGACACATTCAGATTTTAGTAGCTCAGGTTTACTGCCTGAGTGTGTGAAGTGTCCAGGACTGTTTCTTGTCTTCAGTAGCAGGAAATCATGCTCCAGGATCAGCTTTCTGACCTGTGGATTGCATACGAGCAGTTCCCCTCATTTCCCATGAGGAAACCCTGGCCTCGGTGCCAAATGAGCACAGACTGCTCCCTCACAGACTCAATGGGCCGTGAGCTGAAGGAAAATCAATTTACCATCTCCAGAGCAGTGAGGAGCCTCCTGTGGCATTCACAAAGCACAGCCGTGTGCTTGCTAACTATCAGAGAGATTAACCATCCCTTGGGTAGCACAGAAAATGCCAACATAATTGCACATCCCATGTTGTAATCTCATCCACTCCAGTTTAATTAAAATATTAGCCGTCATTAATCACTGCCTCGATGGAGTGAAGAAATGCTTCTCTTTGTCCTCTGACTCATGTAGGAATTGGTGAGACCTGAAAGAAGGCATATCACTCTAGACCTTTAAGTGCCAACCTAGTGATACACAGAAATAATGAGTAAGGTACAAGAGGAAAGTGGCAAAAGCCAATTATGTATTCACCATGCAAAAATAGATCTTGAAAAATCTCCTTTCATATCTGCATCAGAAAACAAGAAGGAGTGTATATAAAGGAACAAACAAAAATTCTCATTTTCAAGGCAGCTTCCCTTTGCACCTTGATTTAATACTTCCTCCACTGTACGTTGACTGGCTTGAATTTTCTGCTGTGTTTTTGGAAAATGTTGATGTTACCTTTTCAAGAGAGTGGAATTGTTAATACTGGAAATTAAATGGATTTCCTCATCTTAATTTGGTGCAAATGTTAGAGTATCTGTTGTTTCTACACTGAAGTCTACAGAAAGCTGAAGCCATTTCCAGCATGCAACTGCAATATGTGCTTGCAAATGAATGCAGCGTGGCATTCAGAGATGAAATGAAAAGATAACGTAAAAACAAAATAAAATGTAGACATTTACAGAAATTCTACCAAAGACCTCGCAGGGAAGTGCAATAGGGAAGAGAGGGGGTGGGAGGAGGCTCTGATTGCAAAGGAGCATTTTGAAAACTGGCAAAGCCTACAAGGGAGCAAAGAAATCTGTACCTGGAGGTAGCTCAGAATAAGGAATGTAAACACTTTGTACTGCTATTTGTACTGACATTTGTGCTTTAAATACTAACCAACTCTTTATTTCATTCCCATGCTGCTCTGGCCTTTCCTCCCATTGCCACCTGTGCCCCTCTAGGATGAGGAGGAGGGTATTTGGGCATAACCAGTCAGATGCTCTTAGCTCAGCCATTTTGTTCAGAACGGTGAGAACCAACCTCTCCTGCCAACAGAAAAGTTTCTGACAGTCACCCCCACACCTCTCTGTGTGCTTTGTGAAACCTGGCTGTGCTCCCTCCCCTTACTGCCATGGCTCTGCATGAGGGTGTTTCTCCTGTGTCTATGTGCAGTTTGTGATTTTCTCCTTCCAATCATCCTGTCCTTGTTTCACCATGTTGTGGGGAGAACTTTCCAGGGCATGTAATTGAGTTTCTGTGCAAGAACAAGAGAGCAGGAAATGTCCTTCATATCATTTATCATTGACTTCATGGAGGAAATGTTTTCAGTCGGATTCTTTTTCAAAGCCGTTTGCACCATAGCCAAACCTGTGTGTGCTTTTTCCATTCTGGTTTGTAAGGAATTTGCTGGGAGATAGTGTTTCTCCTGAAGAGAATGTTCCTCCTGAAGATACTGTTCCTCCTGAAGGTTTCAAGCATGTTGAGATCTGCTGATGAGATTGCTGCCGTGCATGCTGGCCTAACTAGTCACAGATATTTATCAGCTCATAATACATGATTCTCTGTATGGACTGGGAGTATGAATTGTCTATAAATGTGAAGGCAAAGAGGAATATCCCCTTAACCTTCCTCTCTCCCTTCCGTCTCCCGCATTCTTTCAAAACAATTAAAAAATTAGGAGCTGTTCTTCATTTAAAGTACATTTTTGTTTTTCTATGTCCATGTCTACAATTTTTTATTTTCTGCTGTCAAATTGTCCCCACAACAACTCCCATTTTCAGTAGGGATGACAGTACAGAGGACAGAACCTTTCTCCTCACACCTGCCCTTTAGCAAAAAAACCTCTTACTGGCCAGGAGTCAAATACTGATTACTGCACTACAGTACACAGGATTCATTCATGCCTTGGAATATCAGTTTTAAAGCAGAATACATTTCTCTGAAGTACTTGAAGTATTTTAAAGGACTGATGACAATGTTTTAAAAATTTATATGAAACCTTTTCTTTCTTCATTTGTCCTTTCAAGAAAAAAATATTTCACATGAGGTTCTGTGCACTTTTTTCTAAGAATTTGATTTTTTTCATATCAGTTATATGAAAGAAAACTTCTGAAAATTTCTGTGGAAATATTGGATCCTTGCATTTCTGAAAATTATTGCTTTGTATTAGATTTGTAAAACATTCATGAGAGAACAGGGCACTCTCATCTCTTGCACTTGCTCAATTAACTACAGACTTACAGTCTGTCTGACTGTATAGATCAAATCCCTCTTTTCAAGCCAACCATCTGAAAAATTTAATCCAACTATGGCAGTGTCAAACTTGAATTTAATGCCTTGGGGTTTGAAGTGAGAAAATCTCTTTAGTGGACAAATTGATACAGTGCTTCATTAATTTCCACTCGCTGTTGATTTCACATCCTTTTTGAATCACCACTCCTGCAATGGTTGTGTGCTCGTGTACGCTGTGAAAAGTTTTAGAGATAATGCTTGTAAAGATCAGCTGAAGCACAGGAATTGAACAGGGGAGATCAGGTAAGTAAATGATGAAAAGGAAGAGGACACTCACTATGAAGGTAGGAGTAATTCTGATTTTCCTTCTGGAGAAAACATGGAATTTGTGTGGAAAATACTGAGAGAAAGATCTTCCTCTTTCCTCTCCCATCTGCTGATGCATTTAAGAATGCAACTGTGCTAAGAGTATTCTTTCTCATCATATACTGAATTAATGGGGGCTTGACATTAAATACAGCTTATCTCTCCAGTCTGAGGCACTTTCCTCAGGAAAGCTGTTACAGACTATCCCAGTCAAAATAATGAGTGAGCCAGCAGCCTTGCCTTCCATGCACCTCATCTGAGAAACCTGTCAGCCTCAAGATTGTCATGCATACATCAGCAGGGAAAGTATAAAGGTGATGGATGCTTCCCAAACCAGTTATTCCCAACAGAGTACATGTTTTTACCATGATATTCCATGTTCATTAAAAAAAAAGTCCTTACTCTCTTTGTAAAAGCTAAGATGATGTAAGTTACAGAGTCCCTATCCTCCATGTGTTAAATTTATGTATTACAATGATGAAATGTAACTAATAGCATAGGACTTGGCAATAAGTTTGTTTTTTAAAGTTCCTTCAGGTCTGTGGATGAAATCACCTCTGGTCAATACTGTATATTAAATGGAGTCCAAGAAACTATGTACAATAATGTACAAAGTTAACTACATTGTTTTATTTTTATGGTTTAGGTCTTAAAGCTTTTCCCCTCCAGCATTCTGGAATTGACTGATTTTAATATTTAATTATGCCAGGTCTGTACATGACAGCATTATCAGATAGAGCTCTCCTGAAATGGAGCACTGTTCATAAACATATGCACCCTCCCTGTAATTTCTGAGGATGGCAGTTTACATTTCAGTTTATAGTTCAATGTAAATACCTTCTTTCATCCTGGAATAGTCTTTCCTAGCATTTTTCACTCGACTCGTTTCCTTGCTGTGTGAATTTCTTATGACTACTTTTATTCCCCAGATGGAGCTCTATCCTCCTCTGCACCCAAGTGTATTCCAGTGTGATTTCACATGAGGATGTTTTTTGGTCTTTTTTAAATGCTAAAGTGCTCTGGCCAATGGCTTAATTAGTTATTACTCACTTTTATCAAGAGTAGTATGAATTTACACCTGAAGAGATCTAATACATGCAACAGGATAGGTGTGTATGTGGGTATATCTTCCTGTAAATCTGTGCCAGGTGTGTGCAACGTGGGGGAAGGAGAAGCAAAGCTTCCATACAGAGATTTCCCTGCTCAATTCATCCAGTTGTCTTGTGAAGCACAGCTGTGCTACCTATGATAGAAGAAAGGGTGGGTATGGTTCAGAAATCTGCTTCATCCACTCATCCATTCATTATTGAAAATAATTATTATGCTTCTTAGAGCAACAGTGGAATGGTCAAAGAGCTAGCATGGAACTGGCGTGCATAAAAATGGGGATATTTCAAGATACTTGCAATTCCTATTACTGTAAAAATATTTTAAGACAAAAAGGCTCTTTGTGACATTTTTCTTTAATAGTCAAGTTTGACAAATTTTAACTCAGAAGCCGTAAGCATTGTGAGCTGAGCACCAAAGACACTGCAGAATTTAGCACTTCACATTTCAGAGGTGATGTCTGTGGTGGAAGGAGGGGGGAAGTCATTACAGGCAAATATTTGGCTCATCTTGAGGCTTAATGTAATCTTTGCCAGAGCGGTGAAACCACGTGAAGTTTTCACTGGGATCGCTACAACACTGAAAGTGTCTCTACTGTGGGAAGTTTGAGGAGAACATTGATTTTTTTTTTTCTACATTATTTGATGCTGATTTTTTTTAGTGAAGTAAATATTTTTTCATGGTGAGTTCCATATTTAAATTACACAGGCATTCATTCACTACATGAATGTGATCTTCTCTCCACGAGACATATTCTGTAGAGAACTGCTTGTCCTGCTGTCACACCTTTGAGGTTCTCAGTATTGTCACTCACTACACTGTGACCTCATAAACCTTTTGACTAGATTTATTTTCAATATGGTCTTTTTAATTGTTAGATCATGCAAAATGGTCAGAACCACCAGGCCTTCATGCCTGACTCATATTACATTGTAATTTACTGGACACAGTACTAGACCACAATTCAGAAGATAAATTCTTTCCTGGCATCGTCTCCAACCACTCACTTCTTCTCTTTCTCCCTGTCTCAAATTCTCTAATTGTAAAATGAGCTGAAGTTTTTGTAAAAGTGCAAGTTCTGCTTGGGAAAAGCACTGTAGAAGTGCTGGGTATTATTACTGTGCAGTGTTTGGAAATTGTCTTGTTAAAGTGATACGATGGTGATTCAAATACCTCATTTTGAAATTGTTCCCAAAATAATGTTAGATTTGTATTTGACTCTATTACTACTTCTTTTTTTTTTCCCAAGATCCTATCCCTTCCCAAGAAAAGGGAAAATAACCCATATTTTTGACAAGCTGGCATTGCAGCATGCTGAACAAAGCTCTTTAGACCCCCGTCTCTTGTTCTTTACTGTCATCTCTTGTCTTCTGAAGAGTCATTTCTTCCCCTCTCTAAAAATCTACAAACTAATTGTGTAGTATAATAATGATATTACAATTCTTCATCCAGGTGGGTAAAAGCATTGTGAAAGTGTCTTATGCTTGCCTTGGAGTCACATCCTGTGCAAAATTTGAAGGCAGCTACATGAGATGATCTTCCATTGCTTAAACATTATCACTTGTCCTGACTGAGAGAGAGAGGCCAGATTTGTTTTGTCACATTGGTGGCAGTCAGGGTTCTTCACTCCCTCTTTTCAGATGGGCAACCTTTTAGTAAGAACCCTAATGGGATGAACTCAAATAAGGTGATGTAACTAATTAATCCTTAGGAGGGTTAGAGAAGAATGCTGTCCTTGAGACAAAGTCAGCTTCTGCTCCTGGTCCTTTTCTTCTTTTCGAGAACAATTCTTCTTCTAGCTTTTTTTTTAACTATTATTTTGCTGTTTAATACCAAATTTCTGTCAGAAGAATGTATTCTCTGTCCAAGAATGTTATATCTATGAGCACAAAAGAACTGATCTTGATACATTGTTCATCTTCTTTCTGATCCCAGAATGATAAGACTAAGATTTCCAGATGGAATTTTGTAATCTGCAGCTCTGGGATGAATTAAGCACTCACAACAGAGGTATAACTGGACTGTATCACTGTCTTCCTATTATTCTTACAGATCAAAGAAGAACACAAGTAGATACTTACAGTCTAAAACATTCAA
Source organism: Drymodes brunneopygia (assembly GCA_013400955.1). Classification (NCBI taxonomy): domain Eukaryota; kingdom Metazoa; phylum Chordata; class Aves; order Passeriformes; family Petroicidae; genus Drymodes; species Drymodes brunneopygia. The sequence goes on from VZTZ01039795.1 coordinate 903,788, forward strand.
AACAGATGGCTGGTTTCTTTTTGTGGAGATTTGTGCTTTTCAGCAAAACAATTGCAAAAAGGCCATCATTCATTTCTGCCAGATGAGATTGTGCCAGGTCTGTGTCTTATTTTCTCTTTTGATTTGCAGCTGAACATGATCTTCTACTAGTGGCTTGGTCTTTGTAGCAAGTAGGAATTCTGCACTCAAACATTATTGTTTCTGGCCACTTCCAGGGAGTTGTTCTTTGCAGTTTGTGTGATAGTCTCTGCTATCTCCCAATTTTCTGAGCTCTGGCACTCACAGGACAGAGACAGAGGAGGAACAGCTGCAGCCAAGCCCTTTCAGTTGTCAGGAGGAAAGAAACTGAGGGAGAGGGGAGATGAACAATGTTAGAAAAAGAATCAAGCCCAAACTTGCTTTCCAGTGCAGTAACTATGCAAATAAGCTCCAGAGAATGGTAACTAAAATAAAAACTGTAGGGGCATGTAGCCAGTCTAGACACTGCATCTTCCTGGCTGGTAAAGTTCATGATGACTGATGGACATGTCAGGATGGACAGTTCCATCTCACAGTAGGCTCACCACGGCCTCTCCAACTACATCTGATTGCTGAAGTAACTTCTAGATGAGAACTACTATATGTATGTACGAATAGGTGTATTTATTCATGGCATTTTGCATTTGAATGTAGAGCAAGCAACTCCAAAAAGACTTCCTAAAGACAGATAAACCTTCACAAGTCTTTGCTTTGGAAGTGTCTTTCAGCAGGTAGAGAGCTGTAACAGCAGAATGAAGCCCCAGTGTTAGAGAAGGGCAAGAGCAAGATTCCTGTCACCTGCAGACAGGGAGGTTATAGTTCATCTGAACAGGAAAAGCCCTGGTGCTGTTCTCTGCTAGACTACTTAAGAAATACCTTCTGGTTTGCATTAGCAGTGGAGCAGGGAGACAGCAGAGCAGCCCTGACCCATCAGCACTGCCATGGACACTCTCTCCCAGTGCCCTCTGCCATGTTCTGCTCTCCTGACATGTTCTGCTCTTTTATCCTTTGTGATGGGAAGAAGCAATAGACAAAATACAGCACAGCAAGAAATGTGTGTGCTTTCTTATTCACTGCTGCGTAGACAACAATTGCTAGAAAGCTGGTATGCATTAAAAATATAAGCAGGTTGTCCTTATTCTCAAGCTGCTGTGCTTTTGTAGAGAAGGTATCAACATAAAATCTGACTGATGCTGTGAAATCAAAACTTGCCTAGTTGCACCTACAAAAGTTAGATCAGGAGAATGCTATTTAAATCCACATTGTCATGTGCAAGCTGCAAACAGTTGTTAAACTATTTTTGCTTACTGTCAGGCTACTTTTTTTTCCCTTGATGATAATTGTCAATATCATCAGTCTGACTATCCAGTTTCACAGCTTTCTATAATTTAATTTATTACTCAAAAATTTAACCTGGTAACTAACACAACTTACAGGGGCAAAGTGATGGGCAAAGTGTTCAAATGAGGGAGATTTTAATAATAAAGAGGTGTGAGGTGTGCACAGAGCAGTCAGTTTATGTAGGGGTAAGAGATCGAGCGAATGCCCTTGCCTTTGAAAGGAAGGGACTGAGGAAACAGGTAAAATCCAAGCTGTGTGCAAGCACCCCTTTCAGCTCTGCTGAGGTATCTCACTCCTGAGCGTTCATGTTGCCCTTGGTCAGTTAGAAGCCCCTCAATCAGTGTTTCATTTCTGATCTCCAGCAGTCCCTGCTGTTCCTCTCGTGCTTCCCTGCCAGCTTTGCTCCACAGCCCACGTTAGTGAAAGTTGCCAGTGTCATGGAAAGCACTTCTGGGTTTGTTATGTATAAAAATATTTTAGAACTACTTGCTCCTTTTCAGTGCTTTAGGAACTCTACCAACCCACTGTAATTCTCTGCCTCACCTACATGGTGGGGAAAAGATTTTATTTAAACAGAGGGAGCTAATGACAAAATTCCTTTCCCTAGTTTGTGTTTTCTCTGCTCTTTTTTTCTGGTCTGGATTTTTCCCAAGGTGGAGGGTGAACTCTGGAAATCATTAATCCATGGGATTTGTTCATGGTGTATAAAAATTTCAGAAATAATTTGCTATATAAAAATTACCTCCTAATTGATTCTGTCAGAAAGGAACTGAGTAAGACAGCTCTGTCAAAATAGCCAGAATCTCTTTTAGCTCCTCACATATATTGTTCTGGTTTATGAGGAGAAAATCATAAAAATTAGAGTTAAATCCTTTTTTTTTCGTCTTTAAAACAAATCTAAAGAAAACTGAGCCTGTCCTTGAGCTTTTGTGGTGGGGTCTTCTGAAGAAACCAAGTATCTCTGTGCATCAGTGAACTGAGCTGAACTGAACTGAGGTCAAGATGTGTCTTTTTGAGAACTTTCTTCTGTTTCCATTTAAAATAATGAAGGGAAGACATCAGTGATAAATTGCTCTGAATTTGGGAAAGCTTTGCACATTCTGAGCCAAATTCATGCCTCATAAAACTCCATTGCATTCAGTGGTACCAGATTATTGTTGAACCCTTGTGTTTGTTGCCAAACAAACACAGTCTGAGCAAGAAGGCATAATTCAATTTGCCATGCAGATATTTCCAGATTGTGTCACTCAGTATTTTAGCTTATTTCCATATCTCCCAATAGAAGATATTCAGTTGTAGAAGCAAAATATCCTTGTCCGGCAATATCTATAATAAAACCCAGATACAGGGAGGTATACAGAGATTTGTCAGGTCCTTTGGAAATAATTTCTTTTTAACAAACATATGTGCTTACACAGGCTTTGGCCCCATCTTCTCCTATGCAATGGTAGTTTGGGAAGCAGGTTTTTTGGGTAGCATAGTTGCAACTGTACATAACAAAGTCTGAAAATAATTTTCCACGCTCACATGACAGATGTGATTGATAGGAGATAAAGGACTGCCTGCACTGTGTTTCCAAACATGTTTGTTCCATCCAGTCTGAAGTTTTGAGGAGATATTTGGTGGTGCTTTGCGTTTCTGCTCGGATTTTTTCAGAATTCCTTCTTAATTTGTGCTGTGCAGGATTTACAATGAACATTCATGGTGTGTAGACCAGGCTGGCAAGCTAGATCATTTCTCAAATTACTTAATTCCTTGGAAACTTTCTGATTCATTCCACCTACACTTCTTTGTAACACTTTTAATACAAAAACAGTCACTTTAACCTCACATTGTTTACTTTGACACCTGAGATTACTTGGCAGTTCTCTTTTATTTGCCTCTTGTTGTAGCTGTACTTCCAGGGATTTTTTTTTTTTGCCTCTCGAATATTCAGAGATTTAGGGGTAAGTTAAGAAAAACTACTGAATTATTTGATGAATGAAGACCACTTATCAGCATCACAGTGCCCTTTAAGGTTCTGTAGAGGATATAAACACAAAGAGTGTGTGCAGGCAGAGTAGTCAGGTTAATAGCGGGGTATGACAGCAATCCTGCCAGTGCCAAATGTTCATATGGCACTTTATAGTGCCTTTGCTGTGTCAGAAAATGGTTTTTTCTCCTTTTTTTTTTAAAGATTACTGCTGTTGATCCATGACCAACCTCCACACTGATGCATTATTCTGATGAGTAAGGCAAGTTGTATAAGGAGAGAATTTCTGCAAGGTCGAATGGTGCTGTTGCAAAAACAGACAGGCTTTTAGGGGTGTCTGTAAGACTTTATGTCAAAATGGCAGCTGCAGATTTTTTTAAGTAGAAATTTAGTAGGTATTCTCTGAAATTAGTTGATTACTTGGTTCTGCAAAAGAAAAGTGGTTGCTTCCTTCTGAGAGTAAGGGATTGTTGGCAGGGAGAAAGGTGACCAGGTCATTTACCCTTCTGCCTGGAGAAGGCATAATTTAAAGCTGGTGGTTGTGGTGAATTGCACATTGATTAAACTCTTCTTTATTCTGCAGATGTCTGTGCACATTTGCTGGTTCTCTTTTTCAAATAACCACCTCTGTATTTTTTGCATATTTCCAGTAGACCCTGCTGTGTATATATAGGTATTTAAATGCAGAGACTTAGCATATAAAACTTTAAAATCAATTACTCATATTTCTGCTGACCATTGTCCAGCAACAGCAGGAGTACCACTGAAGAAGCAGCATCACTGCATTCTAAAGCTTTTTTGCCCCAATGACTTGTAAAACTACCATTAGATTCACATTTGTCATACTCAAAGATTTTTTTAAAAAGTACAAAATATCAAAAAACCTAAGCATGTTGTTTTCAAACTGAATTTGGAGTATGTTCCCAAATGTCTTTATTAGTTGGTTGAGGTGGTTTGGGTTTGCATGAGAGTTTTGTCAGGCATTTCACATTTCTGCCTCAGAGTTGTAGTGATTACCTTTTTTAGTGAAATGTTGTCAAACTCAGCTGGCCATTAGCAATATTCTGAAGTTGAGGGTACATTAAGCAGACTTCATTCCATGCATTGATGAGGATGGCCTAAACCCATCCAGGCAATTAATGAATGAGGGCTGCTTTAGGAGTTATTCCTGGGTTTGGTCTGTTTTCCTAGAAAGCTCTGCAGCCCTGAGCTGACCATGAGAATGCACTGTGGGTTATGAACCCAGCACTGCCCTGCTTTTCCACTTAGCAAATGCTCTTACACCCTCTTGAGATAAGGCAGGACAGCTCTGCAGTGTGGGAAGCACAGTGCCCCTCACTAAGTGGCCAGCTCAAATTAGATATGGCAGGAACGCAGATATTGGGGCACTTCCTCCTTGACTGGCAGCGTTTAATGCATCCCAAGTGAGCGGAGTGATTGCTCTGTGAACAGCTCAGGGAGGGCTGCTGGTTAAGAACTTTCACACGCCTCATTTGGCCTGATTCCAGCTGGAGGTAAAAGAGGGAAGGGTGCAGGAGGAATGTGCTTCGAAAGGGGATTTATCCCCAAGCAGTCAAATTCACCAGGCCCAGTTCTCTCAGCCTTTTCTCAGAAGAGAGATGCTTCAGTCCCCTCATCCTTTTTGTTGCTCTTCAGTGGACCCTCTCCAGGAGCTCCATGTCCCTTTTGTCCTGAGCCCAGAGCTGGACGCAGCATTCCCAATGTGACCTCACTAGGGCAGAGCAGAGGGGCAGGATCATCTCCCTCACCCTACTGGAAATGCTTTTCTTAATCCACCTCAGAATACTCTTGGCCACAAGGACACTCTGCTGGCTCATGGACAGCTTTGTTGTCCAGCAGGACCCCCAGTCCTTCTCCACAGAGCTGCTTCCCAGCAGCTCAGCCCCAGCCTGATGGGGTTATTCCTCCCCAGGTACAGAACCCTGCACTTGCCTTTGCTGAATTTGACACTTCTTCCCTGCCCATCTCTCCAGCCTGCTGAGGTCCCTCTGAAGGGCTGCACAGCTCTCTGGGGTATTGGCCACTCCTGCCAGCTTGGTGTCATCAGTGAACTTGCTGAGAAGCCACTTGCCCCTTCATGCAAGTGATCAAGTCAGACAATACTGGGCCCAGTAGTGACCCTTGGAGAAGACCACGAGTGACAGGCCTCCAACTAGACCCAGTGCCACTAATTACAACCTTCTGAGATCTGCCCTTCAGCCGGTTCTCCACCCACCTCCTTGTCCCCTCATCCCCTCCTGATACAACAAAGCATTATTTTTATATGTGTGTTTATATCTGCAAACAGAGGTTGCCCTGAGGCTGCAGGGTTTTTGATAAAGCACATGAGCTCACTTTCTCTCTCCTGCAGGTTTCTTGCCTGTCTCCTCTGCCATGGCTGCTGTGGCTGTGGCACCACCCTGGTGTGCTGGTGTGGGCACAGCGCTGGGCAGGACACAGAGCCTGACATGAGTTAGCTGCTCAGCCATGCCTCAGATCCTCATCCTCTACAGAGGCTAATCCATGTAAAACAGTGTTTGAAACAAATAAGTGAGCCCTGACAGCCTTAGTGAAAGGGGTCAAAGCCAGAGTCTTTGTTGAAAGTAATGCCAGCACCCTGTTCTGTTGACTCAGAGATTATCTCCCTCCTCATTCATTAGCAGGGTCAGAGGTGTCCTATTGAAAAGATATCCCCAGCCCACTAACAAAGAGCAGGTGCAGCTTCTCCCTGGGAACACCAATACCAGTTGCCAGGACTTTGGCAGGGCTTCCCAGCTCTCCCTGCCCAGCACCTCATTTTATGGAGAGGAGGCCCTAAGCCCAGTTCTTCCCTCATTTTTCATCAGCTGCAAACCTTAGAGGTTTGCATTACTGTGGTTTTGAATGTGTGCCCACAAACATCCAGAACAAATGAAGCAGTACTACTGTGGAAGGTCATAGTGAGGGATGCCCAGTAGGTATTTGTGCACTTGAGCTCTATATTTTTGTAAAAAAATGAGAAATGGTTCTTCAGATACTTTTTATGGGAACTGGATGACTCTAGTTTGGATTGCATTGAGGAACGATGATTAGATTCAGATTGGGTAAAGTATAATGAAATAAAATAGTACTTTATTAAAGTCCTTTGATTTCAGGTTTTTAGTTTGTTATATAGAATCTGGCCTGTTTGATAAAAGTCATTGTTTTTTCAAAACTATAGAAGACTATACTTTAGCTATGAAAAGATTATAAAAAAATAAATTTTAACTTTCTGGTGAAGATGTGTCTCTATCCAGTTTCTACAGCAGAGATGCATTCATCTTAGAATTGTTGTGTTTTGGCATCATTTGAAACTATTCTCTTTAGAACATGTTTATTGCATACTTAATTTACAACAAAGTGTTTGTTGGCAAAACAAGCTAAAAATCTATATTGCCGTTGCCTTATTTGGGGACAGACACCTTTTATCAGAAAAATCATTTCTTGTTGAAATAGTTAAATCAAAGTATTGCTGGATAATCAGTAGGGTTAATGCATTCAGTTTAATATTGTTTCATTTTTCACCCATATCACCATTATTTGCCACACTAATCACACAGCTGTCATCACTACACCCTTTCCCCAGTGTCCGTGGTTTCTTTCCGGATGGTTGGTGGTTATGGACTACGAGTGCAAGGGAAGGGCTGTTCAGGTTTCTTCCACTGAGAAGCTGAACAGGATTTTAACTTAGAGGCTGATCTTTGCCTCCATCACTGCCTGGGTCTCAGACTGTTCCTCACGGTCTCTGCTCTTATTCCAGATAATTCAGCCCCTCCTAGAACTCGAGCAGAACCGCAGCAAGTTGAAGTTGTACATTGGCCATCTGACAGCCCTGTGCCACGAGCGCGACCCCCTGATCCTGCGCGGCCTCACCCCGCCCGCCTCCTACCACCTGCAGGATGACCAGGCAGCCTGGGAGAAGGAGCTGCACAACATGACCCAGGAGCAGGTGAGTCTGTGGGCTCAGCTTGGGAGAAGGAGCTGCACAACATGACCCAGGAGCAGGTGAGTCTGTGGGCTCAAGTTCTGAACAAAGGCCTGAACTTGCTGGTTTAGGCTTTATTGATGCACCATACCAAAATGTGCTGAAACGGTGCTGTAAGTGGTGAAAGCAGGCAGCAAAGATGGACTCTTCAGCTGATAAAAGGAGTCAAGAATTTTTTTAATCATTGCCATATAATATTTATTATGGAATTTCATCTCTGTTGTATGTAGTTGAGGCCATGCACCTACATACGCATGGGAAATCAAATTGCAAGGTACCGCTTTTGCCATGTTTTAATTGTTAACAAATTCTAGCTGCTCTCTGTAATTCAATGTAGTCATCAGGATCTTAAACCTTACTTTAATTACATAACCCATTTATACTTTAATTGAAACATTTTTATGAATCTCTTTATATAAATGAATGCACTGTCCTTACCTGCTGTTACAGAATATTCTGCCAGTAATTTCTACTGCTGGCCACCTTACCTGCATACCTGAATCAAGATTGAACTCAGTGTGCTGGATGTGATACACCTGTGCTTATATACACAAACAGGGACTTCAGAAACTCAACTGTGGATTTCCAGGAGTTTTGGAATAAAGAATTGAAAGGGTTTAATAAGAGTTTGTCAGATGAAGTCTCCACAAGAGGCTGTCAGTCTAGTTATAAATCAGCTACTGAAATAATCTTCCTTTCTCCTAGCTCAGATAATATCTTGCCTTCCTTATTCCCTTCATTGGCAGTTTTTAATCTTTTTTTGGACTATAATTCACCATTCCCTACAACCTTTTTTCTAGTTCCTTCCTATTTCTCTTTTCATTTTTTTTTATTTTACTATTTTAGTCCTTTTTTTTTAATTAAACTACGACAAGGAACTTGTACCAGAACTAAATGTGACTAGTTTTGTCTTTTTAACCCTGACTCTGGATTATAATGCCAAGTCTTTCACTATTCACTTTCAAATGTTTTATACCAGACTCCATCCAGTGTGCACACAAGCTAGTGTAAGGCCTGTATAGTTAAAAGGGGATTTGTGGATCAGTGCACCTATCTTGAGCCTGTCTTGAGCACTTCAGCTCTGGTTTTCTTCCTTTGTGATGTTAAAGCTAATTTCCTTGAACTTTCAATTCAAAGCTGAATTTTGATTCAAAAATTGGAGAGAGCAGCCAAATTGCAGGAAACCAATAGAAGCATGTCTGAGAATTCAGAAAGAGCAGACCTCTGGAGATAAATATGCCCATAACAGGGCTGAGATAGTACAAGATAGTCATTCTCTCTCCTTGTGCCTGTCTTCATACATTTACTGATTTATCAAGTGCTGTGTGCCTCCCTCAATATCTCCATTTGCCTCTATGGGCATGACACATTCCCTTTCCCTTCAGAGCCTCCTGGCTTCTGGAATCACTGATACAGGATTAAAACTTCTTCAGTTTAATGCATTAAAGCCTTACAGCTCCTATGTTATAAATCAAAACACGAGGCATATTCTTTTGAGCCACCTTGTCTGTCAGACTGGGATGAAGCAGTGGGTGACAAAACCTGTAGCATGTGTGGGAGGCACCTCTGAAAATGACAGTGGGTATGGGCAAAATCTGGATATCTTGAAATAAATTGCCATGTTAATTATAGCTGAGGTGATCTTTGTGTATCAGGATCTGTGGGGACAGGTGGTATTTGCTATTTGATCAAGAGATGTGGGTAAAGTAAATAGGAAAGGCTCTCTTTGTCAAGTTCTTCTGAATAGTCAGCCCAAAAATAATGTTTCCCATTAAAACTTTGCTAGTCCACTAGCAACATTTATGGGTTACACAGTAAAGAAAAGCATTGAGAGAAATTGGGAGAAATGGGAATTACCTAAGTTGTTCTGGAGAAAAGAATTCTTTTTCTATCCTCCCACATTATTGTCTTAATTCTGCACTGCTGTCACCACAGTCATTTAAAGTTACTTCTCCATTCATGATTCCCAAGCATAACTAACATCAGCTAATATAAAAGCTGTCTCTTCTGCTTTCCCATACTCACTCAGATGGTATTTAAGAAGCTTCAACTGCAAAACACAAACTAATGATATATTTCAATTTACAGAGCAGACTTCTCATTTAAACCATGGAGCTTTTCTGTTTCTAGCTGCAGAGTTTCCTTTGTGCTTAAAGTATTCCCATGGGGGGTGGGAATCAGTTCTCCAGATTTGCAGAAGCCCATCACAGAATACCCATTTTAATATCTTTGGAATTTTAATGAGTTTTGTAAATTACTTCAAATCCAGTGCATTAAATTCACTCCTGTCCCTTCTAATATGATCTTCTGTAGATAATGCTTTACAAGCCTCAGTGGGAAAAAATTAATCCTCTTGAAATTTAAGAAGTGCTAACATGATTAGGGAGGATACATTTAACCAACACCAATAATATTTAAGCATGATGCCAACGTATCCGCGGCTCACCAATGAGATTACCTAGTTTGGTTTGGTTGTTCTGGGTTTTTTTAATAAATAGTTAAAAATTAATTTTCATACTGCTGCTTTTGGAGCTGTTATTTCCCACTGCAGCAGCTTTTATTGACAAAGGTTGGTTTGCTGTGTTTCATCATAGCCAATGTACCTGGAAGATCTTTCATACGTGCTGGGGAGGCTCAGGTACAAACAGCAGGAGTTTTCTGTGGCTTCTTTTGCTACATACAACTGGTGCATGAAGTGGATGTAACTTTTTGCTCTTCCAGTGCATCCACAGTGACCCACAGAAACTAATGTACAGCTTGTTGTTGGAAAAGTATCTGCCAAAAACATCAACACCATGGATCTAAGGGGGATTTGTTGCCACATAAATAATTTTGTAGAGTCTCAAAGTTTGATAATTGGTGCCTCTTATCTATAATAGTGTCTTTACACAGCCATTAAGTTCAGTGATAGTCCTTAGTGACTTCAGCTGATTAGAGAACATGCTGAGTTGGAAAGGATCCATAAGGATCCAACTCTTAGCCCTGAACAAGACATTCCCAAGAATCCCAGCAGGTGTCTGAGAGCATTATCCAAACACTTCCTGAACTCACTCAGGCTTGGGGCTGTGACCACGTCCCTGGGGAAGATTGCTGATCATCAAGCTGTGGGGCCAAGATGCTGTATCATTCTTTGCTGGCATTTTATCAAAGACATTTCATAAGGCTGACTTGTAGTAAAATTTTGGTCCATTTGTAATGAAGAGCTGAAGCCAGTACTTATGAGTATATGGTGTCTCAAAACCTAATCTAAAATAATATACTAGACTAAGTGTGGGCAGTAGAGAATGTAAAGTGCTCAGAACTGTGTCATTAAATTGTTCCTGTGGTGGAAAATATCCCTTTGAGTCAGTTCTGACCCAGTGTCCCCAAAGAAGCCAGCCAGTGCTGTTTCTGGAACTGTCATCCTTCAACCAGTTCATGTCCTATTTGACATCTCTTATTAAAAAACTGAAGTTACCAGAAGGAAAGAGGAATGTTCCAAGTCTTGACACTAAGAAATAAAAATTCCATTCATTCATTATAAATAATTGCATTATCCTAGCAATTTCTATTAAATACCATATTTTCTTTCACTTTGTCCTAGAGGTATCATTATGTTGACATCCCTGAGCTCTGTAGAACTACTGCTCCGTTTCACATTTCAGATAGTCACCTGTAAGTGCAGGATTTTAGTCCTCTATGAAAGGAAATGGCATTAAGAACGTAATTATATAGTCCACATTTTTATTTATAGTGTGGGTTTTGTTTTGCTCTTTTCTGTACAGAAGAAAAGAATAGAGTAGAAACTGGAATTTGCTGAAAATTTTTGCTTCAGTATGTCAGAGGTGGTACACTGCACTGGGGTTGAGAGGCAGCAGTGTGAGAAAGTAAAAACAGAAACAGAGCAATGACAGATAATGGAAGTGGGCAGCAGTGTTTTCATTCATTAATAGCTTAAGGACTGTTAGAAATGCTTGTTATCTCCTCAAATCCAGCTATAAATGTGAAGAACCTCATATTGCAGAGAATTTCTTATTTTCAATAGGTCCTGCAGTGACATTTGGAAAAAATACTTCTTCCAACAGAAGATCTATACAATTAAAATAATTTTCTTAACCCCAGGAGTGGAAGGCATTTTTCCCTCTGGCTTCCTGCCATCAGAGGCTCTTTCCAGCCATGTCCAGCACGTCCTGCCTTCCTCAGGCTGCTGGGGGTCCTGCCAATTTCTGCTGACCCCCAGCACCAGTTTCCTCCCTGCACACTTGACCCTCCTATCCCTCCTTCCCCAGAGTGTTTCTGGCAGCATTTTGCGTTGTGACCTGGCCATCAGCAGCAGGCTTGGAGACCTGGGCAGGTGCCTTTCCATCAGAGGCTCTCTCAGAACTCACCTGCTGTGGGAGCTTGTTCCACCCCACTCCCTGCGTTGCACCTGTGACTGCTTCGCTGTGAGCTACAGAGAGAGGCACTTCTGAAAAATCTTTATGATCATCAAAGAGCCTCCTTAGTGCAGAAAGGTTGTCTTCCCTCTCCCTGTGCACCAGCTTCAGCCAAAGCACAGACCTTCTAGGGATTCCTGCTTACTAGTCCTCTCCCAGGAAATCAGCAATGCCTTTTCTGCTCAGCTGCCCGAAGCAGAGGAAGGAAAAAGGTGATAATGTCACTTCACTGTGTCAACCACAACCTGCTGTGTCAGCTAAATAGTCATGGCCTGGGTCCAAGGAGCAACATTTACCTTGCACTGAATTCACATTTCAGTCTCCACAGACCAATGGTAAGCTTTGCATACAAAAGGACACCAAACCTCATATCTGTAGCTGTCAAATTTCATTTTAAAATTGCATATTTGATGGCTAAATTCTGACAATATCAACACATACTTTGATTTGTTATACAAAAATATTACAAGTGGGATAAACTGTACTCTAAATTACAAATAGCCATTTTATAAACATCCTGTGTACTTTGTTCAGATCCTGCTTGTGTTCTTCTGTGTCATCTGTGAGAAATTACACAACTTACTTAGTTTCTGTAAAGAAATTACTCTGCTATGATTTGCATTTAGTCATTCTAAATTACTCTATTACTTCAGAATTTGCCCTTGTCTGCCTTCTCTGACTGCTCTTCTATTAGGTTGTTATCTTCCCCCACTTGATTTATGTCATTTATTTTTAATTTGTAATCTTATGGGAATGCATAATGTATTTTAAAGTTAAACAGTCCACCTCTGGTCTCTGTTAGAAATTAGAAGTAATAATTGCAACAATTTGTATCCTTCTTCGCATGCAAATCTATTTCCTGAGTTTGGTTGAGAAAGCAATGGACATGGGAACTCTCTAAAATTGTTACATTTTAAAGGATTTTAAACTTTTATATTTAATGTTTTGTGTGAGGATGAGAACAGTGTCATAATAATTTCTGGTTAAAATCACAAATATTGTCTGTAAAGTAAGCCATGTCCATAATGCCATAACATCATTCATTTTTATTTGTCCATGAAATTGCTAATATTAATTAAAATATATCCTATCATTAGGAACATTAGCAGTTTGGAAAAGCTAACATAAACCCCAAATTTGCAGATAGAGTAGAAATATTTAGGGGTTTACATTAAATTTTTTCCTTTTTTTGTTTTTGAAGTTTGTCAGACTGGATTTCCATACTCGTAACCCTTTGTTTTGACCCTTTTATAGGTATATAGTTGAGAAATAAAGTTTTATATGTAATTGGCTCTTACTGCAGCAAACACACATATTTACACTGGTTTGCATGGGTAGATGCAAAAGCTCTTGACCATTTGCCAGAGGTACAGTGAAGTTTAACTTATTTTGAGACAAAACAAAGCTTTACATTAAGTCAGTGTAATTTCTTATTGATGCTTACTTCTGTTACTTTAAGCTCTAAATGTACTTTTCAGACTAACCATAACCTGATACAGAAACACTTGAACTTTGGAGAAACAGAATTTTATTTCCCAGTATTGTATCCTTATAGAAGTTCTCCACTAACTTTCTTTTTGTGCTGCTCTACAATCACTTCATATTCTGTATTCAAGTTTACTGTCCATAGCCCAGGATGAGATACCAGTTTATCTGTCTTTGCCTTTTTTCATCATTGTTTCTTTGGAATTGTTAATGAGGCAAAAATCACACTGGGGAGTAGAAACAAATTTTAAAGAACCTTAGCTTAATTTTGCCTTGTTTGCTTTATGGGAAAAGCCACAAAGGTTCTGCAGAGCAGCAGCACAATTCACCCAGTGTGCACATAAAACCATAGCATCCTCTTTCTTAACTATGAAGTTATCTTCATATGTATCATTCATATGACTCTGAATGTCAACTAATCTTTAAATAAAATCTGAAATATCTTTCAACAGAGAAGCTAAATTCATGGTGAATTGTTAGGGATTTTTTTTTCAGTGATGGGGTTTAACTATAAATGGAAAATTATTCCTATCATGACTTGCTCTAAACCCAGGAAGGAAGGCAGCAGTGCTGAAAAGTGCCTGAATCTATTGCAGATTTTCTGCAAGCTTTCTTTCCCCTGAGATGCTGAAGGCCATTTCTGTTCTTCTGTCCAAAGGTAAATACCATGAAGCACTTCTGGGGTCCTTGCTGTCCTTTTCTTTCTGAGCTGTCTGTTCTTACTTGTCATCAACTAGACAAAAAATGTATCTGGCTTTGCCTTCTCATTTTTGGTCATTGCTGTGAGGCAAGTGTGTGAATCTCCTCATATCCTCAACTGAAAATGCCAACAAAAAAGGACTGTTCACCTTTCTTTATTTTCATAGAAAAATGGCATGGGGAAGATAACACCATGTCAGCTTGCATTCACAAGAAAAAAATCTAGGAAACCAGGAGCTGATATTAATACTTATAGAGAAACTTCCCTAAAATTGGACTTGCAAACATGCAGGTGAATCCAGTTCTGCCCCTGAGAACTGGCTGTTCCCCATGAAGGCTCTTTCCTGCTGCAGGACTGGCGTGTGCTGCTCCCAGCTGCTGCCGAGGACAGTGACGTCAATGGAGATGATATCCCTGATCTAGAAATGCTGCCACCAGCCATAGAGCCAATTAAGATGTCTTTGTTACAGTAGGAATCACATTATTAAATCTAGCTGTTGTGAAGCTAGCAAACTCAACTCGAGGCTATCATTGCTATTTTTCCAAAGACATTTCATCACAGACATCTGCCAGCCAGCTGTGTAGACTTTCTGTCTGTGCTAATTTGCAAAGTATTGTTGCTGGCCTTCAGCATCCAGAGCCATCTCCTTTTGGACTCTTGATGGTCAAAAACTCTCTTCTTGGAAATATTTTCTTCCTCTGGTTAAGTTGGTTACTTTTGTTTGGTTGCATTTGATTTATTAGTTTTGGCATGAGCTTATTTTGTTGGGCTTGTCTTGATTTTATAAGGCATCTTATAAATACATAAATGCTGATTAGTAAAGCAAGAAACTGAGACTTCGGTGATGTTGCAGTATTGCCCCACTGAAAACAACATCCTGCAGGATTCTCCCTTGTTCACCAACCTTCTTTCAGTTTTGAAGTTCAGTTTCTTCCGGGTGCTTTTACATTTTATTGATTTAATTAGTTCATCCTTTCCTGGAGCTTCACCTGGAGGATTTGGCTGAAAGGCCAGGAAGAGGGCTGCTGGCTGGGCAGGTGGTGGTGGTGGAGGACCTCTGCTTTCCCTGCTAACACTGCCCTCTCCTGGTTCTCCTCTTGGGGACCGAGAGCTCAGGACCCTTGCAGGTGCCAGATAAGAGCAGGAGAACCATAACACTGGTTGTGTCTCCTCTGCTTGCTCTCTCCCAACACCATGGCCTCTCACCCTTCCGATGGATGGCACCGTGAGACCTTTGTGCTGGCCCAGGAAGGCACAAGGCAGCCCTGTCTGACAGTTCAGGGCTCAGAGCATTCCTGGGAATGCACCCACTGCTGAGGTGGTTTGGGTTTGCAGGCTGCTGTAACTGGGGCCGCCTGCACTGCTGGGATCTCACCGGGCTCACAACGCCAGACCCAGATATTCCCTGAATCCCAGTGGCTTTAACGTCCAGCACCACTCCTGGCTGCTTGTTCTGACTCAATCCTGCCTGCTGACTGGACCTTTCCTGGGCTTGTCCATCCATTGCAAGCTCCTGACTGACACCTCTGCCAGGCTGCTGGAGCCAGGCTAATTACCCATCCACAGTGTGCCATTCCTGAGCCATCATGGGTTACTGCTGAGCCCCCCTTTCTCCCCCAGAGCCCAGAGTGCTCCCGCCTCTCGTTTTCCCCACTTCCCCGGCTCATGTCACTCCACAGAGCAGGATCAGGTTGCCTTTGCATTGTGATTCTTGGCAGGAGCCCCTCTCAGATTGCTGTGGCTGTTCTGTGAGTGCAGCAGCCAGTAGGAACAAAGCTCATAAGAGCACATTAAACTAACATTCAGCACGCAAAGCCCCAGTAATTTACTATATGCTACCCTGCCTAGTAAAGGGAACAGTGTACCATGCTTGCCCTTTTAATTTCCTTTCTCACACTTTTGTCTACAGAAGCCTGCACCATAACTTCCTTTAAAAGCATTTTTATTTATTCCATAGTCGTTCTTAGGCTGTTTGTTTTTATGCAGTGTTTCTTGCAGAAACAATCTACTGTGCTTTGCTTGATACCATCACTAAGCAGAAACATGCTGTTGTATCTGATTAGAATTTTAATTGTAGAAATCTAACCTTTGCCACTGCATTGTGCTCTTAAAGTGATAAAACGATCCCTGCTGTGCTGCTGCCTGATAGTCTCTCCTTTTAAAACCTGCATTGAGCAGTGTTACAGAAGTGCAAAACACAGATCAAGAAATTTGTGTATTGATGAACAGTTATCCCTTCAGTCATGAAAAATGCCAGTTTGACATTCTTTCCATGTCATATATTAACATAGTAGAATTCCAATATAAATACTAATCAGTTAGGAATAAGAAATGTTACAGAACTGACAGATAATATTAAAGTTTTGAAAATCACACAAAATTTAAAAGAAGGTTCAAATAAAATAAGGTAGTTGCTCACAGCAGCTCCAAATGACAAAGAACTTCGGCTTCAGAAGCCAGGAATAAGCTTCAAAATCCATCTTAAGTGGATGTACCTGCTACATATATGCTTGTCTTACAGGGAATATACTTCATTAGAAGAAAATCCTATCACTGAAAAAATAAGAGATTTTTGCTACATAGTATAGGGCAGGGCTGTGTGCTTTAAAGCTTATCTAGTCTATGTGTCCATATCATCTGGCCTAGTAAGGGATGCTGCTTCTCTTTGTTCCTTGAGATCTTTAGACCACTGTGAGTACAGTAATCCCTGAAATGCTTGCACAAATTACAGCCTTCCTTGGGACTGTGCACAGTTCACAGGCCAGCATGGACTTTATCAATTGCTGGGCAGATAAACAGGTTACTGAAGGCAGATGTTTCCTGCTCTTTAATAAGACTCTAAATCTGGCAATGTCATTAGGCTCAAAGCTGAAAGCTGTGTTTGCATATACTGCAGTACGTTGTGTGATATGGTTTGGGACACCACTTGTTGGAGAAACTGTTTATAAACTGTAGACAGAGTGAATAATAAAGTTTGAAATTCTGTGTCCTGTTACAAGCCAGTTATAGTGATCTGAAGAACGAATGACCCAACAGGAAATGCAGAGTTAGTAAACAAAAATCGTGTATGTTCCACCACAATTGTGTGTAGTCATCTTATGACTGAGTTGGGAAAGAGAGCTTCTGAAAATTAGTAATTCCCCAGGAAAAATAGAATTCTGGTTAACTCTGGGTGCATTATATGTAATTACGTGACATTCCTATTGCCTGTTTCTTAACTATGAAGTTATCTTCATATGTATCATTCATATGACTCTGAATGTAAACTAAGCTATCATATCAGGAATCATTCTGAAGTACTGACCTATGAAACATCCTGTTCATGAATAAAAGTCAAACTATTTAAAGCAATACATTAGCAAGTTGCTGTATTGCTCCTGGAATATGGTTGCCTTCAGAAAAATGTTCTGTAGAGGAAGGTTTTCTCACATTTATCATAGAACAATGCATTCAGGAATAGTTAAGTCATGTGGACGTGGCCTTTACTGAGCAGGTCACAAATCTGGTCCTGTAGAATGAAAAAGTGAAATAAAGAGGGGGGAGAGCATTCAGTTCCAGGTGGGGGAGCCACCAAGGGGAGATGCCAGTGCTGAAGGTGCCCACCTCTGTTAGGTCCCGAGGCTAGGGGCAGGGCTGGCACACAGTGAGCCCATTTCATGGCAGGGAGTGACTGTCTCTGTGTCCCTCACAGCTGCACGAGGAGCTGCAGAAGGGGGAGCGGGAGAGCGCAGAGCTGCAGGAGTTTGCCAACGCCGTCCTGCAGCAGATCGCCGATCACTGCCCTGACATCCTGGAGCAGGTCGTCAACGCCCTCGAGGAGTCCTCCTGACCTCGGCCACCAGCCCCACCAGCAGCACACCAGTGGCCAAGCCCAGGAGCCCATGGAGCCATGGGAGTGGAGAGCAATGTGAAAGACAGAACGTGGAATAGAAACTTACGGTGCACCTTTTACAAAGAAAACAAAGGCAAAAAAAAAAAACCTCTAAAAGCTACATGCTCTCTAGGTTCTTCCAGTCTATGGTTAACCAGCCACTTTTGTATTCATCTTCTCACTGCCTTTCTACTTTAGAATCCAATTCCCCATTGACTTTGTTGGTGGTGACTTTTGGATACAGCTAAGCAGAGCTCTTCCAAGTCTACTGAGCAAAGAAGGAGGGGATCCACTGAACACAAGCAGCTCTAGTTCTCCATGAGGTTGCAGAAGAGTAGCCCTTGCCTTTCATTCATATATTGCTTTTTTCTTCTTTCCTTCTTCCTATTTTTTATTTTCATAAAAGCTGAAAGCCTGAATTTCATAGTGCTTAAACCAAACCTGAGTGTGCTCTGATCATGGCTCATGGCTGGCCAGAATCAGCTAGCTCAGGTCTTGCTGCCTGTCTCAATGCTTCTTATGTTCTTAAATAACAGAGTGAGGAAAGGAAAGTTTCCCTACTTGCTCCTGTTAGTCATTTCATCTAGCAGCTGGGAAAAAAGGTAGGCATACTGGTACTTTCTGTTTATTTAATTTAGATTTTTACTGTTCACTGGTCTGACTCTGAAGTGCTAGATGTGGCATTTTTTGAGGTAACTGTTTTCATCTGTTGATTTTTGGGGGGTTTTAGATGAGGTTTCTCATCATAGGTCTTCTAAGATCCTACTTTATAGAGAGCTCTCTCCCTTTGAGCAGGTGTGGTCAACAGGTCAGTTCGCAGCTTTAACTTGTATAGCTTGTCCAGTTTTTCAGGCCATAGCTCTGTGAACACTAGCTGTCATCAGAATAGTCTTAGGCATTCTGTAAATGAGGAAATTGCATCATTTAGCTTAAAAGTTTAATTTTAAAGCTGAGTTAGGTAAATCAGTAGCATAATTCTTACTGTAATTATAATTTAATTTATTTTGGTTTAGCTTACATTGATGAGGAATGAGTTTGAGTTGAGAGCAATAACCCTTGCGAAGAGGAGCATCTCTGCTGGAGTTGGCACCCAGCTGAGTAGATAGGTGTAAAATCACAGCTTTACTTAAACCAGTGCAATTCATTTGTGTATATGAGAGGCCTTGGTTTAATTCCCATCCACCTTGGACACTCATTACAGCTCCTGCTGATAGGTAATATGGCCTGATAGGTAATATGGCCAGGTCAGTTTGTCATTGTGGTAGCAAGTCAGAAATCCTATGTTATGAGTAGGACTTGGGTGTTCATTCTTGGACTATGCATTAATGGGGGGACATGTTTTTTCCTGGCTCCCAGTGGCTCTGTGTGTCTGGGGGCATCTGCAGGACAGAACCCTGTAACATGTCCCCAGGGAAGGCAAAAGGAGACCAAATATCAACACAGCAGTGGAAGCAATCTTGGTTTTCTAGTCACTACCTAAATATGAATCCTCTCAGTAAACCTCCCATTCAGAGCCTGCAGTTTAATTGCATGAGGATTACTACATTTGGAGTTTAATCACTAAGCTGTGATGCTACGGAAAATGTTCCAGGCCCTTTCAAGAAAACTGCACTTCTTACATCTTTCAGATCCATAGCACAGCTCCCCTGTAGGTCTTTCACACCTTGTTTTTATCTTTAGAAGTGACCAATTGCTTCCAACATAAAGGAGATCAGCAAAAGTTTGAGTAAGGGAAGAGGTACCCTGTAGTTTTTTTCCAAACAAGCACTGAAAATTGGGCAAAACTGAAACCTTACGTACCTGTTGACTCTGTTGAAAACTAGCTGATTTAAAATAAATCACATCTCCCTTGATTCTACTGTAGGAATTCAGCACAAGGAACTACATTCATAGCCAGGCTGTCCAGGAAGAAATAAGTCTCGAAAGAAGAGACAATTTGCACCTTTTCCAACTTTGGAATTGCCAGTGCTTTGCAGATCAGGAGAAGAAGCTTTAGCTTTTCCTGTAACAGCAGCCTGTGTCTGAAGCTTTTTTTTTTTGTGTCATGTCTGAGGAGAGTAATGGGAAGGTGAATGTGTGGAAGGGGGTGCCGGAAGGCCCACAGACAGTGACTGTACACAGTGCTGGGCCGTGCCTCATCCCAGAACCACCCCTCTGCTCCCATTGTTTGAGTCAGAACGTTTCGATAGGAGCTGTTGTTTTGAAATCTTTTCCTCTTGCTTTTTCTTCATCACCCCTAATTACTCACCCAAGGAATTTAATGCCGCCTGTAAAAGCATCAGAGCCATCAGCCCAGCATCATCGGCCACCACCACCCCTCCTGCCTCTCTCATTAACTTATATGGTCAAACCCCCAGCTGCCCTGGTTCCCTGCTGTAAAACAATCCTTCCTCTCTGAGAAGCTGTGGAATTTCCCTTATCGATGGTTCAAATGACTCCTGCTTGTAAACCTCTTACTGAGATGTTCCTTGATAGCGTTTCTGCTGGAGGCAGGGGCAGGGGGAGGGGATGGGAGCGAGGGGCCATCACTTTGGGCTGTTATTTCAATTCCCTGGCTTTACTGCCTTGCCCACACACCGCAGGGAAGTGCTGCTGCTTCCTCAGCATCTCAAACTCAGCTCGTGGCTGCATTTCTGTCGTTCAAAGTGCCCCAGCCAAAGGCCTGGTGCTGTCAGGGCAGTGTGTGCAGGATCTGTGATCAGCAGCCAGGTGAAGCTCGCTGTTTACACATCTCCCGGCCTCTCCCAGGGAGAATTTGTCAAGCCTGGCTGCTTTTCACGCTGGCCATTTGGTCCTTTATCTGCCAGCTACACACCTGCTGTTCCTTCCATCTGGATTGTTGGGCCCTGGCGATTTTTCTTGGTAACCACTGTTATCTCCCAGGTCTTGTAGGCTTCCCATCTTAAAGATTGATCTTAGACCTCTATAAAGTGCTTTCATGGGGGAAACAGATCTCATTTAGGAACAGTCTTGATCTGACTTGATCTCCATTGAACTATTTCAGGTAATCTCTCTGATCCTGTGTCGACAGAGATCCTGTGGTGAATAGCTTAGGAGCTTTGGAGTTTGGGAAGTACTGCTGGCCACGATTTAATGCTGAACGTGGCCACTGAAAGCTTTTTCTTTTCACTCATATGGAGTGCCACACCATTGGCCTTAAGGCAACAAAGGGATCTTAGTCTCATAACCCATCATAGAATTGCATATGAGGCACATGGCAGGAGGGCCATATGTGGCATGCCCTGCAGTGCTCATCCAGTTGCCTGACCCACCACTGCTCTTTTAAGATCTTATTCCCAAGTGTCAGCAGCCAGGCAGATGCAGACAGTTTCCTACCACAGTGGTCCTGCAGTGCAGCAGCTCGAGGAAATCAGGGGCCCTTCCCAGGGACCCTGGGAAAACTTGCTTTTTCTTCTCCTGTGGAATGAAGTTCCATTTGCTACAGGAGCTGTGAAAGTTTTAGCTGCTTTAATACTACTTTTTTTTCTTCTGAGCTGTCATTTGTAGAGTAGCTGAGAGATGCAAGGACTCAAGGAGCAGTTTGTAGAAAATTAAGTAATTCATTTTGGCAGGGTTTGGGCTAAAAAACAACTGAAGCCCATGTACACTATAAAAGCTGACACTGCAACCACACTTGTTCATGATATCCACAAGTCCAAGTCCATATTTTACCCTGAATCCAGCCTCATGTAAAACACTAAAAGGACATAACACTAGAATTGCAGGGTGAGGACATGAGCACTGTTTGCCATTGGAAGAAGAATTACCTGGCATGCTCCCAGATGAAGCTCTAAGCTTCTCTACATATTCTCTCTCATTTTGACTGCCTTTAACCAACTTTCCCTCCAGAAAATGCCAAACCCTCTTTGGAGTATCCAGTTTTTGCCAAGTCCTGGGGACAGAAGGTGAAGGTCCAATGTGATGCACGGAACCCCATGTGCTGTTGCATGGCTGGAATATTCCTTCTCTAGAAAATGTCCTGGTACTTCAGGGCTCTGAAATTTGCACAAAGGAGCATAAACGTCATAAATCTTGAGGAAATAACCGTGGTTTTTGAACCAAAGGGGCACCTCTTTTCATTTGCCCTGTGATTCCCACCCATTCTGCTGCTAGTGCTCAATTTGTTGGGAAATCTCTACATCTGATGAGGGTTGCCAGGGTTGAGTCCCCACTCCTGTACTAATTGCCAATCGCTGCCACTGCTGGAGTCTTCACAAAGCATGTAGAGTCATGCACTGATACCATTTTAAAGCAAAGATTTCACTACGTACGTAACGCGTGTTTCCCTCAAATGACTCCAACAAAATGCAGAAGGGAAAGAGTACAATCAAGGCACCTGATATGGAAAGGAAGCCTCTCCTCAGCTCAGCGAGACACCCGGAGAGGACGTGGAAGGCTGTGGAAAACCAACACTGCCCCAGTGGAGCCGGCGGGGTGGGAGGGTCGGGCACGGGGCATCAGGGGCCTGGCAAGGCCAACTCTGCTGACCCCTCTCATCAGCCTGCTGAGGAAGAGGAGTGTCAGGGGGTTTTTTAAACAAAACAATGTTTTTAATTGTTTTTTCCACATAAATGGAAGGAACCTTACGCAACAGCAGATCCTTCTGAACAAAATGGCTGTGTCCACTGACTATTTTTAAAATGAAAAAAAAAAGAGAAAAACTGTTTCAAAACTTTTTAGTGTCAAAAGCATAAACTCAGAAATCCTGACTTTTTCCAGTGTGTGTGGTGAGTGCTGTAACCCTGTCATCAGTATCTCCCCTGACTTTTTCAGGGGTGTTTTTTCCTGTTTTGTTTTCTGCTTGTCGATATTGTCTGTGTGGTCCTAAGGCTGGGGCAGTTACCAACAATGTGTGTCTGTTGTCGGATTGAAAACAAAGATAGTAGTAGAACTGAAAAAGATGTGTTTTTAAAAATATATAAAAAATAAATTTCATTAAAAGGAATTCAAGTAAAGAAGCAACAAAGCCGTGACTCCTCCTCTCGGGATTGTACAGAAAAGGATTTGTGGGCTTATAATTATAACCAGTTGCCTTCACAGGCTTTTGAGGTCCAAGGCAGCTTGGCCTCTTAGGAAATGTTAGAAACCCTGTGTAAATTCCTGCTTTCCCAGGTTTATACTGTATACGTGTAAGACAGAAATGGGCAGAATGAAAGAGTATTTTGGAAATCAATCTTTTCTGGTAATGTTACCAACACCAGGTGTCCCCTTAGATGGGAACCACCGATGTAAATGGGCCAAACGTTTTTGCCAAATTTTCTGTTTTCTCCATCTCACCCCTTGATGCCAGGGACATGAGCAAGTGCAGATCAGCTGTGTAGGTAGTTGTGTGTAGGTTCATTATCAAAGTTGTGTTTTCCTTGCCTCTGGTGTTGGTCACATACCCAAGCGGGTTGTGGGGCAGGAAAGGACCAGCAGCCACTTTCTGCTCTGGTTATATCAAAGACTTGCATTGCTTAAAAGGAACAGCATGAGGCTAAACTGGCTTGTAAGGTTAACAAAAAACCCTGGCAAATCGCTTTTCCTATGAGCATAGGAAAAGAATTTCATTAAGTGAATGTATTTTTATTATCAAGCTTAACCATATGCTGTTTGTCCCCATTTTGCACACTTAGTTCAGATCTTGAAAATCAAGTCAATTTGGTTTGCTTTTGAGCAGATATCCCCATTAGGTTCCTGGTGCTTTGGTAGGGCTTTTTGTTTCTTTCACTTGGTAGGGCTTTTGGTTTCTTTCACTTGGAAAGTGAAAATGGATTTAAAAAATGGATTTATTGGTCACATATACTCTTATTTGTTATAAAATGTGGTTATCTTAGAAACCAAATTCAAAGCCAAATTTTTAAAGTAGACATTGTTCCTTTTATCTGCTCCATCTTCCCAGCTCTCTGTGGACAAGGCCAAGTCCTCCCTCCCTCCCTGCCCAGGGGGGCTGTGTTTGGCCCCTCATTACACGCTCATTACAGTATAACTGAGGAGGCTTTAGTGCAAGATGCCTTTATTTGTTCAGATGCTGGAGGAGGACTAATCCAATGGGACCACAAACAGGGGAATAATTTCTATGCTAGCCCAACATGCTGCTCCAAGCCCATTAAAACAGTATATTGCCCTTTCCTTCCAAGGCAGTGAATGAGGAGAGCTGCACACTGAGTTCACGAATCATCCGTGGAGTTAAACAAATCCTGTGGGATGCTCCATCCACTCCACCAACACAGATCCCTCATGTGCTTTGGAAGAGAGGTGTTGCACTTTAGTGGAGGGGGAGACAGGCTTTAGAGGTGGGATCTGGAGTACTTGAATTCCTTTGGAAGTGACAGCAGCGAGAGACATTTGGTGTCCATGGTGCAAGTGCGCACGCTGCCTTCAACTTGTATGTGTTTTATTGCTGGAGTCATGTTACTGACAGGATAATGAAACTGCAAAGAAAATGCGTTATATTCAACTTTGCCTTGATAATATAAACACTTTGTTCATTTTTTTTTCTTCTTTTTTTATTCACAGACTAAGTTCATCAGGAAATTATAAAATTATTTAAAAATTCCGTGCCGTGTCTTTATTTCAGTGTGTGTTGCTTGGTGTCCTCTCCTGCGTGCCCAGAGTGGGAGGGCAGGTAGGAGGGCTCAGTGACTGCAGGGCTGTTCCCTGACACCAGGCTTGAGCTCACAGTTGTTGCCCCCCTGCATCAGTGGGACAGTCCTGAGGTTTGGCTGCACCACATGCCTGGCAATGCTCAGGGACACAGCTGGGGCTGCCTGCAAGGTGAGGGACTGGCAGTCACAGGGGTGTCCCAGATACCACTCACCTCACAGGTCAGGTGAGTGGAGATAAAACAGCTGCTGCTACAGCCAGCTGTTCCCTTTGTCTCTCCTGCCTGTACTTCAAGTCAGTGTGATTTAAACGTTGCTAATGAGTGGCTGAATTCCAGCTGTGCATCCCATGCTGAGTCAGGGCAGGGACCACATCTTCCAGAGCAATGTGCCTGGAAAGCCTTGCTGGGAAAGGCCAGTAAGACTGTCCCATTGAACATGTTCCTGGTGAAACCTGGATGTGGGTCCTGGCCCTCAGGAGCAGAGCAGAGTCATGGCTTTGTGGCATGGGATGAGCTGTGCTCCCTGCAGCACTGGAGGAAATGGGCTCTACCCAGTGTCCAGTCTCCAGACACATTTTAATGACATGGGAAATTGCCTGAGCAATGTCACTATAAAAATCTCATTTTTCTGGCATTTTTGACTGTTCTAAAGAGAATAGCATTGCAACACTGGGTCGCACTGGTAGAACAATGTCCATGCTAAACACACTCCACCAGATTCTCCGCAGCTATCCTGAAGCCCTGACAGCACAGACCTCTCCAAATTGGGACACTTTCTAACCAATTTCTCTCCATTTCTTTCTCCTTTTGTCTGTCTGTGCAGCCAGTTTTTCTCCGGGCTTTCTTCCTGGCCTTGTCCCTTCTGCTTTTCCTTGATTCATCATTTCATGAGGCTCTTAAGGTCCTGATTTGTTGTTTCAATACATGTGTAACAGGAACAGGAGTCCTGATCTCAGTGCCTGGACGTTCCCTTCCCTTTGCTGATTGGATTTCAATCACTTGGGATTCAATCAGGCATGTAAAGCAGTGTGTGGAAAAAGGATGCGTGGGGATTAAGGGTCTCAGGAGCTTTGGGAGGAAGAGTCCATCAGCCTCTTGGTTCCCAGTCTGGTTTGTGTTCGCCCGAGTGTCCTTGGCTGAGAAGGGGATTCGTGATTCCTGTCAGGCCAGGGTGTGCCTGGCTTCTGCAGCACAGTCCAGATCAGCTGAATGAAACCACATGCCACATAAACTTAACCAGTTCCTGCCCAGCAAGGTACCCATGGGTCTGATAATGGCACAAACACCACTTCTGAGGGACTTGTCCTTTCTAAAGAAGAGTAGTGGAAGGGCAGTAGTGGGAGCCAGCGCCAGCGGGCAGCACATCTGCAGGGAGAGCAGCACATCTGCAGGGAGAGCTGAGCTGAGCTCTGCAGCCCACACTGCCTCTGCTCTTGGTGAGTTGCAGGGCCGTGTCCGCAGGCTGACTCATGTTTTGGATGGCCCATAACAATAATACTGTTCGTGCTGAAAGGAGAAGATGCCAAATGCCTTTTGTGCCTTATCAGGTTACATTTTATGCATTGTGCAGTAAAACACGAGGCATCTGAACAGAATTGTCTGTGTTGACTGTGGCTGCTGTGACACTGAACAGGCGAGGCAGCAGTGGAAACAGCAAATGGTCAGCCCTGGGATCAAGCACACACAGATTTGAAGCATTTTCCTTTGCAGATAGGTCCGTAGGGTGTGCACAGCCCCTGTGTTGCCCAGGCTCCTGACCAAACGTGTGCCTTCTGCAGTGCTCTAGCCAGGATGACTTGGGAAAACCTGCTTTTCTAAATCTCACCAGTCTGGGAAACTCTGCTGAAACCACATCTGCAATCCACTGGGAGAAGCTACATATTCAGGATCTCCTATTTCTGACAGGATCTGCTGTGTTTGTGCTGCAGATGCCTTCTGCTTACATGGATTGAAGCTGTAGGGGAGCATCAGCCAGCCCAAAGATTACCCCAAAACAGTAATTAAAGCCAACTGCCTGTGCTAATGATCTGTATGTGACTAGTGACCTTTAGACTGGGATTTTGAGATATCAAGTAGCTCTTCTCACTGGACTTCAGGATGTTTAGAAATCTCGGGCAAATAGCCAAAGTCCTCTTTCTTTAATGTCTTTAAAAACCCTCAAACTCAAGTAGGGCATGTGACCTGAGAAACTAAATGTTTTGTAGGTGGATATGTACTAAAATTAGGTACAAACAACTTTGTTGCACATCAAGCAAACAGAGCCATACACCTTGTGTTGGTAGACCTCATTTCTGAATATCCTGGTGATGTATTGTAAAACATAAGTGAAACAGCTGGAACCAGCTTGGGTGTAGCTGTGGGGTTGCAGCAAGTGATTCTCAGGGTGTGGGCTTTAAGTTCATCTGGTTTAAGTACATTGGCAGTAGCTTTTCCCAATGTTTACAACTGCAAACATTAAAACTGTTCTAGAAGACTGACTAAGAAGTTAAATATTTCGGCCCAGGTACTGCAGCCCATTTGTGTGAAGTTGTCACTTACTTCAGTGGGAATTCAGCTCCAAAAGTGTCTATGGACACAAATCTTGTGACAAGGAAAGTTTAAAAAAGATTTGGCTTTTTTATGTATTGCTAAAAATGATGGGTGGCTGCTGTAGCTCAAAACCCATCCTAGAAGGATTTTTGTTCAGCTGAGTAAACCCTTCATTTTCTGTAAGGGCACACCATTTTAGGGAACCACAAGTCTTGGAATGTATACGAACACTCTTAACCTTTCTTACATAATGCACAGAAGCTGCTTTTAGCTCTGAGCAGGGGATCCTCTTGTAGCACAAGGCACTGAAGTGCACGTATGCATCTGTGTGCCCATCTATAAATGTACACAGTTGCCCACTGGAAACCATGCTTCAAGAATGCCAAACCTGCAATGGCAAAGGTCTGCAAATTAGAAAATCCACATGACTTCATGCTTAATATGTCCATGACACAATCTTAGGTGTTTTATGTAACTATTTTTTTGCCAGATGCTTCCTTCATTGAGTGTGCAGGATGAATTGATTTCTTCAAATTGGCAATTGCACAAACCCTACCACTGCTGTCATCCAAGACCACCAGTTCTCTGTCACAAGCCTCTCATTACTTTGGTTCTTTAAATTGTCTCTCATGCTAGTGGTAGCTGAGACATCAGGAGGGCCGCTCCTATTTGGGCTGTTGTTCCCTGAGTTCCAGCACTTCCCCATGCCCACATCTCTCACCTGCAATTGCCTCCACTTATTTCCAGTGGGTTTGATAATCCAACTCTTCACCTGGCAGAGAGGAGTTCTGTTTCTTCAGCCACAGAGCTGAGCATTAACTGTGATCAGACACCGTAGACTGCCTGGGGCTTGTCAGGAATTCATGACTTGGAGATATGGTTTGACATTAAAATGGAGGTAACGATGTTCTTCCTCTGTTCTTCCTTATTCCCTACAAAGCACATTGTCTTCCCCAGCCAGGTCATTCCTGGCAGCCACACAAGCCTTTCCCAAAGTCCCACATGAAGTACTTGAGACTACCTGACAGCTGAAGTGACTGACACATCACAGAAGGGGCCCACGTTTGCAGACACTTGTAGGCTGCAGTTGGTTGCAAAGAGCTCCAGAATGCTGCATCAGATATTCAGTGACTGGAGGATGTGCAATATCTGCACGTGGGATGTAAAGACTGAGTGCAAAGTGCAGAGGGAGGTATGTTTAATTTCAGCATCTCATTTTTTTAGTCCCCACATGACTTCAATCAGCAGTTCATGCCATTCATCTGTGATTTAATTAATTTAGCATTAATAGTTACTATGAGTATGGTAGTGGTGGCAGTCATTAACATTTTAGAAAGCACCTTCTAAGAATATTTTGAACTGTTGCCACTTTTGCTGATGTCCTTCATTATAAAGTAGCATATTTTGGATTCAGGCACGTTTTCCCAATCCAAGTGGTGACTGTGTAAGGTGGTTTTCAGAGAAAGCTGGGGCTCAGCAGCAGGAGCAGCCAGGGAACTTCCACAGGCTCATGGCACCCACCAAAGCCAGGGAGGTTCAGCTGTAGCACAGCACCACAAATGAGTGTCTGCATTGCTGCTCTCACCAATCTGATGCCTGAGTGACTCCTTCTCAATAATTTTGACTCTACCAAGGAGTTTATTTGGGGAGCTGCTCTCTTATGTATAAATCCACCAGAATGGTGCTTGTACAGGATATCCTCTTTTCCCTTCTTATTTTTGTGTTTTGTTTAAACATTTTTAGCAGAATGCAGCTGAAGTAGTAACTGAGCTCTTCACAGGCTCGTGCAGAGCTTGGCTCTGCTCCCAAGGTGCCTCTTTACTGGTGGGCACAACAGGTGAATACCTATGTCTTTACAGACCCTTGGGGCGCCAAAGATGCAAAGTGAACCAGGATGAGAGGGAATTTGTGCTGCTGTCTCGATTGTCTGCATAAGAGGAGGGTTTTGTATGGAAAACCAAGCATCTCCAGTGAGGATGATGTATGACCATGGCAAGGTCTGTCTGCTGCTCAGCAAGGCTGGGGAGGACAATGGTAGCTGGCAGGCCCTGTGTCAGCTGCCACCCCTGACTCAGATTAGTGTGGGGCTGGGAGCACGCTCTGCCAGCTGCCAGGGCTCAGCTCACTTGCAGCAATCAGCTCAGCAGTTGCTGCTCCATGGCTCTCGTTGTCTCCTCAGATGACAAACCAGCAAAATGCTTTGAGGCAGCAGCGCCCAATTTTTCAGCTCTGCCAACTTTCTGTGTGTCTCAGAAAGCAGCACCCGCTTCTATTATCTTTATTTTTCAGTCCAAAGCAGTCACACATGAGGGGTTTGCTGGTTGCTTTGGACAGCCTTCAGCTATCTGGCAGGTGTGGCAAACACAAGAACTGCTCCCCCGAAGCACATGGTGCTGCTGCTCCTTCAGGAGGACATGGTGGGAGCTAAGTTGCTGTCTCCTGCAAACTCCTTTGTGATCATTTCTAGTACAATACTGTAAGGTGCCCCTTTTTCCTACCCTGGTGATAAGAGAAATGTGAAACACTGTCTTGAGGACAGATAAAACGAAGACGATAAAAGAAACTCTTTCCCCTTGTGCATTCAAAATCCTCCATCACTGCTGGGATACTGCACACCACAGATTGTGCTTTCACCAGTGCCCTCTGAAGGGTCCTCTCCTGTTCGTTTGGCAGCAGCGTGACACCTTGCATCCAGAACAGATCCCTCACTAGACCCTGGAGGAACCTGGAGGAAATGACAAAAAACTGGGATTTGTCAGCAAAACATAATGCAAGTTCACATCTTCCATCAGGAATCCATGTGCACAGCCATCCCTGGAGGGATGGATATTTGTCACGCCTGGTTCCTCATGGACCTGAGGAGGGTTTGGCTGCTCACCCAGCCCACGAGCCTGGTGTGCCAGGGACAGGCAGCAGCTGCTGGCTTCACCCTGAGCTCAGGAGCAAGCACTTTGCTCGGTGGGGGATGTTAGAGGTGTGGTGCACCCGGTGCCATGGCAGCCCTTGCAGTCTCCCCCCTGCAGCCCAAGCCAGGCACAAGGAGCTCAAGGTGCCAGTGAAAGGCTGCTCCTCACCCTTGTGGTTGGAGGTTTTAATTTCCCCCGTGTGTTGATGAAATGATGACTCCTGACACCAGGAGCAGTACTACAATGGTTTATGCTCATGTGTCAGAATAGCAGATCAAAGCCACCTCTGGAGCTGCAGACAAATGTCACCAGGGATGACCCAGAGGCTTCCCTTGTGTGAGTGACAGACAGGAGTGTCCTGGATCTGAGCAGCAAAGGGACCCAGCCTACTGCTGAGCCAGAGCTTTGCTGTGCGTGTGCTCACGGCTCAGAGGTGACAGGGCTGAGAGGGGATGACACCAGCTCTGCCTGGGGTTGTTTTTCTGGGCAGAGGCCTTGTTCAGCACAGCTCTATCTCCGTGCTCATTGCTGGGTGTGCAATCTCCAGATGATATCAGGGCAGGTTTGGGCAGGAGGGAGCCGTGGGGCTGTGTGGGGTGTGCTCAGCCTGGCGCTGTGCAGCGAGGGTGGCACGGGCCACTGGGAGCCCCTGTGGGTGTGTCAGGAGGCAGTGACAGCCACCACTCCATGCCCAGCTTGGAGCCAAACCTGCCCTGGTCCTGAAGCACACCCTCACTGCAGCACCTCCATTAACTACACCACCTTCTCAGCAAGGAGGAGCTGAGGAAATACAAGCAAATCCACAGAGCAAATGAGCCAAAGACGTGTCCAAGGCCAGCTCCCCCTGCTCTGCCAGGACCAGCTGCACTTCAGGCCTCTAAATGGAGCACTGGGGGTTTAGGTGCTGTGTGCTTGGGAATGTTCCTGTAGCTCACAGACAATGAATGATGTGGTCACCCCTAAAACCCAATTTTATATCCTCACTGAGGTCCACAAGAGGCAGATCTGGGCCCTCTGAACTTGACAAAAGCTTGTTTCCTCTCCACAGATCTCTTTGCCCAACATTATTTGTGCTGCTACAGAAGGGATTATATACAGGCTGTGTCTTGAAGGGTGTCAATACACAAGATTACAATCTTCCATGACATTTGGTTCTTCCAAACACAGCCCCTGAAGCCCTGTGATGAGAAGGGGGTCCTCATCTGCATTTACCAAAAAAGAAACCCAAAAAAAAGAATTCCAGCTCTCACTGCTGGAGGGAAATAAAGAAAAATGTAGCTTCAGTGAACAGTAAAGACTCAGAAACAAGAATCAAATACACAACAAAACTCCTCACAGAGTGAAAAACAAGATCTTAAGCACATGAGTAAATCTGTTTTGGGGCATGATTCATGGTGTCTTCCGTTTTCGTGGGCTTCTTTGGGTTTGGGGATTTTTTTTACTTTGGGTTTTTTGGGGAGTTTTTCTTTGTTTTTTTGCAGGTGTGTCTAATTACAGTCCCAGGATGTGATGAAGCATTCAGTGATTTGGTGTAACTTCAGATGCCAAAAATGGTGTTAGCAGGTAGGTGCTGTGCATATCCTGGAAAATCCATGTCTCAAAATTCAGAGTCATCACTTAAGGATGTCAACCACAGAAAATACAGAATGCATACTCAACTGTACTTAAATTATATGGGGGAACTGTGATGTCTTTAATTTCACCTTTGCAAGAATCCATGACAGGATTCTGAGCTAGAATTCATTGGTTTCTGTGTCTTTAGTTTCTTGCATGTGTAAATACATACAGACACACACACACACACACACACACTTTTTCCATGAACAAGCCCTTGAGATATGCCAAGGGCTGCTTGTGCCATGGGAGCATCAGGATCCATGCACAGCCCTTTGTCTGGTGGCTGAGCCCCAAGGCCATATTCATGATGATACCTGAGTGCCTTAGAATAAAAAAAACATCTATTGCCATGTGGTTTCTTCCTTCTTTGTACCTTGTGACTGCACTGGTGCTTTGGTTATTATGGTTTCCATCTCTGCCTACTTGTTTTAGTGCTGGTGTTTGTGTAAGCCCATATATTTCCCATGCTATACATATCTATATATCTATATATCTATATATATCTTTGTTTAGAAGCTACAGTGTCCAGGGATTATACTTGTGTTCCCTTCAGCTCTCACTGTGAAGGTGAGACTATTAAGCAAAGGCATTTGTCATCAAAGGGTGCTTTGGAGCCTACAAAACACAGTGGTTTTCAGACAAAGGCTTTATTGTCACCAGGTTGGTTTGCAGGAGGACATGAGAACAGCACAGCCAGGAGCTGCAGAGCCTCACTGACACTCCCCAGTTTGTCCCTGGGATTTGTGGGACCCAGAAATAAAAACAGGAAATGTGCTGTGGCTTTACTAGCTGTAAATAGTGACTGTCCCCAGGCTGTGTGACACCCCTCCCAGGCAGCACCAGCAATCCCATCCTGGCAGACACACATTATATCACATATATCATCTCCCTGCCTGCTGCCCTAATCCCCCTCTGCAGCCCTAACACCTCTGTCCCACCACTGTCCTGTTCTGCACAGTGATGTTCCCAGCCCATCCAGCTCTGCCCACTGCCTCAGCTCCCTGCTGGCAGTGTGGCACTGGTGGCACTGGTGGCACTGGTGGTACTGGTGGCACTGGTGGCAGGGCGGCATTGGTCGCACCCTCCTGGCTTGGTGTCTCAGCACATTTCATTTCCTTCCTTTCCACCTGCCAGGCCACAGAGGATGTGCCACCCTCCTCAAAAGCCAGCTTCGTCACCTGTGTGTCCCCAGGGCCACCAGGGCGTCAGGCTGGCCCCGCAGCCGGGAGTGCCCAAGCCAGTGGTGACACAGAGGCACCAAGCAAGCCCAGGGAGTGGCTCTCACCAAGTCTGGGGTTTGTGGGGTTCTGCCCTCCATGCCCACCTGCAGTGGTGCTTGTGGGGCCTGGCAGGGAGAGGAGGCTGGACCCTCTTAGCCCATCCTGTGCCTCTCCCCCTGGCATGACCCCACGCAGCTCCAGGGGAAAGCTGGATGCAATGTCTGAATTGTGTTTGTTTCCTCCTTTAGCTGAAGCTGCTGTGTGGTACAAATCTCAGTGATTATCAGCAGAATAATCCCCTTTCACCTCATCAGTGCTAGAGCCAGCCAGAGGCCTTCTACCCTTCAAAGGAAGAAATTATGGAAGAATGTTTGAGCAGGGGAAGGAAGAAATTACAAAGGGAGATGAAGAAGGAAGGAAGGAAGGAAGGAAGGAAGGAAGGAAGGAAGGAAGGAAGGAAGGAAGGGAAGG
>VZTZ01039795.1:944123-976898 GCA_013400955.1 Drymodes brunneopygia
CTGGCTCCGATCACGGGCAGGGACCGTCGGGGGCCGAGCCGCCGCCGCCGGGCAGCAGCCCCGGGTGAGCCCGGCAGCGACACGGGACAGCGGAGGGGCCACCAGAGCACGGGGCTGGGGCCGATTGCGGGGTGGCCTCGGTGGTGTTACTCCGGTGCCAGGAGAGACGCTGCCGGGTTGTGAGGGGCCACCCTCTGGTACGAGCGATGTTGCTTGGGTGCGAGGGATGCTCCTCCGGGGTGGCAGACGCTGCGCTGGTGAAACAGATGTTCCTCAGGCATGACAGACGTGAGTTCAGCAAAACAGATGTTACTCCAGTGAGGTGGACCTTACTGTGAGCACAGGGATTTTACTGTCAGATGAGGATCCTTTCCCCCAGTGTGAGCACAGCAGCTTTCCTGAGAGCGCCCACAGTGTCCTTTTCACGCGTGTGCCTGTGGTGTGGCTGCATGTGCCAGCACGAGCCATGGCATGTGGAGTGGGAAAGGGTCCTTGTGCTCATGGAAGCACGGATCAGAAGTGAAAGTGTGCCCGGTTTCACAGTGCCAGGCAGGAGCGTCCCCGTTACGTCTGTAACAGACAGGCTCTTTTATGAAACTTGGTTTTCCTTCTGGGAATTGTGGTGCAATACTTCCCTTAGTGGTACGGGTAAAACAACTTCCCCAAACATATTTTTATGTGCTCTGATACACTTTGTTGCCCCATGTTTTTGATAGTTTTCCTCTGCCATCAGGTGAGTGTTCTGGTAAGTCTCTCTATCCAACTTTTACCTACCCCTTAATGCATTCCTGGCTGCCCTGCAGCGTGTGATCATCATCACTCTTGCCCTGCTGCCTGCACCTACCTGTTCACCTTTGGGGTCAGGGGTTTTTGTGACAGAGCTGTTTCTTACACGGGTACTGGCACTTAGGTTCTTACTTCATTTTCTTCGTAGCCAAAACCTTGAGTGAGTGTGCATCGCGTTCCTTGTGTGCACCTGCACATCTCCAGTGAAATCTGCTCTGCTCCACATCACCTGCACACGATGACTGTGTACACCAATGCTTCCTCATCTGCCTAGGTGTTGAGGGCTCTTTCTTGGTGCCCTTGATGAGGGCTTTTGTGCCCACATTGGACACACACAGGCTATCTCTCCTTTACACTCCTCTTCGTCCCTCTGTCCCTTGGGAG
Organism: Drymodes brunneopygia; assembly: GCA_013400955.1. NCBI lineage: Eukaryota > Metazoa > Chordata > Aves > Passeriformes > Petroicidae > Drymodes > Drymodes brunneopygia. The sequence goes on from VZTZ01039795.1 coordinate 945,294, forward strand.
CCTGCCTGGTGCATGCACATCTCTAATGCCTCCCCCACCTTCCCCACATCACACCAGCGCTCAGGTGTGAACCTGTCATGGCCCTTCCTTCCCACATTTGCTGCTGGGCATCGACACATGAGTTGAAGGGACCACTTTTTCTGATGGTGGCAGTTTCACCTGCAGGCGCCTGTCTTCTGTCACACAGGTGCTGTTGTAAATGGAGGACCAAGCTGTGTAAATGCTTTTCTTCCCAAAAGAGAAAGAAGTGGGCTTTCTCAAAGTTGGCAGGAGAGAGGCAGGCTCCTCTTAGACCAGCGTCCTGTGCATGGACACTTGGGTTTAGCCAATGTGAAGGTTGGGTTCTGCAGGAATTCAGGTGGAATGTTTTTCACTCCAAACGTCCAAGGTATGGGGTGAGTTGCCACATGTGCAGAGAAGCTAGTCCAACTACTTGGGTTTTTATCCTTCTTTAAAGAAATTAGCAGAGTCTATGAGGAGAGAAGCATGAGGATGAGCTGCTGGTGCAGGTTAGGAGGTAGAGCTGGGGGAGTGAGCGGGCCCCATTCCCCTGAGTTTCCTCTGCTCACAGGCTCCATTGCTCACTCACATTTCTGTGCCCAGGCGTGTCTGCAACAGATTCCTTCCCTTTGGGAAGCACTCCCTCCCAGGCTCCTTCAGTATTAGCACAACTCTCCTCTCAGGAGCTGTAGCAGCCCCTGTGTCCTTTCCCTTGTCTCTGGTGCATGGACAGTGAAAATGTCCTTTCACATGTGACTGATCTCTGTTTAAGACAGCTGAAGCTGAAGTTGTGGCTCCCAGCCCTGAGAACTCTTCTTTCTCAGCCCTTTCCTTCCCAATCTGCCAGAATTCATTACATAAGTTGAAAAAAACCAGAAATTTGGAAGGAGCTGGGTCTAGAAAGTTGGGGGTCCTGTGTTCTAATGAAAAATGAACATTCTTGTATAGTGAAGTCTCCAGGAGCTTGTTCTTTTAGGAAGAGATCAAATACTGTGAAATGTAAAGTTACCTTAAAGCTATTTGTCCCTTTCTCTAGTCCAGTAGGCCCCTCTGTTTCTGGACTGCTTCACATCTTGAGTCTTTTGTCCTGAAGTTGTTGGGTTTGGGTTTCAAGGCACACAGGGAAACCAGCTCTTTTCTGAAAACTGCATGATTGCTCATTTAAAAGAATATAAATTGTTTCTATTCATAAGATCTTTTTTTTCTAGCAACTGATCAAAGTTCGAGTGAAAACCATTTCATCATTTCCAAATAAATTGGACACAAATGCACACACACACACACACTGAGCATTTCAGAGAGACTTTTAAACACATTACTTTTAAAATCAGGATGTGGACAGCCAAGGCATGTTATGTAAGACAGGGCAGTCTGTGATTTGATTCCACTTTTGCATAGAAAGGGAGCTTTGCTTCCTGGGAGAAGGCATTCAGACTTCATTAAAACTAAAGGCAGCGCAGAGAGGGCTCAGGGGAATTTCTCCTGGACTACAAAGGTCCTTTTCTAATGGGAGTTTTAAGGAATGAGGACCTGGCTAGCATTTCAGAGAGAACATTAAGATGTAGCATGGTGTGATATCTGACTGCTTTCAGCAGCTCTGAAAGTGCTTGGAGAGCTTTCTAATTCAAGAGGAGAACTTGAGGCAAGTGACTGGGCATTTCAGCTCTGTTAGAAGCAGGCAGTGTTGTTAACAGCAGGGTGATGAACCTTCGGAACAAACAACCAAAGGCAGCGTTTGCTTCTCCAGCTCTTAAAATCTTCCAATAAAGAGGGATGTCTCTTTGGAAGGGATGCTTTACTGAGGTGCAAGTTCTTGGGCTCTCTGCAGAGACAACTGGCTGAGACCATATGGACAGAACTAGAGCTGAGAGCAGACCCTGTGATCCAACCCCCTTTCCAAGCCTTGGTTTAGGACTTGACAGAGCTCCTGCAGGCCTTGCCCTGCTCTGCGAGAGGCGCAGCTGCGGGGTCACTCTGGGCACACAGCTCCCGGAGTGGGGATGCTCTCCCTGCCCTGTGTCTGCACAGCTGCTGGCAGCCCACTGGACATGGCTGTGGTCTGTCTGCCTGTGAGGATCCTTCCCTTGTCCTTGGGACTGTAAAACAGGCGCTGAGCTCTCATGGCTTGCCTTGGGACTGCAGGAAGGGCAGGGAGGGGAGGGCTGTGTGTCCCCTCCAGTTCATAGGGTCTGCTCTAGAGGTTGGCTGAGTTTGCAGGACTAACTCCTTGCTTCTTTTACTCTTTTTTTTCCCTCAGGGAGCTCAAAAGGGCTTTGACACCCAAATGGCCACACTGGTGCTGTGGCCCCAGTACTGCTCGTTGGGTTTCCCATGGTCCGTTTGCTTTGCAAGGTCCCCTTGTACCCTGTGCACCCAGGACTTGCACCTTTCCTTAGGCTGCAGGGTCCTCCACGCTTCTCTCAACTGCTTTCCTGCTTGCTGGGGATGCTGCCAGGCAGGAGGATGCTTGGAGCAAATGCTGGGGTAAAAATGCCCAGTCAGTTGTGTGCTCCCAGCCCACTGGCCCTGACAGCCCGAGGTGCCTCAGTGCCCCTTCAGCTCTTTGAGGGGCTGTCCCCAGGGGCTGGCAGAGGCACACTGAGGGCTGTGTGAACCCCATCTCTTCCCCTCGGAATGTTTACCTGGCTAAATTTAACTCCCCAGCCGGCTGCATCCCTGCTAAGCCGACCTGTTCTCTTGTGGCTGGGCTGTGGCTCTGGCTGCTGCTGCCGCATTTCCTGCCTGCCCTGGGCTGGTGGTTTGCTGCTTGCTGCCTCTTCTCGGCAGATGCTGCCTCTTTCAAGGGCCCAGGCCAGCCAGTTCTCCCTCCTGTAGGTTTTATTTTTAAATCTGGTTGCACAGCCCTTAGGACTGGAGGGTCCTTTGTCCTCTCATGTCTGAGTATTTATTTGGCAGTGAGCTTCAGGAAATCTCTCCTTGTCCCACTACAGCCCACAGTTGTTTTCCTCCAGGTTGTGGTTGCTCCCAGGGACCAGGCATACTGAGCTGTTCCCTGGCCAGCTCTAAAGGCACAGTGCCTCTTTCTGCTCCCACAGGGATCCCAGCAGTGGGGAAGCAGTAGGTGCTTCCCAGCGAAGGCATCTTCCTTATTTCACTTTGTTCAGAGCTGGGCTTCCCCAAGCTGGTTTGAGAAGTGAGTGATGTGCCCCTCACCTTCAGAGGAGCTGGAGAGAGGATCAGGCAGGGGGAAGGGAGTGCTCCTCTTTGTCAGGCTGGACAGAATTCGCTTTCTTTAGAATTTCCAAGTTTGGGACAGTAAATAGGGCCCAACCTGGCAGCCTTCTCCATCTAAATAAAACCATCGGGATCAAACCATGCCTAACCCTGCAAGAGACCCCTGATTGATCTCTCTTTCCAGGCATGCCTGCAGCTAATGCTGTGGTCTGCCACATGAGAGAGATGGTTTGAGTCCTGGCCTCCTCTGCCCCTCTTTGAGCTAACCCGGTGGCCTCGGGTTTAGTGCTCTCATATTCAGAGCAAAGGTAACGCAGGCCAGGCTTTTCATGGCTGGTGATTTGGGGCGTCCAACTCTAAATGCTGTCAAAGGTCTTGGTTTTTCCCCAAGGTTCAGCTGTTTCGGATACTTGGGCATTCTTGAGTAGTCTGGACTTGATTACTCCGAGTGACCAGTCCATTTTGCAAAGCTTCATCTGGGCCTGGGGAGCAGAACAGAATGAGATGAATTAAAGCACAGCGTTCCAGGGATACTCACATGGAGTGAGTCTTCCTGGGAATCAGTCTGTGGCCAGACAGCTCACGGCACTGCTGCCTGCAGGGATGGGTAAAGAGCTCTTGGTTTAGATTAATTCGTGGTCTTAAGCAGCTCACGGGAAAGGCTCAAAGGGTTTGATAGTTTTTGTCTTAGGGGAAGAAGAGCAGAGCAACATTGTGTGTGTCTTCATATATAGAGAGATTTGTGAAGTTTAAATCTTGATTTATTTGAAGGAAAATATGTTTTCTGTAAACTCTCCCATCTCGGTTGGAGGTGAGGGAGACTGAAGGGATTGGGTGGAACGTGTGTTTTGGGTTTGGTTTTGTCCATCGTTAAGGGCAGAGGGTTAACAAAAGGCACAAGAATACTAATATTTCAGTGGTCTCTCTAAATTTATCTTCCTGTTCCAATTGTTCTGTATTTAACTTTTTGGCTGGTTTGGTTTCATTGTTTAACTGAGTCCTGAAGCACTGCAGCACCTCTGTTATGGACAAGTTGGAGCTGTAAAGCAAGTTAAATGAGAATCTCCCTTGCTTAGCTGGAGAACCTTTCTGAGCTTTGTTATGTATCACAGAGTGTCAGGAGAGACATATGAGCCTGAGCATGTCTTCATTAATGGAGCATTTTTCAGAAAAAATAATTTTGTGACTGTCAGGTTCATTACTCCCTGAGGTGTTCCTGAGTACTTTGAAATTGTCTCCAGTCATAAAAAATTGATACTGTACAAAGGAAAATTAAGTTCCTTTTTTCCCTCCTCTGTTTTTACAGTTCCAACAATTCTACAGGTTCCTTTATTATATTCTGTGGCCCAGATTTGTTAATAATTACTGTAAATACTGGTCCTGGCAGCATGTCAGGGTTTTGTTTAGTAAATATTTTGCTATTATCATTTCTGTGTCACAGCTGGGAAGGTTTGTAATGTCCTGGCTCTCACCACTGTCAATTTTGCCCAGTTCTGCCTCTCTGATAACTAACTGAAGCTTTACACTGAGATGATGCAGGTATTCATGGGGTAGACCCATTACTCTACACACTGCAATGGCAGCTTCTGGTTTTAGACCAGAATGTCAGCTCTTGCTCCCATGTGTGGTGTGCACAAACCAGGTTTCTCAGCAACATCTGCAGCCTTGTGGGTGGCTGCAGCTGTTACTCCACCTGTAGAGATTTCACAGCCTGGGGTACAGGTAGAGTGGAGTGAGTGCTCCTGTGAATTATGACCAATTACCTGTCCCAGTTTCTTTTCTGTTTTTATAACTATTCCCCATTTCCACCTATTCTTAAGTAGCTGTTTGGGAGTTTTGCCAGTGTTCAAAATGAACTTCTAATAATTTTTTTATGAATGGCAAGGAGGTTTTCATCTGGGTGAGCTTGGTAAGTGCAGCACTGGCTTTGTTCAGTTTTTACTGAAGCTGCACAGGCTCTTTCAGCGTCTCTGCTGTTTTCCAAGGAGCCTGCTGGAAGTCTCAAAAGCTCTCCTCCACAGCATGCTGAGGAGATGTAAGGGTCTGTGTTTCTGCAGTTGCACCCCAATAGGATAAAACCCCACTGCAGGTAACAACCCAAACTTTTATCTACAAGACACATAAAACGTCTTTATCTTCCAAGAAAACGGTGCCAATTAGGTCAGACTCACACACCAGGAACAATTTACTGTCTGAGTTTGGCTGCTTTAGACTGTGTCTGTGCCATAGCCCATGAAACAAGGGGAGCCACAGCTTTTTCTGTGGGCACGGCTGTGACCATGGAGGAATCTTTGTCAGCACAACCCACACTGGGGTGTTGGGAGGAGTGTATCTTTTTTTCTTCTTCTTTTTTTTTAATTTCTTGAACTAAAAAAAGTGTTGTGGGGCAACCTTGATAGTCTGGACCAGGCCCTACTTACAGAGGCCAAGTAAGGCTTTCAAGTGGAGCATAAAACCAAGCTGGAAGCAATAGGAAAAGCAGTTAAGTTTAGACAGAGTTAGTTTGTGTTACCTAAGCCTTACTTTAGCTTCTGGACAAGGCTGCTGCTGCTTTTGGCAAACCTGGGTGTGATCTGAGTTGTAAACCTGTGCTTTCTGCAGTCCCTCCCCAGCTGGGCAGAGGGAAGGGGGCCACCACAGGATGCCCCAGAGCAGGCATGGAAAGCTTTGCCTGTTACCTCTACCAACTCCTGCACCTCCCTGAGGCAACAAGGAGGAATATAAGGTATCCTCTTACTTCCCAGCTGGTCCAGTCTTTTGCCAGAATTCTTCCTCCTGGTAAAAGAGGTGATGATCTTCACAAACCCCAAACCTTTGTCCACAGGCAGGGAAGGACTGTCCAGCAGAGCTGTGTGCTAGAGGATGTGGATGCTGGAAGCTGGAGCAGGGACAGGGTGGAAATTGTGGCTCATTGACATCTTGGGACAGGCGTCAGAGGCTGCCATGGGGTGGTCACAGCTTTCTACACTCAGCCTGGGGTTGAAAGAGCTCCAAAGCAACACCCATTCCCAAGTTGTAGATTCACATCCAGAAAGTCCATCAACTAGCAGGTGCTGGTTTGATGTTAAAAGTTCCAGAGCTGCTTGAACATAATCTGTTGTGCATTTGGTTTCAGGCAAGTGCTGCTGGTCTGCTCAGTCAACACTTGTGACTCCACCTAAACACATTTCCCTTTTCCCTTCAGCTGCTCTGTGCACATGTACAGATGCCTTTGGCTTTTCCTAGCAGCATCATCACACCGAATTCATGGCCTGGTCCTGTCACTCCTGCCTTGGCAAGGCTTTTTCTTGGCATAGCTCAGCATTGTGCTGGGTGGATCTGCCAGACTGTCTCGATGACTGGCAGTCTGAGGGCTTGCATCTGTGACTAGTCCATGTAAATTGTCCTGCTGTGCCCTTGTCCCGTAGTTAGAAGCAGCAGGTGTTAGGGAAATGCTGCTTTCTGTCCTTGTCCCTGCTTCCACAGAAAGCTTTGGCTGTTTCTGTGCAGGGCAGAGGTTGCTGGTAGTTGTACATCTGCCTAAAGGTGTCTGCACAGAAATTTTGTGGATTACTGAGGTTGGAGTTAGGCTTTTATTTGTAGGGTTTGTTTTTGCAAAGGAATAATATTAAATAAGTTACGAGTTTTTAGAGGCAGTTTAGTGTTTCTAGAGGCCCACTTGCCTTTTCCTCTCCAAGGTTTTGCAAAGCCAGCCTTTGGAGAGAGATCTGTAATCTTGGATGCTGATGAAGAGGAGGTGCTTTGGAGGGCACCTGGGAGTATCTGCTACCCACTCCTCTTCTGTGTGCAAACTGAATTCCTGTTTGCTACTCCTCTGACACCGTGGACCACTTCCCTAAATTAAAACAGCTAATTACTCTGTAATATTTCAGATTCTAAGAAAGTCTGGGTGCAGGTGTATTCCTGGACTTCTGTAAGGCTTCTCCAGTGTGTCCTCAGTGGGGATGACCCCATTGCAGACATCTGTATGCTAGGAGAAAATGTCCAATCCTCAAGCAGCACAACAAACAAACACAGAGCTGGTAAAATAAAAAGAAGCTCCCAGAAGAAAACACGGTTTGATGTAAATTTAAAGTTTCAGAAGAAAACCATGCTTTTCTGTACTGCTGATTCAAAACCTAATGATTTCTGTTTCCAGCTGACATTTCAACTTAAATGTCATTTTATGTTGAAATCCAGAACAGGAGTTTAAATTGCAGGTCAACACCCCAAAATCTCTAATTTTGGATCAACATTTCATTTTCACAGAATCACAGAATAAGAGGTTGGAAGGGACATCAAGGATCATCTGATCCAGCCTTTCTTGGCAAAAGAACAAGAACAAGATGGCCCAGCACCGTGTCCAGTGTTGGGGAATCCACCACTTCCCTTGGGAGATTGTTCCAATGGCTGATTGTTTCCATTGTGAAATATTTTCCTTTTCTGTCCAGCTGGAACCTCCCCAGGAGTAACTTGTACCCATTACCCTGTTATCTTTTCCACATGGCTCCTTGTTAAGAAGGGCTCCATTTTCTTTGCAGCCACCATTTAAACACTGGAACGTGGTGATAAGATCTCCCCTAAGGCTTCTTCTCTCGGCCTCTCCTCACTGGGAGGCTTCCCATTCCTTTGGTCATCTTTGTGGCCCTTCTCTGAACCCTCTCCAGCCTGTCCACATATTTTTTATTACACATCAGGGACCAGAATGGAAGTCAGGATTGTAGGTACAGCCTCACAGAGTGGGATTATGACTCTTTTCTGCAGGTGATGCCCTTCTTGTTGGTGTAACCTAGCATCCCTTTGGCTTTCTATGCCACAGCAGCATACTTGGCTCATGTTCATCTTCTTGTCTCCATGACTTGTCAAAGGTTATTGACAAGTGACATCAGCCAGCTCTCCTCTCACCTTGGTGGATAATTCCCACGGATTTGTACAGTGCTGGTAATCAGAGAAAATTCTGCTAAAACATTTTGAATGTTTTGGTTCCATCAATAATATCTTCCTTACCACCCCCTCATTTTCAAATCAAAAGCATTTGGAATTGTTCATACTATGGAATAGTTCATACTATGAAATTGTTCATACTATGAAACAGTGCAATATTTTGACCTTTCATCCCTATTTGGGATGCAGGCAAGTACTGAAATCCCAGCCCTTCTTGGGGAACTGAGATTCTATTCTCTGACCAGATCCACAAAAGTATATTTCCACTGGTTTTGCTGGCTGGCTACTTCAGTACTCTGTCAGTGATGCCTTTTAATTCAGTGCAGATTGAATCCGTGGTGTGGCCACATGGCTATAAAGGCTGAGGGCAGTTAATCTTTCTTGCTCTGTGTTGTGCTTTCGAATTAATATCCAGATTCCTTTCCAAAGATAAGTTTTCCTTCCGAACCAGCATTTGGTAGTGCGCTGCACAGCTGCCTGATCTGTCTTTCATGCACAAGTGAGGATTCTGCTGCTCTCCCAGTCTAGCTAAAGCTGTTATATGAAGTCAGGATGTTTTAAAATTTAAGACAGTTTCTTGGTCATCTATTGTTTGCAGTCTCACAGCCTGCCATATATCTTTCTGCTCAGAAGCTGCTTTTCCCCTTCCCAGCACTGAGGGAGGTTTTTCCTGCCAGGCTCTGTGCAGTGTGGCTCTGGAGCAGTTTTATGGTGCTCCCCAGAAGCTTGCTTTTGTCAGGCTGCCTCAAAGCATCATCCAGACAAAAGTCTCTGCAGCAAGAAATGTCCCTTTCTGTCTGGCTTTGAGGTGTTATCTCCCCTCTTCCCAAACGCAATTGGCCCCATCCACATCCCTAAGCTGCTTTGTTTGGAGCGAAGAGAGCTCAGAAAATCAAGGGAGGCCACACACATAAACAACTGTGTGTGAAATCAATTCATATGAACAAGCTTGTTCTTGAGGGAGAAATGTCTGGTTCTCACAGAAACCTCCCTTGTCTGTTGTGGGACTGTTACAAACATTACATGACTGCAACAGTGATGAGCTAGGTGAGTATTTAAACCTTTTTGGCCAATATTTAGAGGAGGAGTGGTGTTTGATTGTGTTTGAAGAGCTTACCATGCTCTTTTTTAACAGTGAGGATTTTAACAAGTGACTTTCATTATGGGTGCAGTGGTAGTTTGGTAATACTGAAGGGACCTGAATTTTGACGTCTTAACTTCAAATATTTGCGTCATAAATTTGGTTCCAAGCATTGCACTGACCCAGTGAGGGATAAGAAGCTGTGCCTGTCATTCGTATGTGTTTGGGTGATAGATGTTGTCAGTGATTCGTACACAACCTATAGGACAGGAATTACTTGTAAGATTTTTTAAAAACAATTTTTTACTTCTAATTAGAGAAAAATCTTATACTGCTTTTTCAAGAAGTCTGATAAGAAAAAGAGGTTTCCTCAAGTCTCCCACAGGAGGAGGGTTATTCACAGCTCTGCTGTAGGGTGCCCAGGGGTCAGTAATTACAATCACATCTCAGTCTCACTCTGCACCTCTTTAAATAATAGTCTCCTCTCCTGGCTGTCTGGGGCAGGGATAACACGAGCAAAAAGCTGTGCTTGGTCTCTCTTGGCTGAGGGAAGGACATGGAAATAAGGCCTGAAGAGAGCACACTTCAGGGGACAGGAGTGGAAGTCTGGGAGACAGCCACTCCACTCAGCCTCTTCAATCATCACAGGGGAGAGGATGAAGTAGTGCAAGTCTGAGGAATGAAAAGTCTCTGTGCCTGTAGTGTTACTCAGACATTAGTCTTACCATGGCCACGAATCTTCCCTGACTCCACCTTACCTCCCTTTTGGGGATGAGGAAAGTGGTAAGAGAAATGGTTTTTTGTTTTGCACTGAGGGTTTATTGAGGAATCACGCTCTGCTCAAGCCAGCTCTGGTCTGAAAGCTCATCCTTTGGAGTGAGAGTTTCCCAAAGACTTGAGCTAAACCCAGCCCTCTTAGGCAAAGCTGCAGGCTAGGGGTCTTGATGGGATTCTCCTGTTCATGCAACTTTGTTATGTTTTGCTGTGATTTTTGATGCATTTCTAGTATGCAATGGATCGTTTTCCTGATTCGAGAAGAAGTTTTTTATGACTAAGACTTCAGTGTGTAATTTCTTCAGCTGAGGCCAGGAGATTGCCCAGCATGGAGCCAAGAAGATGCCCTGTGTTCCTGCATGGCAGAGCCCTTCTGGAGAAGGCAGACAGCCCTCCTGCAGCTTTCTGGCTGGAAACATCTCTGGTTCATCACCTCCTACAACCAGCTGCTGCCAAAACCCTGCCTGCTGGATGCTTCTGAGCAGCCACTGCCTTCTGTCATTCTGATCACAATAATCTGACTTGTTTGTTACCTGATATGATGGAGGCTGAGGAGGAAATCACTTCCCAGGGCCCTGAGGGCAAAACCTCAGCTTCCTAGAACTACATTTGTTTTCTAACCCTTCCACAGCCCTGGGGTGATCCCTCAGAAATATCTTTCAGGGGAGGTGTCTTCTGAAATACACCAAATCATTTGCAAGTTAGTTGCCTGTACAGCACTGAAATTCCTCTCCCTCAGGCACTTTTCTATTCTAGATCCCAAAAGCAGCCAGTGTGCTCCTCCAGGCACCCAGGTATCACTGTCCAAGTGGCTCATTTTCCTCATTTCACATCCATGAAAGGAGATTCCATCCACACATGTCCTGATGCTTGTGTGGTGTTTACACCTTTTTTTTTTGGAAAAAGGGTAGATGCTGGTTTTGTCTGACTCTGGGATGGACACCCAACAACACAGATAAATTAAACTGCTAATTTCCAGGACCTAATTACAACTCTTGGGTTTGCTGCCTGACCTGAAAATAAAACTCCTCTTGCAAGGTTTCCTTGTTTGGGGGTTTTGCTTGTTTGTTTATGTGAAACAAAGCAAGTGAAGAAGAGCCATGCTACTGAGTTAGAGAGGATGGTTTGGCCGGTTTGTTTCCCTGTATTCCTGCCTGGCTTCTGCTCAGCCAGTTGTGCCCCACACTGTGCTTTGAGAGGGACATACTGGACTAAATATATCTGTACTGCCTGTGAAATGCAGTATGGGGTGCTGTGTCATTTGAAGGAGTTTACTTGGAAACTAAGGTGGGAAGCCAGCTTTTATTTTCAGCCTGGGTCAGATGCATTGGTCACTTGTCTCACCCAGATTGTTAGTCTTGATCAGGAGTTTGTCCTGCAAGACAGACATAAAACCTGCTCTCTAAATAAAGAGCCAAGCTCATTGCAGCGACAAAATCACATTGAGGCAACCATATTTTTCTTGCTCAGCAACCAGATTTACAGTCTGAGAGCCTGTTCAGATAGGTTACCTTGAGAGCAGCAATGGAAGTCATAGCTCAAATATCATGGCTTAATGAGTAGAGGAGCTGGTGTGATGCTGCGAGCTCTAAATAGATCAGAAAGAAGCCCAGTGCTGGCAGCATGCTGACAACTGGAGACCTTGGGCTTTTCCTGGTGCTGGAACAGAAATGTGTCCCTCCACGAAATGTGTGAGGAACAGATGTAACTTGGTGACTAAAGAGGACTTGGGTTTTGCAGTTTCTAGCTCTGCTTTTGCCTTGTCTTCTTCTGCTGTTCCTGCTGGTGCAGTGGGAGTGGTTTCACAAAAAGGGAGCTATTCCTGGGTGTGGAAGTGCCGAGGGGTGGGCACAGCCCACCTGAGCTGGCTGTGGTCTCTGCCACACCCAAATAACAGCAGCAGGGCAAGCGTGGCTGCGTGGGTGATACGAATCTGCTGGGGCTCTCAGGGACATATTCAGGCAAACGAGAGTGTGGAAACCCCTGCTGTTTCTCCATGAGCTCTCCAGGGTCACCTGCCTGCACGTCTGACATGCTGCAGTCACATCCCTGGCAGCTGAATGTGTTTTTCAGTCTTCTCCCTTATGCCACTGTAAGTGAGAGGAATGCCAGTGTTGCTGTATGACTGCCCTACTGAAAAAGGAGGTTAGAAAACACTTCAGTGTAAGATTTTACATTTACCTAGGAGGATAATAACTATGGGAATTAATTTCTGTCTCGTGCTTTTTAGTGCCTGGCACATTGGGGCCCCTGGATATTCCTGCAGCACCAGCCACACGTTGCAGACCAAAGGCACACAGCTTTGCTGGCAGAGAGCTGGGGTCCTGGGCTAAAGGGAGATCTGAAGGCTCTGGGATATGCACTTCATGCTAATGACAATAAGGTCTTCCAGATTTAACTTGGAGAATTCAGCTGTGAGAGTGAGGGCTGGGAACTGAGATTAATGGGGTTAACCCAGCCTCTGTGACTTCTGTTAAGCTTGAGTGGCTCCTTTCCTTAATGGGCTTTACCTGGGCACTGGTGGCTGTGAACTGCAGAGTGCTAGGGATTACAATTGCTATTTAAACCAGCCCAGGTGTAGTTTATCTTCTCTGTTACTCAGGAGTGTGAGAGAGCAGAGAAGACCTTTTCTTTAGCTTCGTTTGTGGGCTCTGTGTCTGGTCCTGCTTTTTTGACTGTCCATGGTTCCTAGGAAGGTAATTGAGTGATACTGGCAGATAATGTAAAAGTTTGGTATCTTTTTATCTCCTTGAGTTTCTTGTACTTTATTGCTTGGTGCTTTACAGCATATTGCAGCTGTTGTATCAAATGCTGTGGGAGCAGACTTTATATTCATGGCTTTTAATGTGGATTTCATGGCTTTTATTCACCCGTTATGTGACAGTGGCCGTCTGCAGGATGTGTCAAAAAGATTCCTCTGTCAGGTGAGGAGGTGCTGCATGGCAGTATGTGTCTCACTTCAGGTTATTAACTAAACCACAGTAACATGCAATTAACCATTCAAAAGTCGGTGTTGCTCCTGTGTGGAGTTTGCTCCCTTCCTGCTTTCCCCCTTGAGCCCTTCTCCCTGTGGCTGTCACTGCTTTGGATCTCCTCTGGCCGGGTGTTTTGGCTGTCTCATACCAGTGAGCAGACTGCAGCCTGAGTGGGCTTTGCTGAGCATCTGTGGCCTTGCATTAAGTCTGGGGAAGGGGAAGTTTGCGGAATTGGTGTGAAGCCCAGTGCTAATACTGTGCTTATGAGGGCAGCACGAGGTTTTTGCTGTCAAGCTGGAGTTTCTGAGTTGCTCTGGGAATACTGGAGGGATGTGGTATGTGTGTTAGAATGTTCATGTCCCCAGTCCCCACATCCTGCCTGTGAAGGGCAGCTGATCTTGGGATGCAGGGAACCTGAACTGCAGGTTCCAGTCCTCTTGCAGGGCAATGTGAGGCAGTGCCAGCAGTTGTGGTGGGCAGGAGAAACCTGCACCCCTCTGCTAGTTCTGCCCCTTGTTCCAAGTGACAGCATAAAGCTATATCCTGGCAACCCCTGCTCTCCCTTTGGCTTCCACGTGGACCTCTCGTTTTGGTGTCTTTAAGGGAACATGGGGGTTCAGGGCTGCAGTTTTGGGGAGCAGCCCACCCTTGCAGGAGCAATTCATTCAGCCATACTAGCCAAAGCATCCATGGTCCTCCCTGACCTTGGTGGGCATCGACTCAAGGGGATGGGGCAAGAACAGAAAAGCAGCTTTGGGTGTGGAAAAAGCAGGGACAGAAAAGGAAATGAGCAGGGATGTGGTAACCCAGGTGGGACATGGCACATGGGAAGGAAGGTGGGGTTTGATCAGCCAGCCCAGTATTGACACTGCTCTGCTGGTGAGCCTGGCACAAAATCTCTCATAACTGGTGGTCAGCGGTGGGTGGGGAAGGAGGGGATGTGGTGAGACAGAAAATTAACTCTATTCCCATGAGTTTTCCTCTGTTGGCATCTATCTCCAGTTCTGTATTTTCTCACCCTGGAGAAAACAAAGTAGGAGATAACTTTGTTTTATTCTTCAGTCATTAATGAGCCACTGTTCCAGGAAAAAAAAAAAAAAAAAAAAAGAAAGAAAAGAAAAAAAAGTAGGGAGTCATATCATGGGAGAAATTATCTTTCTCACGGGATATAAAACTTTGTTTATGAATGGTGAAGGTCTCCTGGCACTGATGCTAATCCTGCCCAGGTCTGACTGCATAGAACTCAGTGTAAAACACGTGATAATTCCTTCTGCAGTTTCAGTCGAAATCTCTCATTTCCTAAGCAGGCATGCTGTGCTCAGTGTCGTGCCAAGCTCAGCCGAGTGCCAGCGCTGCCCGAGCAGCGTGCCCGCTCCGCCGGCTGCGCGGAGCCCTTTGATGGCAGCGCTGGTCACTGCTGCGGGCTCGTGTTCCAGAGCTCGCTACATGAAAGCGAAACACCGGCAGCCTGTAATTAATCTCGGCTAATGTGCCACTGTTTACACTCCATCTCGGAAAGCAGGCAGATGTAAGAAGACACCCAGCCTTCATCTGGGATCCTCCCAGGTTATTTCGGAGCTATCTTTGGGGACTGCGCTGTCCTGCCCACCCCGCAAGTGCCTCAGGAATGAGTGCTTTGACTTTGCTCGGCAATGAGTGGGAGATTTGTTTCCTCTCAGGGAGCGGGTTAATGCCTTTTCCCCTGCCTTACCACAGCTGAGGCTGGCATGGGACGGGAGCACAGAGCTCCTCCAGTAGCCGTGAATTCCCAGTGTGAAAGGGTGAAACAAGCCCAGCTTCCTCCTCTCTGCCCTGGCTTTGGCTCAGGAGGAGGCTGCAGACCGTGGGCATCTGTGGGATCTCTTTGATGGAAAGACAAGTGATTCTCTGGGACTCTGGTCTTAAAAATAAAATTCATTTTTGATCACCCTGCTACAAATATTTAACAGAGCAAGGTGATGAAAATGCCTGGAGGTGTGGAAAGACTGAAAAAGATTATGCATCCTTCATTAGAGTGAAGAGTAATAAAAAGCAAAGTGACTGAAGTATATAAACTTAGAAGTAGAGAGAAGTAAACCAGGCATTCCTGTGTATACTTTTATGTAATACAAGGTTTCCAATGAAATTGAAATTAAACATCTGACACAGGTGAAACTTATTTTTTTGTTACAGCACATAAAAAATTGAGACTGAGAACACAGTAGAAT
Organism: Drymodes brunneopygia; assembly: GCA_013400955.1. Taxonomy (NCBI): domain Eukaryota; kingdom Metazoa; phylum Chordata; class Aves; order Passeriformes; family Petroicidae; genus Drymodes; species Drymodes brunneopygia. The sequence goes on from VZTZ01039795.1 coordinate 960,449, forward strand.
GAAGAAAGGATTATATATATGGGTAAAGATCTTGCATGCAGTTTATTAATTTTATTCTAGCTGGTTTAGAAGGTATGTGGCTTCCTTCTCCTGGACAGTCTTCCAGCTACGGCCAGTTAAAAGCTCTTCCTGGCCCTATAAACCTCTAGTGCCTTCCTTTGAGACATCTGCCAGTGGACACCCGCTCAAGGGAGTCACTGCCTGAGCCTTGCATTCCAAAACATCTCTGCGTTGAGTGATTGCTGGGATCAGAGGTCCCACAACTTTCTAATCACCTGAAGGCTGAAATGTTTCACCTGTTGTTTCACCTGAGACTGCTGATGTTTCCCTCGTGGACTGTGGATTCAAGGTGACAATTGCCCATCTTGTCAAACCATGTCTGGCCTGTCCCAGTTACCTCTTAGCCAGTCCCTGCTCCAGCGTTGTGGTGGATAGGTGACCTCTGCAGGTCGGAGCTGCAGGAGGAAATGTTGCATCACCACAGCTGGAAATGTTGCAGCCCCATCCTCTTGGGGAACAATGCGTGTTAGGTGTTCCCATCAGCATCCTTTTTCAGCAGTGTGTTTCATTCGGACTCAGTGAGTTGCAAGCAGCTTAGTCAGAAAGGAAGGCTTTTGCTGCGTTTGACTTTTCTGTGTGGTGGGTATGTCTTTGGGCTCTGGATGTTTTCAGTGGGCACTGATTTATCCATGCAGTGCCCTCACACCGGCACGCTGGATGCCAGGACATCCCTGCTCCCACACCCCAGCATCTTGCTGGGTGATCAGAGTTAGCCTGCCAGCATCGCTGGCCTGGAGGGGATTAAGAATTGTGATATCCAGCAGAGGGTGCTCAAAAGCAAATATCCCAAATAATCGGGTGCTGCTGCACCTCTACACTCCATCCTCGGGCAGCAGAGCCCCAGCTCTTGGTGCTGTGGCACAGTGGGCCAGGAGGAGCAGACGTGGAGGGACACAGGTGGTGCTGAAGAGCTGGCACCCATGCAATAGCACTGTGGGGCGGGGGAGTGTTATTTTTGACTATTTTTACCTGATTCCATGGATGTGGAGAATGCACATGGAGTATCCTCCTCAAGCATGGTCTGCTGTGCAGTTCCATCCACAGAGAATCCCATTTGCAAGGTCTGAGGCTGCTCAAAGTTGGAAACCACTTGTGTGGGTGGTGGGATTGGTGGGGGATTTGCATCAGAAGTGACTCCCTATCTGACCTGCAGTGCTGGTGTGCCCATGGCTGTGTCTGTGCTGGTAGGGGTCAGGTCTGCTGTGTGCCCCTGTCACCTGTGTCAAGCTGAGCCTTTTGGTGTGCAGGTGAGTGCAGATCCTTTGGCTGCTCTATGTTCCAGCCTGTGAGTTTGGAACTGAGCTTATGCCTAAACTGAACTGAAACTCACCAGGTGCATCTTGGTCACAGCTTCTGAGTTTGATCAGACTTTTTTACTTGTCCAGGCTGCAAGATCCAGTGCCAAACTCTAACTTGCTCCTGGGTTGTGTTGAGAAGGGTCACAAACCTTTTGGTGAACCTTTCAGTGAACCTTCAGGGAGTTTGTGCCAAATCTCAGATCCAGGTGTGTTTTTCAGGCTGTGTGTTATAAATGTCACATGGCTCCAAAATGGAGTCCCCAGAGCAAATGCAGCATGTGATCAGAGCCCTGGGATTAGGGGCAAATTTTTCTTCAGGTAATTACAGGCAGCTGAGTCGCCTTTGGAAAAAAAACCCCTCCTGCTAATGCTCAGCACCTTTTGAGAATTTCCTGTAGAGCAGGCATCACTGAACTCCCTCACATCAAAGGGGGAAATACCTGTCTGGTCCTTAATCCAAGGCTCTCTTGGATTAAAGAAAGATCATAGGTCTTGATTGTATCAAATGCAAATACTTCCCGTATTTCTTTACAAATCTCCCTTATTTTCCTTAATGCCTTTTCTACTGCAAAAAGTCCCAGAATGTCTAATCAGCGTACCTAATTAATAGCTCTGTCTCACATAATTCACCTTTATGGTGCTCTCTTACCTGGGGTTTTCCACCAGTGTCTTTCAGTGCATTTTACAGAAGAGATTCTTCTATAAAGAATTCTCCCTTTTGCATGTGGGGAAAGCCAGGGAGAGGAGAAGGTAGGAGAGACACGCTTAGGTCATGCCAGCCAAAGGTGGGGTCAGCAATAGAATTCTAGGTTCTTAGTTTCGGGCAGTGCTGGAGCTGTTCCTCCAAGGCTCAGATTGCATTTAGGGCTGCGTGAAACACAGCAGCCTTTGAAACAATTCGGGACAGAGCAGGGAGGGAGGCAGAAATGTAATTACGCACAGGGGAGCGGTCATGTAGCCAAGTGCCAGTGTTTGTGCACAGCTTGGTGTTGTCTGTGACAACCCCAGTGTGGTCAGGCACCCATTTATTTCCTCTGGAAGACAACAGGTCAGCGTGGGGCTGGGGCAGTGTTGACTCAGAGGAAGGAGTCTACCCCATGGCTTCCTGAGGGACCCTGGTGTCCCTGGAGCACCAGTGAGACCCAGGGCTGCCATCCTGCTGAGGTCAGATGGAAGCATGACCTGAAGTGGTCTGGCTGCAGTTAAATAGAAAAGAGATACTGAAAAAAACCACATCTCACTCTAAGGGCTAGAAGGGTGATGGGTTTTGTTTTGGGTTTTTGTTTTTTTGTTTTTTTGGTGGGCTTATTTATGATTTTATCTTGAAGTCTAGATTTTCCCGTTCCCCNAATAAAAAGAAAGAAACCTTCTTTAACTAATTTGGTAATAATAGTATGGTTTCAAAGGTACTTGTTTAGCCAGTGCTGACTGTATGCTTACACAGCTACCTCTGGCCTGGGAAAGATTGAAACCACAATGGCTAAGTATAGGGACCTCCAAAATATCTTCATATATGCAGTCCCTGAGTACACAAACAGAACTGGTCTCTCTTCTGTCTGCAGGAGCAGTATTTTCCATAGGATTTGTATTGACAGAGGTTTTCCCCCTGCATATTTATTAAAATAAAGATCCTCCAGAACTGCATCCATGTGCTGAATCCCATTCCATGGCCACATTCAGCCTGATATAAGAAATATAATCTGTTCCTTAAGAAGAGTAAGCACTTTTTCATTCTGTGCTGTAGCAGACTCTTGTCTCGGGATTTTTTTTATTGTTTTTCTTTGTTGTTTTGGGTGGGCGTTCTTCTTCTTTTGCTTTTAAAGAAAGTGGAGAACTATTGGCAGGATTTCAGCCTTAGTTTTTGAGAACAGCTCGTGCATGAAGGAGAGATGCTCCCATCCTTGAAGTGTGCAGGACCGGTGGACTGAGTTTTACATTTACCAGAGCTGTGTTAGGTGCATTCAGCTCTGTCGAGAAAGCACATCTGTGTGCAGTGTGGCACTTGCTGCTGGGATGAACTCCTCTCTGCAGCCTGATTTCTGGAGTCTGCATCTGTGTCTCTCTTGGAGCCTGACCCCCAAATTCTCTGTGTGCCTCCTTTTAAGTCTTTGGCTTGAATTGACTGCAGTTTTTGGGTAGCTGTGAGCAAAGCAATGTTTCTGTTCCTGCTTTGTTAGTGTGATTACTCAAGCATGTCCTGCCAGTCCCCAGCTGTGGGCTAGATTTGCACTGACACAACATATCCCTGGTAAATGCCAGATTTCCCTGAGCTGGGCTGGCGTTCCTTGCTCTGCATGTAGCTGTAGGCAGTGCGTGACACGGTTCTGGTGGGAGCCAGGGGCTGCTAGGAGTGGCACACTGAGTGCATGCCCAAATTATGTGCTCCAGGGAGCAGTACCTGGTGCAGGAGACACGCAGATGTTGCGTAGGTGCTCCTCAGGCACTTGTAGATTCTCCTGTCGTGATTATCTGTCCTGGCTCTGGATCCCCTGTTGGCACACCAGCAACCCTGGAAACCCCCCAGCTTTCACAATAATAAGAAGAACTTGTCCTTCCTTTTTGGAAGCAGCAGCTTCTTTAATGTTTGTAACAATATGCAGCTGAACATATAGACAGTTCTTTCAACACCGAGCCTCTGACACAGCACAGCTCCAGGTGTGTTTTGAAACCCTTCTGTCTGCAGGGCCCCTTCTTCAGGGAAATATCCCTGGGGGGGACAGAAATGAACAAGAGCATGTGACAAGTTATATCTTCATTATAGTATATACCTTAACAATATTATAATATTAAAACATATGAAATCTTCGTGACATCCCAGTGAGGTGAATCTCTTTACATTGTCGGGGTTCTGGTTTCAACTCCTGCGGGCCACAAATGTTTGTGCGGATAGCAGTGGTTTCCAGACATGTTTATCATACATCTAGAAATCTCCAATGCAACATAACTGGGCTCTTCAAAAGGCTGATGCTGCACAGAGGTGGAGTTGAAGCATCTGAGGTGCATCTGCAAGGAGCTGAGTGTGAGGACTCAGGGAAAGGGGTGTTCATGAAACAGAACTCCTCAACTTTTTTTTTGTGTTTCCAGTTGTGGAGAGCATTAAAAACACAGCTTAATCTGGGGGAAAAAAATAGAATATTTGAGGTGGATAGGGAGAAAAATTATTAGAAGTAACCTAGAAGTGGTTGAGTAAGGGGGCTGCAGCCTATACAGGCAAGATAAACCCTTTTCAGAAATGATCCAAGTGTATTTGATCCTATCTCTGTGCAGAATTTGGATGCTGATCTCTGAAAGTCCCTGGTGTCTCAGTGATGCTGTAAGCAGGGCTTTTCAGGGTTAGCTGTGGACAGCAGACTTTGTATAAGCAGAAGGACTTAGAACTTGGGCAGCAAGGCTCACCTGTGGGACTCGGGAACAGAGGCTGGGGGAAGAACTGCTTCCTTGGGGGGAGTAAAGGATGGCTCTTTGTGGCACTGTGCACAGGGCTCCATTTATTTGGGTGAGAAGATGGGGCTGGAGCTGACTCTTCACCTGAGCTGACATTTCTAGTGCCACTGGTGAATCACACAGGTTACATCCTGTGCTGCTGCTCGCTGGTGACTGTGCATGTCTTATCTTGGGATGCTGCAGTTCACAAGCTGTCTTGGAGAGCAGATCAGAGAGCATCTCAAAGCACATCAGCCTTAATGAGCAAGTTTGAGCAGGCCAGGCCATTTGTCTTTTTATCTTACTGTCTTAAAATCCTGCCAAAAGTGTCCATGTGGATGGAGAGAATGAGGTAGAGAGAGGCAAAAAAACTGATAAAAGAAAAAAAACAAAACAAAGCCAAATGATATTTAGGCAGCATTTGAAATTGCAAAATCAAAATCCCCAGCTTAGGCACCACCTAGCTCCTGGAGGCATTGTAATTCCACAAATGCCTTGTTTGACTTCTGCTCTGTGCTTGTCTGGGTTTTTTTAATTATTTCTGGTTTAACACGCCTTGGGTGCTGAGTTTTTTACTTAAATGCCTGTCCCAAACTGCTTGAGTCTGATCACCATCCAGAAGGCAAGCATGCTGGCCCCTCAGCCTGCCCAGGTGCTTTCGAAGCACACCCAGCCACATGCAGGCACGATGAGATTAAAAAAAAACCCAGTGGCAGCTGCCACTTAGTTTTGAAACATCTTATACAAGAAAGCTCAGGGATCACAACCTGCTTCTCCATTTTCACCAGCAGCTGCTTTATGCCACATGCTGAGAGGTCTTCAGCCGTTGCTTCCTTCACATATTTTGTTTCTTGCTCCAAGCCTGAAATAATCATGCACACTGCAGTGTGTTTGACATGGGATCAGTGAAGAGCAGCCCTTTTTCCTGTGGTCAGTGCCTTCTCCAGGAGGGGGTGGGTTGGAAGTGAAGGGAGGCAGGGATTAAAGCAGGTCCTCCCCTTCCTCAGGCTGCTGTTGGGAAGCAGGGAACACCTCTGCTCCCTCTGCCTGTGGCTCACCTGCTGTTGGGTGAGCGGGAATGTGGCAATTCGATGGAAGAGGAGCAGCACCTGATTTTGGTGTGAGCACAGGCAGCTCCTGGGGGCTCTGAGCAAGGCACGGAGCCCCTGGGCAGGAGGGCCAGCAGTGCCTCTCCTCTGCCTGCCCGTGCTCACTGCTGACGTGAGGGGCTCCATGCCCAGCAAGGAGTTGTTTTGGATCCTCAGAGGTGTCTGACTGTTCTTAGAGGCCACAACAGCAACCAAGGCCAGGGTCCACCCTTGAAGCAGAGCCCTCCAAAGCTGGGTGTTACAGTGTCTGCATCTTCTGTGCCAAGTCTTTTTTGGAGCTTGCTGCAAGTAACTTGTGTAAGACCTCCTACGTAATGGCTCTGCAGAGCCAAGGCCCAGCCTGTGCCCAATGGACCTCATCCCTCCTGGCTCCTTGGCTTTTCACCTCACTGAGGCTCACGGGGCTGGAATTGTTTGCTTTTTCTCAGGCTTTTCTTTCAAAAATCTGAGAGTGTTGCTTCTGTGGAAAAGCACTTCTGTTCGTTGTGTGCTGCTGGAGTGGGACTCATCTAACCTAGAGTCTGGGATGTGTCCTGTGAGACAGAGAGGAGGCAAGCTGCCCAGCCAAGCCCTGCTTTCGTTGGATCCAGCTGCGCTGGTTTAGGTTTCTGGCTGAGTCCATCTGAAAGTGGCACAGAGCAGAGCACAAAGAGAGGGAGGGTCGTAAGTACCCCCATTCTCTCCTGATAATCCCTTAAAAAATAATTGCAGGCCTAAACCTCTGGCCTCCAGCAAATTTTCCACTCGATTAGAGGCTTTTGTGAAGCCAGGGAAAGGGACACGCAGACTTGCACATTGTGCCCCTGCCCAAAACTTCCAGCTGGGATTTTTTCCATCAAAAGGGGATTTTAGTAAAACCATTATAAGGGGCTTAGTCACAGAAAAGCAGTTGAGCTGAGACAGGGGTAGATTAGCTTTAACATGCTTGTTTTTGGCATTGGGGACAGGGTGGAAGTTACGCCCGGCCGCTCACATGCAGCCTCCCTGTCCCGCTGGCTCCCTGGCAGGTGTGGTGGGAGATGAGATGATACTGCCCCTTGTTCCCCCTGATGTCCCCCTGGCACTTGATCCCCGTGGAGGTGAGGGGAAGGGAGTGGGCAGCCTGGGCACAGCCCTCGTGCAGTGTGGTCTGGGTGCGGAGAGCAAAAGCTGCTGTTCTTGGTTGGCTTTGGTGTGGTCTGGGTGAGTCTGTGCTAAAGGACAGGTGCCTCTGGGGAATGGAACCGTGAGGGGAGCCAGCCTTTGCAGCCTTAAGGACCCTGTGGGGCCTTTGATCCGCACGGGTGATCCCCAGTGCAGGGACAGCCCTGCAGGAGATGTCCAGGAGCAGCCGGAGGCCTGCGGGCAGAGGCAGACCTGCTGTGCCCTGCAGGGCTGTCAGAGCAGCACTTTCTGTCAGCTCTGCATTTGTTGGGTCAGACTGGCCATTGCCTGGAATAAAAGCTGTGACAGCTGAAGAGTTTGCACAGAGAGAGAGAGAGAGGTGGGTTCTTGGAGGGGCTCCTGCTGCTGGCAGCTCTTCCACAGCCCCCACTCAGACACCAGCATTCCCAGGGTGCTGAGTGAGAGTCTGGGGTGGAAGAGTAGGAAGATGTTCTCTGTCCTGATGCTCCCTCTCCAGGACTACCTTAGGCTGGACAACTCATGTCCATTTTTGCTGCTCCAAGTGGCAGGACTGGAGATGGGAGGGCTGGACGCCAGGTACTGTTTGGCCACACACGGATCTGGGACATCACCTCAGTCAAGTTGCTTCCGCCTCCCTTCCCCCATTAGTGCTGATTTTCCCTTTTTGATGTCTGTGTATGTAATGAGTCTGCAGAAGCTAATTATTAAAATTCTGTAAATTACAAGGTATAGTTGCTTTTGAAAAAGACACCATCACTGTACCCAGAGCAGCACTGTGAGAACTGGATAAAAAACATATTTAGGTTTATGCGCTAAAAAGAACCAGGACACACACAGCTCCAGGTACTTTAATCATTGCAGAGCTATCCAGTGGAGTAACTGTGCCAACAACACAGCAAAACCCTGCACAACAAAACTGAAATAAAACAATATAAGCATTACTTTAACTTTGGTCCTGTTCCATTAGCATTGTCACACTTGCATGCTTTTAAAAAAGACCCCCAAATAAAATAATTTTCATGCTGTCAAGCTATAGATGTCAAGAGTCTTAGGGCAGAAGTGCTAAGTCTAGGATGGATGGTGTCCAGGAGGCAGCCCTTTAGGCCTTGGAGCACTTTCCAGTGCCTGGATGGGCCACAAGAGAGCTGCAGGGGGAGTTCTGACTAGGACGTGCAGTCATAGAACAAGGGAGGATGGCTTTAAACTGAAAGAGGTTGGGTTTCAATTACTTATCAGGAAGAAAGTCTTTATTGCGAGGGTGGTGAGGCCCTGGGGCGGGTTGCCTGGAGAAGCTGCGGATGCTCTATCCCTGGAAGCGCTCAAGGCCAGGCTGGACAGGGCTTTAAGCAAACACTTCACAGCAGAAGGTGTTCCAGCCCATGGCAGGGGGGTTGGAACTAGATGACCTTTAAGATCACTTCCAACCCAAACCATTCACTGGTTCTATGACTGACTGCCACTCCAAGTGTGACTTTGCAGTTCGGTTTATGGTGCAAACCCTCAGCAAGGACCCTTCACCAAACGCTGATGGTGGTGGTGATGATGAGCAGCCACGCAGTGTCAGTCCGTGTCCAGGGCTGGACAGGTGGGCCCTCCAGTCCATCCGGTTCCTCGCCGCTCCCTCTCGGTGCCGCGGGTGAGCCCTGAGCAGCACGGCGGCCCCGCAGCCGCTGCAGAGCCCGTCATTAATTGCGGTTAATTGGGCGCGGTGGCGGCGCGGCACTCGGCGGGCAATGCTGCCGCCTGGCGGGCACACTGCGCACTGCAGCCTGAGAGGCGGCCCTGAGTGCGGGGATCGGGATGGGAATGGGGATCGGGATAGGAATCGGGATCGGGATGCGCTACCCAGCCCGTGCGACTGCAGAGATCGCGCCTGGACCACAGGCAGCAGCGTGGTCTCCATCTATTTTTCTGGTTTTCCTGGGTGTTGGGCAGACGAGCGACCCGAGGGATCTCGTTATCCCTGTCACCTCGTGTCGATTTGCACAGGGTGTCTTGGCCAAGCGGATGGGGATCTGCCGGAGCCAGGTCAGGCACTGCATCCCCGGCAGCTGCAGGAGCCCGGAGGAGCAGAGGGAACCAGCTCACCCGTGGTGTGAGTGCCTTACAGCACTTGTACTCATTGTGTGGCAGGAGGAGTTTATGGCACTGAAGGTTGCACCTGGTTCACGCTGAAGCCGGGCAGCCAGGAGTGCCACTGCAGCTGTCACCAAAGGAGTTAATGGCAGGGATTTATTGGCATTTCAGCTCACTGAACAAGGAGAGAGGCTGCTGGCTGCAGGGCTGGGATCTGTGTGCCCCTGTGATGCTGTCTGTGTGTGTCAGCTGCCACACCCCTAAAGACATCCAAGGGTTGTAAAGCTGGGACAATTGGAAGGAGAAAGAGGCGAAGGAGAGGGAGGAACAGGATCAAGCTCAGATAAAATTTGTTTGGGATTTTTTTTTTCCCAAAGCTGGGAGGGGAAATTGCTTCATCATGAAATCATTAGACTGTGCCCAGAGAAACAAGACTCAGAGGAAGGAAAATAACTAGGAGGTTCCCATTTCTAGATCTGAGCTAGTTTCTGTAGCAGAATACGAGTTTGGTTTATGTCTCGGTAACCCTCTCGTGTGGAAATACTTGCTCAGGGCATATGTCCAGGCCCTGGTATTAAACTTCTGACACCTTTTCTAAGACATACTACAGTTCTTGGGATTTTTTTTTAGGAAAATCCCATTACCGTTCATTTTGCAAGGACAGATCAGATTCAGAGCTTTCAAAATCTTCATCATGCTATTTCAGTTTGGGCTGTCATTGAGCTAGTGCATATGGTAAATTTAATTAAAGAAGGGGGAGAAGCACTAGCATCCCTGCCAAATGTGGCTGGAGGCTTGAGTTCTGGCACAGGAGCCTGATGAACCCTCTCCAGCTCTTTCTTTCTTGTAGGTTGGGGCTGGGGAATTGAGCAGGACGGCCTGGCTGGCCAGGGCGGGGAGTGTCAGTGCAGCCCTGCCAGCAGCTCTGGCACGGGGCCTCGTTCATGTCCTGAGGGGTCCAGCTCGCACCACCCAGTCGAGTTTATCCATTTATCTTTTTCCTCCACAGAAGGCACCGTGAAAGAGCTGCTGGCTGAAAGAGTGGCATTTGAGGTGGAGGAAGGAGAGAGAAAAAGGGTTCACTTTGCTGGGAGCATCCCACATTTGTACACAGCAAGGCTGCCAGATCCAGGGACATCTACCCTTGAGCTGTTAAGGGTAGCCTGTGCTAACTTCTAGCTTTGGTTCCAAAATCTGTGAGTGTCTTGGCCACCCAGGTCTCATTCTAACCCTCCCCTGACCCCCAAAGGGCAGGTTCAGGGGTAAGCTCTGTGCTGTCTAGCACAGAGATCACCTCTGGCCACAGCACAGGCCCCAGGTGGTTTGGCTGACAGCTGCCCCGTGACCCTGTAATTTATTACGGCGAAACAAAGGCCCGCAGAGCCACCGTGACAAACCGATTGAGCCCAACCCGCAGCGTGCAGCGGGAAGGTATAAAACATATAAATCTGTCAGGCATGGACCTCCCATGTGCTAGGCCAAGGGCAGTAGGACCCAGGTGGAGCCTGCTTCTCCTCCCATCTCACAGGGACAGGAGCCAGCCGTGGATGTGGCCCAGGGAGCAGCTGCTGCAGCAGGCCAGGGACCCCACGCACACGCAGGACTTTGCTGCAGCTTGCAAGCTGGTGTCCCCAGTGCTGCCCCTTGGTCCCTGGCTGCCTCACTGCTCAGCTCTGCTTTCTGCCACCCCTTCTTGAGCGTGGCCCCTCTGCTCATTAGAGCCGCCAGTCCATAAATTGGGTCGCTGGGTCACCCTCCATGCCCTGGCTTGTGCAGGTGTGGGCAAGGGGGCCCTGCTGCCCTGCCACTTCTGCTAGGCACACTGGTAAAGGCTGGCACCAACGCCACTGCTGGAGCACTGTGGGCTCACTGACACAAACAGCTCATTTCCAAGTAGTGGAGTGTTTTTTATGGTTTTCTACCCCAGTTGCCAACTGAGTCATGTTCAAAAATTCAAGAGTGGTCGGTAATGCTGAGAAGTTATGTGGTAATTGGTCTCTGGTTGTTGGCCCATGTCTGTGTCCGAGGAGGTGCTGTCACAATGGAGCATGAGGGGAAGGTATGAGGAGCACTTGCTTCATCTATGGGAACAGCCCAGGGTGTCTAAGAACTGAGCTTCAGGGAGGCTTTGGTTTTGGCAACTTCCTTTGGCTTGGGTTCCCCTTAAAAGAGGATGTTGGGCCATGTGGGCAATGCTTTTGGTTTGTTTTTTTTTTTTCGTAAGTTGGGAGAAGAAGTTCAGGGGATTTTTTAGGGAAAAAAAATCCTCTCCTAGTTCTGATTACAGAGCTTATGAGCACACACATTATATTGCAATATAGATGTCCCACTGTTATCCATGTGAACATGGGGCTTAATAAGGAGCTGCCATTTTCACTCAAACCCAGCAGAAACAAACCTACTTTATGAGATGTTTCTCATTCCCCATCCTTGGCTGGGACTGCTGCTTGACCCCAGTAGCTATTACGTTTTCAGCTGTTATGGGAACCTGATCTGGAATTCCTGTTGTTTATAACATTCATACATACAGGCTCTTTTTCCATCAAGAAGTTACTGTAAACTCTTACTTAATGCAGGAGAGACAGACCCCAGCACATCCCTCGGAGTGGAGGAAGATGGATATAGTGTCAGGCTCAATTAGATCCAACTGTGGTGGCTTTCCCTAAAGCAAACAATGCAGCTTTTGTGAATGGACTCCAGCAAAAAGCTTGGAAGTCTTGGAAATGAGGGAACAGAAGGACACACACCCCAAAGTCCAGAGATAGTCCAGGTCTTTAGGATGCAGAGGAGATGGTGTTTCTTTTTAAGAGGGCCAGAGTCAGGCGCTACTTTCCCTTTGAAATGCAGCTATGACATAAAAGAGGTGAGGTGGGTAGAGCTGGCAACAAGAGTATGCCCGGTCCAGCTTCAGCCAAGATACCTGTGCAGGCAGAGGCTGAGCAGGGCAGGCGGGCGGGGATGTCTCTGCGGGGGGGGCATCCCACCTGGAGCAGCACCCGGCCACGGCTGCTGGAGCCGGGAGCAAAGTGGCCTGCTCAGCGCTGGAAGTGCTTAAAATGCAAATGTACAGGAACTTCAGACCATCCCCCTCCCTCCTCCTCGGCGCGGAGGAAAGCAGCTTAAATACAGCCAGGCCTGGAGAGGAATGTTAAAAAGAAGGGAAGAATCGCCCTCCTCCTTTCCATAGGGACCCGGACCCGGCCAGATTGAGTATGCATGACTGAGCAAGCAAGCAAGGACAGCTCCTCTTTTAACTTTGCTGAACAATGGCTCTGGCTTCTTCCACCATTTCGCATTCCCCCTCCTTGGAGGCAGGAAGGGGCAGCGGGCAGCGAGCCCCGCCGCCGGGCTGGAGGAGACGCCTTTGAGGCCGCCCTATAAACACCGCTTAAGCTTCATCTCCAGCAACAATGAAACACCCCACGTCGGGCAGGCTAAAAAGGGACCGCACCGGGTTAAAAGTCATAACGCTCAGGAGAAAGATTATGGTGGAGGACAAAGGACACCTTAGTTTATTCAAACTTTTTTTTTTTTTTTTTTAACACGGTCCCACTTTACTTTCTCTCTAATCTTCGGCTGGGCAGTGGAAATCAACCAAGACGTTTCAGATTTCCCAGGTCTGCAAGGGCGCGGGTTTTTGGTAGTTGTCACTGCTGGGAAATGTTTTTATTTGATGGGTCTTCCATCCGGGGAGGGCCACAGTTTAAATCACTAAAAAATGCTCCACCGTGCAATTTATCTGGAGCTTAAGAAGCAATTAAGAAACACAGGCCTTCTTCTGCCCCCACAAATGCTGTCCCCTATCACTGAAGAGTCCATTCAGCTGCTAGCAAGTTTCAGCACTTTGGGTTAGCCTGACCTCTGACTCAGCTGCCGCTCCCCCATCAGTGGCAGCTGAACCGGGTTTGTCCCCAGGGATGCTGCCAGCACCCTCGTGGGCCAGGCTGGTTCTGCCAGAGCCCCTTCCTCACAGCTCCTCGTGGTGATGTTACCCCACATCCTGCACAGGAGGCACCAGACTCCCTTCCTTCTCCTCCAGCCCCAATCCCACCCTCAGCCACAAGGCTGTACTCACCAAGCCCAACACACACGTCTTCAATAAGCACAGACAACACAGATACGACTTTTTTTTTTTTCAAAAACATACTTCATATTTCCTCTTTTATTATATAAATATGTTTAACCTTTTACTGTAAGAATATAAAATGTTTTAAGAGGATCTTTGTTATTTTTTTTATACAAATTCACAAACAGTACAATTAATCCATAGGGGTCTCTGGGTTTGCGTTAACTCTGTGGTCTGGCCTGTTACTGTGGAGGATTTGAGATTTTGAACAGATAAGCAAAAAAAAAGCCAAGATATTTTTAAAAAACCAACAAAAAAATCAAAACAAAAACAAAACCCAAACTTACTCTTCCTCTTTAAAATAATAATTAAAAAATAATCTAAAGACCCAGCTCCATTTTCTTGACAAAACAGAGATCAGACAGATGAACTTCAGTCTCCTCCCCTTCACATGGCAGCCCTGGGACCTGTGGCCAGCTCTGCTCCTCTCCACCTACAAACAGGAAGCCTGGCATGGTGACCTTCTGTAGGTGGCTTAGCAAGGGAGGGGAAAGCATTTGCATATATCCATATATATCATTATTTTTTCTAAACAAAGTTGCATTTTACACGTTTCTGTTAACAGTAGCCCAATCCTCAGCATGGATTCTCACATTACATATTTGTGCTAGAAGAGTAAAAATGCAGAAGCACAGTTTGGGTCCCCAGTTCCCCAGTGAAGAGGGAGGGAGAGGCACGACCAGAATGTGAAGGTGGGACACAGTAGGGTAAACCTAAAAACAAAAATTAAAAATGTAAAAAAAAANTATATTCAGCAGAAAAAAAATGTACTTAAAAATCCACAAGAACAGCAACTTCATATGTCTTTAAAAATAAAACCATGTAAGAAAATGAATACTGTAAAGGGGAGAATGAGTGAGGAAAACTGGGATCAGTTACAGGATGTAAGCAAGGGATGGGAGAGTAAGAGGCTGTTTTTGTAGCAGTAATTTTTTTTATGCATTTCAAAATAGAAACAGGTCACAGTATCTCAAATGAAGCAGAAATGAAACTGGAGATTCTTCCTCACGTCCCCCAGGTAGAGAGGAGCTAGAACTCCCTTCTACCTGCTCACCCCTGACCCAAAGAGGAATGGATATGTGGCTGGATATGTCTATCCCTATTGCCAAGGAGGAGGAGGGGAGAAAAAGAGAGGATGATGAAAGGGAAGACAAGTCTTGGTGACTCTCAGCGTCCCCCAGTGCACAGGAAGGCTTAAGAGAGTGGGGTCTGTGTCCAGTCCCCACAGGGACAGGAGAAGGAGGAAATGGTTTTACTCGTCTCCAGTGGAGAGATGTGGAGAGATGAGGAGAGAGTGGAGTGCCTGGACTTTTCCATAACCCATAGTGCAGGATGACACGGAAACATACTGACAAAAGGAAGGGCTGTAGCTATCGCTAGTCTCAGTGCAGTGGAGAACTGGAATAGTGGGAGGTTGTATCCACCCACAGTAGAGAATAACATGAAACTGGAGACTGAAGAGAGATTTAAAAGGGGAAAAAGAAAAATCAATGTACCTAGGGAGCAGTATTTCTGTCACAAATGTGTTGACAGGGGAGGGGCAAGCACAGAGGTGGAATGGTTGTTTTTATCAAAAGCTGTGTCTGCACCCAGCACAGGATGACTGGGTGCCTGGGTACACAAGTGTAGCTAGGAAGCCTTTTCTGCTGTTATTGTTTTTTGTTCCCATCTCCATTCCCACTCTCCTTTATATAAACCAAAAATAATCTATTCTGAATACATGGCAGAACAAAGGTCTTTCTTAGTGCTTGAGGGGATAGAATCTAGGAGTGGGGATAAAGAGGGGTGTCTCTAGCCCCAGTGCATAAGAGTGTGGGCTTCTACCTCTTCCGCAGGGAAGGATGCTGTGGGAAGGGAGAGCTCTGTCTCCCCAGCACGGAGCTTGAGGCGTGACCTGGAAAATGGATAGGTGCTTTCTCTCTGTCCTCCTGCTCCCCCTTCCTCCTCCTCGTCCTCCACAGCAAGGATAGGTAGGCAGCACAGAAGGGTCAAGGATATACCCTCTTTCTCTGTATTCCTCCCTGCAGTGCCAGAGTGTGTGGGTAGCATGTCTCTCTGTGCATGCCCCTCTCTCTTTCTCTCCTCCTCTGCAGCAGTCAGTCAGTCAGTGAGTCCCTCCAGAGGAGATGGAGGTCTCAGGGCACCCTCCTCCTCTCACCTGACCTTCTCACTCTCAGTCATTTCCCAAAGTCCCAGGTTGAGCACCTTGAGGCAGGGCAGCTGGGTGATGCGCTCCAGGCCCCGCTTGGTGATGCGGGTGCAGCCATAGAGGTCAATGCCCGTGAGCTGGCTGAGGTGTTCGGCGATGAGCTCCAGGCCCTTGTCGGTGATGCGGACGCACTGGCCGATGTTGAGGGTGCGCAGCCCGTGCATCTGCCGCACCATGCGGTTGATGCCCTCGTCGCTGATGTGGCAGGAGCAGAGGGACAGCGAGCGCAGCCCATCGAGGCCCTGTGCGATGTAGGCCAAGCTCTGGTCCCCCACCTTGTCGCAGAAGGAGACATCGAGGCCGGACAGCCGCAGGCTGCCCATGGCCAGGTGCATGATGCCCGTGTCACTGATGTTGTCGCAAGAGCGCAGGTTGAGGCTCCGCAGGCTGCTCATGTGCGACAGGTGCAGCAGCCCCGCGTCCGAGATGCCCCCGCAGAAGCTGAGGTTGAGCTGGCGGAGGCGGCCCAGCCCGCGGGCCAGGTGCTTGAGCGAGAGGTCGCTGAGCTTCTGGCAGTCCTGCAGCGTGAGCTGCTCCAGGCCCAGGCAGCCCTCGGCCGCGCTGCGGGTCATGCCCGCCAGGTGCCCGATGCCCACGTCGGAGAGGTGCCGGCAGGAGCGCAGGTTGAGGCTCTTGAGGCGCTGCAGGCCCCAGGCGATGAGCAGGAGGCCGGTGTTTGTGATGTTGCTGCAGCCTCCGAGCTCGAGCACTTCCAGGCCCTTGAGGTACTGGGCGATGCGGCCCAGGCTGCTGTCCGTGATCTGCTTGCAGAGGCTCAGGTTGAGCGAGCGCAGGGAGCTGATCTCCGCCACGAAGGCGTGGCTCAGCCCGTTGTCGGTGAGGTTGTAGCAGCCGCTGAGGTTGAGGCTCTCGATGTCCGCCATGCCCTGGACCACGTAGCTCAGGCTGCGCCGCAGCGACAGGATCTGCACCCGCCGGATGCCCCGCGCCGCCAGGCTGGGGAAGAGCGAGGGGTTGGCGCGGCGCAGGTGCAGCTTGGCCTCCACGCCCCGCCACACCGAGC
>VZTZ01039799.1:190-21056 GCA_013400955.1 Drymodes brunneopygia
AGCACTTCGGGGAGTTTGGGGGGGATTTGGGATGAGTTCCTGGGGGTGCTCGGGGGCGTTTGGAAGAGCGCGGGAGGATGCTCGGGGGTGCGCTGGGGGTGCCTCAGAGGGTGCTCCTGGGGTGCGCTGGAGGATGTTCAGAGGGATGGTTTGAAAGTGCTCAGGGATGCTCCAGGGTGCTCGGGGAAAGTGTGGGAGCGCTTTGGAGGGTGCTCCTGGGGGTGCTCCGAGGGTGCTCCTGGGGGTGCTCCAAGGATGCTCAGGGGGTGCTCCAAGGATGCTCAGGGGGTGCTCAGGGCTCTTGGCCCCTCGCGTGGCTGTCCCGGGGCAGCATCAGCTGTGGATCACTCTGGACAGGAGTGTTTCCAGCGCACCCCTGGCTCCGGGATGGAGGCACGGAGCGGGACAGGAGTGTTTCCAGCGCACCCCTGGGGCCGGGATGGAGGCACGGAGCGCGGCCGGGCAGCTGGGAGAGGGCAGGAAGGCTCCGAGCCTTGCTGGGACCCCCAGAGGTCACCGTGTGAGGGCTGGGAAGCGCCCCCAGGCCCTGGGCATTGCGGTGGAAGTCCTCAGAGTTGTGTTTAGCCTCAAAACCGAACCATAAAACCCTGCCCGGCCGTGAAGATGCGGCTCAGCCAAGCCCCAGGCTGAGCATGGTCTCTCTCCCCCTCTCGCCTGCAGCCTCTCCGCATTTCCCTGCCGCCGTTCCGGCCGCCCGGACGGAGAAACTCCTGGCACCGTAACTCATTGCTGGCTCTGTGCTCGGGTTCTCGTGTCCGGGATGGGCAGGGAAAAGAGGAACAGGGAGGGAGCAAGGAACGGGCAGTGCCTCTCCCTCGCAGGCAGCATCGCCTCTCCCCGGCCGTGCGCGCTGCCAGGGCATTTCTGAGCAGCCCAACCCTGCCGGGACCAGGCGTGCCCCGGGCAGCTTTCCCCAGCTCCCCGTGTCCAGCTGGTGATTTCACACAGGCCTGAGAGCTCGGGCTGTGCTCCGGGAGGAAGCAGGGCCAGGGAGCAGGGAGCTGCTGCGGTGGGTGCACAGCTCTGAGATCTGTGGGGAGAAGGCTGCGTGGTCCATGAGGAGTCGGTGAAGGCAGCGCGAGGGTTGGATAATCTCAGCTGGAAGTTCACGTGAGTTCAGGATGGAGGAAGTTGTGGATGCTCTGGGTGTGATGTTCAGCGTGCAGGGATGGAAGTGGGTCTGTGCTGTGCAGGGATATCTCATTTTCCTGCCAGCTCTGGGATGTGACAGCACCAGGAAGGGTTTCCCTTGTCCAGAGCCACCCCAGATATTGAATATTTTAGCTGTGTTGCCCAAGTGAAATTGGTGAACACCCAAAAACATTGCTCATGCAGGGCAAGGGTAGCGGCCACAGCAATGTCAAAAAATCAGCATTTGCCTTTGGACGTGTTTTGCAGCCTTTCAGGTGGTTTGGGTTTGATTTGGGATGTGCAGAATGGAAAAAGCTGATCTCTTAAATGATTCCTGAGATGGCAAATGAGGAGGGGGAACCTGTAACCTCAGGTTAATCATTGATTATTTGTCACTATGATTGTAATATTTAAATATATCTGCTGAGATGACAGTCAGCCCAGTGAGCAGCGACCTGGCTGGGGAATCTGTGGTTGAGGAGGGATCAGTGAATGGATTCATTAAAACAGTCCTGGGACTGGAAGAGGAGATGTCAGGGATGCTGTTGCTGCTGTGGGCTCTGTCAGACTCCTGGTGCAGTTTCCTTGTGAACAGGAAAACCATGGTCACATTGGGCTCCTCTCCAGAAAATCCTGTTGTGAGGAAGGCTTTCTCTCCCAGGTATCATCCCCTCACTCAGTTCTGGGACTGTCCCATTCCCACATATTCCTTTGCCACCAAGCAGGAGCACAGCGTTGCTTCTCATCAAAAAACCTCTGGCATGGGAACTTTTTAGGAGGGAGAGGTTTGGTCTCACAGCATTCCTTGAATCAGAAGCAGTGTTGAGATCCTGGGACATGGCTGCTGGATGAACACAGGCTTATTTATTCACAAGCTCAGTGCCAATTCAGGTCCCTCCCTTGGTGGTTTTACAGCTGCCAAATATTTTAAAAATTGCATTTTAATCAGTGCATGTTGCACATCAAATCTTGGGTCTTTTCAAGGATGCTTTGGGAGCAGCCACAGGGATGAGCATGGCCCCGTTGATGAGGGGAAAAAAGTCAATATGGAAAGTTATTGTATTTTCCACTTGGTGCCCCATTTGACAGGGTTTATGTGACTCTGCCTCACTCCAGAGTAGCAGGATGCAGATTTTGGTCAATAAAACCCTGACCCCAGCTCAAGGAGCCCATGGCTTGGGGCAGGAATCCTCACAGTGGCAGTGCCAGGGGAGAGCAGTGGGGAAGAACCAACTGCAGGGAGCTCCTGCTCCAACCCTGTTTATTTTACACCTCAGTGGAATTCATATTTTGGGAAGCCTTGAGTCCTGCCCGTCCCAGGGTTTAAACAGCACATGAAGAAGAAGGTGGTGTCATTATCAAAAAAATACTCTGCCCAAATGGGCAATTTGATGGAGTCAGAAATGTGAAATACGGTGGAAAACCCACCCAGACACAGAGGTCTCCATCTTCAAATTTGGAATATCTTAAATTCATCATTGCAACTGATTCCTCTGCCCATCAGGATTGGATGTGGTGTGAGTGAGAAAGCTGAGAATACACCAGCAATGTGTGGCTGAGCTTGGTCAAAACCCTGGAGGAAAATCCCCATTTCCTCAATGGGTGAGAGGTGGGAAATGCTGCTCCAGGGCTCCCAGCTCCTGTTATCCACACAGAAATCACCGGCAGAGGATGAAAGCAGCACCTCCATCCTCTCTGCAGTCCCAATCAATGGGGAGAGTGGTTTCAGGTGGCCTGAAAAAGAAATGTTCCTGTGTGAAGAGGTTTTTAAACTTGTCAGGAGTGTGATCAATCCAAGGCTTGTTGGCTGGGCTCAGAAATCGATGGGGAATGGCTCCGAGTCTCTGCGGGGGATTGCGGTGGTTGCCCAGGGAGGAGGAGAGAAATGCAGAAAAAAGGGTTTTCCTAAAAGCACCTAAAATTTCCCACTTCCTTCGACCACGTGGGAGTTATTCAGTGTCATGGCAGCAAAGCCTGACTTGTCCCAAGGTCGAGGAGGTAGAAAGCAGCAGCTTGGAAGGGACCAGAAGCCATAGCAGGGCTTCACTGTTCTCCCTCAAAACTTGTGGGATTGAGGCAAAAAAAGAGTAAACATTAGAAATGAGGCACCTCAGATTTTTGTCTGCCTTCTGACTGTGGAGCACTTTTGTCTGAGGGCTTTGGGAGCTTTTTGTGCTCACCTGGCTCTGGGAGAGGAGACTTTAGGGGAAACGCCACAATTTTCAAGGATAAAAATCACAAGAATGGACCAAAGCTTTTGTAAGTCTGTGGCACGAATGAGCTGAAGGTCAGCTGGGGAAGAGGTTATCAGAGGAGGGGGTGAATGTGATCGTTTTCCCCTCTTGGTAAGCCATAAAAGAGGGAGAGAGTTTGGATATCTGATACCTCCAGGTCTGACCCGGCTCTAATGGAAATGCTGGCAGGAAGCTCACAACATTTATTAGACAGCAACGAGCAGCTTTAATAAAATCAGTATCTGCACAACTTTCTTGCAGGCATTGGGAAAGGGGCCTGAAATGGCTGTTTAAGTACCAGGGCTTGCACACCCGGGGGTTGCTGAAAGAGATCCTCCTCTTTATGAAGTGGTGCCGGGTTCATTATTCAGTTTCCTTGCGAGCTCTCTCGGTTCAGGGAGGCCCCACACGCCTCCAGGATGTTTTCCATGAGCACAGCCCCCAGCTCCAGCCCCATCCACCTCCTCCTCTTTCTGCAGAGAGGGTGGGAGGCCAGCCTGGACCTCTCCATCATCAGCCACGAGCTGATGGGTTGCAGAGAGAGCTCAGCCCTCTCCAGCACTCCCAAATTAGGAACAGCTCCCAGCTCTGCTCTGAGATACCCCGGGCAGGCAGCAATGAGGGAGTTTCCTCTTGGGGTGCGATAAGATCCCGGTGCCACAGGGCACCCCCTTGTCATCAGCCACGTGCTGAAACCATCCCCTGGCCCCAGGATGAAGGCTCTTCCCATAAGGAACAGGTTTTGCATCCCTAAATCCAGTCCTGCTCTGCCTCAGCTCATGCTGTGGGTGATAGCAGCACAGAGGGAAGCCTGCCCAGTGTGTGTGGTGATGTGGCTGGGATGGATCCAGCTTGGAAACTTCTCCTCCTGGGTGCTGCTGGCTTTATAGCAGTGGCTCAGGCATTGTCTGGTCTCCCCACTTTAATTTTGGGTCTGCTCAGCTTCCCTCTGGCCCCTGAAGCTGCTGTTCCAGGGGATGCTGTGGGGCACAGGACCACTGGCAGTGAGGATTTTGTGATGGGAAGGCTGATGGGCTCCCAGGGTTCAGATCTCATCCTGCAGGAACCCTGTTTGCTCTCACTTCAGGAAACCTCACACAACTCCTTGCAATGCAAACCAGGACTTTAAACTGCTTTTATTTAGCTTTTGGGGTATTTGTTTAATCCCACAAAGTTTTCAAGCCTCTTTTTTCTTTTCCTCCTGGAGGGAAACTCCTTCCCGCGGCCGTGCCAGCGGGCAGCAGATCACAGCGGAGATCCCACCCGTGTGCACGTCCCCAGCAGACTGCAAGTGCCTTATTTTTCTTCCTTTGCAGTGAAAACAGGATTGAAAAATCCGTACAACAAATATTCCCCGAGAGGCCGTTTTTATTCCTGCTTTGTCCGTTTGCAGTGATAGCTCAGCTGCTTGTTGTGCAATCCAGACCGCCTGGATGGAGCAGGTTGGGCTGTAACCCTTTGGGTGCCGAGGGCCAGCTCTGCCTGGGGGTCACCCTGAGGTGATCCTGCCACTCTGCTCAGCCTGTGAGGCACAGCTGGAGTGCTGTGTCCAGCTCTGGGCTCCTCAGGACAGGAGGGACAGGGAGCTGCAGAGATGAGGAAGGGCCTGGAGCATCTCCCTGCCCAAGGCTGAGAGAGTTGGGCCTGGTCAGTCTCAAGAAGTGATGGCTGAGAAGGGACCTCATCCGTGGATATAAATATCTGAAGGGAAGGGTCAGAGGATGGGCCAGGCTCTGCTCAGTGGTGCCCAGCAATGGGACAAGAGGAATGGGCAGAAAATGATGCCCAGGAGTTCCCCCTGCACAGCAGGCAGAGCTTCTGCCCTGGGCAGTGAGCGAGCCCTGAGCAGATTGTCCAGGGAGACTGTGGAGTCTCCCTCACTGGGAATATTCCGGACCTGTCTGGGCACAGTCCTGTGCCATGTGCTCTGGGATGACCCTGCTGGAGCAGGGAGGTGGCACTGGATGATCTCAGTTGTCCCTTCCAACCTGACCTGCTCTGTGATGGATCCCTGGTGGAGAGGAGAGGGGGTGAAGCCCAAAGCTGCCATCCCACAGGGGTTCTGTGTGGGGAGGGGGAGGCAGCAGCCCTGCCAGCATCCAGGGAGGCAGTGATGGCCAGGAGGGGTGGAGGGATGGCTTTTGAGCCACTTCAGAGCCGTCTAGTTCCTCTCATCCATGG
The DNA here is from genome assembly GCA_013400955.1 of Drymodes brunneopygia. Taxonomy (NCBI): domain Eukaryota; kingdom Metazoa; phylum Chordata; class Aves; order Passeriformes; family Petroicidae; genus Drymodes; species Drymodes brunneopygia. The sequence goes on from VZTZ01039799.1 coordinate 5,758, forward strand.
GAGCAGCCTGAGAGCAAACCCCCCCTGACAGCTGCGGTGCCTGATGTGGAGCAGCAGCAGTTTCAGGCCGTGACCTCGGTTCTCATGCCTGGGGGACAACCTTGGTGAGCCCCTTCCCCACTTCCCACCCTGCAGCATCCCCCCTGGGCAAAGCCATCAGAGGCTGGATGTAAATCCATCAAGCACCAGCCCATAATTAATTAATTTGCGTGTTTTGACTCCTTCCCTTCGTGGCTCCTGATTAAAAGCTTATTCAAGGGGTCACAGCCTTCTTCATTTCCAGAGGGATTAAATGTGGGAACAACTATGGGTCGTATGTGGGTAATTGCAACGAGGAAATGCTCCAAATTAAAGCTTCCTGCTAGGTCTTTCCAGTGGGAAAACCAAACAATTCTTTCAAAATGACTTTTAAAATCAGCATCATATAGAAATCCGTGTATTTTTTTTTTTTTTTGTCTGGAGAACACAAGCAGCAGAATGTGCTCAGAGAAGACGTGCAAGCGTAACTAAAGCAGGAGAATTCAGCAGAAAACGAGCCAAACGTGCTCTGGAGTTGGTTTTGAACCTCAGGCTCAGTAATTGCTTGTGAAAGCAGAAAGCCATCGACACCGAGCCGTGGCCCCGCGCGGTGTGGGACGGAGCCGCGTGGGAACGGCGGCATTTGGGAACGGCAGTGTTTGGGAAAGGCGGCATTTAACCGGCTGCTGGAATTATTTTTCATTCCTCGGGTAGGAAGTTTAACCCATCCGTGCCTCGGGGAGAGCTGGCAAAAGCACAGACGCCGCTGGTTCAGATACTCTGCTTCCTGCAAAGGCATAGCTCGTCTGCTTTTCTTCAAAGTTCATGTGTTAAAGTCCCGTTTGGGGGTTGCAGGGAGCTGGAGCGGTGCCAGCAGCTCTGCTCTCACACAGTGACAAGATGTGGTTTTCCTGCCTAGCATGAGATTTGGGCTGTGCTGCTCGTTCAGCGATGGGAAAGGTGCTGGCACTGCTCTGTGCTGGGAGTCCCTGGTGAGAGCCCCCAGCAGAGCCCCCGCGTCCCAGGGGATGCCTTCACTTCCCAGGATTTGCTTTCCCAGCCTTGGAGAGGTTTGCAGCCCTGAACCCCTCGGCCTTTGCAAGCCTGAGGTTGTTGCAAGTTCAGTGTGGAGACGGAGGGATTTGTCCCTGTTGCCAGCCTGGAGGGGCAGCAATCCAGGATGCCCGAGGGGAATGCCAATGCAGGAGCTCGGGACAGGCTTGGGACGGGCACTCTGCCAATCCCTGAGCCACATGCCACAAGTACCCTGCCCAAAATCACAGAATCACAGCCCGGTTTGGGCTGGGAGAGACCTTAAAGCCATTAAATCTCGTTCCACCCCTTGCCTTGGGCAGGGACACCTTCCACTATCCCAGGTTGCTCCAAGCCCTGTCCAACCTGGCCTTGGACACTTCCAGGGATCCAGGGGCAGCCACAGCTTCTCCGGGCAGCCCGTTCCACGTGTCTGCTCTGCCAGCTGGAAGTTTGGACGGATAACCCTAGAGCCAAGGGCTGGAGAGTTTGATACAGAGAGTGCCACTGTCCCCCCGGGAGCTCGGTGACACCGGGACATCCTCTGCCTGTGCCGCCCATCTCGTCCGGCATCTCCCGCGGCTGCGGGTGGATGGACACGGCGAGAGGGGCCGGAGCTGCGGGGACAAGGGGAAGGGGCTGTGCCTGCTCTCCGCCGGGAGGATTTGGGGACACGGAGCCCTCCCGCAGCTCCCCCAGGCTGCCGGCGGCAGCGGCTGCGCTTCCTCGGGAGAGGCGCTCCTGGAATCGCTAATGCTCCAGCCCGGAGGTGCAGCATGCGGAGGGAGGGAGGGAGCGCCGCAGCCGCAGCATCAGGTACAGCAACAACCCCGCCGTTAATTATTGACTCTCTCTTCAATTATCAGCCCTGATAAGGGAGCACCCCCCGCCCCCCGACAGCCCAGGCAGCGCTCGGTGCTCTGTGTTTCCTGGGAAAGGGAACTACTCCGTGGAAAAGTAACTCGTTCTGTGCACCGGGATTGAACTGTCCTCGCTAAGGTCACCCGAGAGCAGTGGGCTGCTCTGCTGGAAAATCAATCCCTCTTTTGTGCTTCTTACTTTAAACTTGTATTTGCTTTCTGAGCAAGGTCACAGCTCAGCTGACCAACTTTGTAACTGCTGGAGCAGCCGGGGGTGCAGCCACGGCGCCTTCGCTGCTCCGAACCCTTCGCTGCCGGCTCTGGGCGCCGGAGAAGATGCTTTGGAGGGAGGCAAGAGCTGCTGCTCCCCGGGGGGTTTGTAGGTGCCAGCGTGAGCAGGTAACATGACAGAAAAATGCTTTGCTAACCACAGTTTTTCCTCTCACCACGAAGTGCAGGAGCCGCTGCTGCAGTGCAGGAGAACAGACAGGCAGAGCTCAAATCGTGTTGTGTTACAGCTAACGAGGCTGTGCTAACGTGCTGGTGGGTTGTCTTGTTATTTGTAGGCTCGGGGTTAACTGTTAACCAGTTAAAATTGCTAGCGGGACACTCTGGGAGGATGAATTTTGTGGATGTTTGTGGTATGTGGCGGAGTTAATTTGTAATTTAAATGTTTGGGGGTGTCTTGGTGCTCTCCTTTCTGCTGGCTGGGGTGGATGGGGGAGCTGCTCACATTGCACGGTGGGATGGAGTGAAAGAGGGGTTAAATGTGAGTGTAAAGAGTCAGTGTTTGAGTCCAGGCTGGTTAAAAAGACAGTACATTGTCCCTGCAAACGAGCTGCCCCAGGGAATAAAACCACTTCGCTCTGTGCTGTTGCCTTCTCACATATTTGGCTTCTCCGTTTCCATTTCTGTATGTATTTATTCCTGCCTTGAGGAAAACAGCCTAATTCCAATCCGGATTAATCCTCCCCACGGCCTCTCTGTGTAGCAGAGGTAAAAATCAGCGATGCGTGGGGAGAAAAAGAAATGTTCTTCAATTTTATTTAATGGAGAAAACTCGGCAAATATAGAATCCAACAGAGGGTCAGCCTAACAGGTTTTAGCAGGATGGAGACCCACCTAAAAGTGTTACCCTGCCTCAAATTATGGGCTGGACCCTGTGGGTGTAAGGGTCTGCTACTTCTGGTGGATGACTTCATATTTTAATCTCATTTTTCTTAGGGACAGGCATAGGAGAGCAGCTGTGGGGTCCAAAGAGGCACATTTTTGGCTCTAAGCCATCTCCTCCATGCCTGAGCTGCCCCGGAGGGGACAGGAGAACATCAACAAGCTGGTTGGGAACATTCAGCATCCTTTTACGAGGCGATTTTGAAGTAGATTGGTCAAAGGAGAGCAGTTGTAGTATCAATTTGGGCTGCAGAGCTGGGACCCGGCCAGCTCATAAATGATCCAAATAGATGCAATTATCTAGATATTAAAAACCATCCTATTCATTGGCTTTTCCCCCCCTTCTGAATAAATGACCTAGAAGAGTGGAGTGGAGCTGGTCAGGCTGGAATTGGCTGCAGTTGGAAAATTAAGGGGAAGAAACAACATTTGAGAAGGAGGCTGGTGTTTGTTTTGGCACATGCTGTTTGTTGGCAGGAGGAGGCAGGAGGAGTTGCCCTTTGTAGAAGGAGTGTGGTTAATTGGAGAGCACATCCAGGAGCTCACAAGGTGCTGGGTGGGCATCAGAGTGACCCTCTGTGACCCTGCAGGAGCTTTGGAGAGTTTTGATGTTCTCCTTGGGCTGGGCCCTTCCTGACTTTCCATCAGGGCTGTGCATTGACTGTAGGTGATTGACAATTAAATGTTTCTTTAAAAGGTTTTGATCTTTCGAGGTATTTGTGGTAGACTCGTAGAATGGCTTGGGTTGGAAAGGATCTTGAAGATGATCTCATTCCATGGGCAGGGACACCTTCCACTAGACCAGGTTGCTTGGAACCCTCTCCAGCCTGGCCTTGGACACTTCCAGGGATGGGACAATGTCCTGTGGTAACAGTACAGCAGGATCTGACTTCATTTTTCAGCTGGTCTTTGGTAAAGGTCAGCTGGAGCCTCTTCCTGGGGAGCTCTGGAACTGTGGTCAAGTGCTAAAGCCCTCACTGAGGCAAAGCTCTGCATGCAGAAAATGAGTTCAGACTCTGGTGTTTTGGTCCATGAGGTTTCTGTGAGCTGGGGCTGGCTCAGCACAGGCTTTGGTCCTGCCCTGAGAATCTCTCATAGCTCAGGGGTGCACTGGAGCAGCAGGGATGGACTTCCCAGTGGCTCTGGGACCATCTCTGGCCAGGAACCAGACTGGATACTGTAAGGAGAATCACAAACAAACAACCTACTGTTCAGGAAACTCCCACTTCATCCTCTGTGGCAGAAATTAAAACCAGACCTTCTCACTTGGAGCCCTGTTGTCCTTCTCACACAAGCCAGGGAGCCTCCTACTGTGGTGTCCAACAGCCCCGACCTCCTTCACCCTTCCCTCCCTCCTCCCTGGGCCTTGCTAAAGGGCATGGAGGGGAGAAGTTTCATCCAGGACCTTGCTTGGTTGTTCCCAGCTTTAGTCTCTCATGCTCCAGGAGGGTCTCACCCATGTCCATATGATGGGAAGGAGCTGGAGGGCAACACAGCCCAGGAATGATGTGAAGATCTCAGTGCTGGCTGTGGTAGATCCTCACCTGAAGCTGTTCCCTGAGCTGGAAGCAATTTTTCTGTGTTTCAGTGCAATTTGGTGAGGGTTCTTTTGAACAGCAGGGACGTGCTCTGAAGTAATGGCTGTCATTTGAACAAGATTCAGCATAAATTTTGAATCTTTGCTTGTTATGGATTAAAAAAAAAAAAGGCAAACCAGGCATTTCTGTGTGTAGTTTATATCCCTGTTGTCAGGGATCTTTTATCATATTGCGTCTCTCCAGCTCACAGGAGTCAGTCCCTGTGCCATGGATCACAAGCCATCCCAAATGTCTGTCTGTCTGTCCTTGCTGGCTGTCAAAGCCTCTGTAATGCAGGGGATGTTTTACAAGGAACAGCTCCCTGGGATGTGTCTGTCAAGCACAAGTTGTTGCCTCTGGAAAAGGAGCTATTGATTTTAGCAGCTTCAAAGCCCTTGGACACCACTGGGCTGCAGGAGATGGGAAGTGGGAGGGGGGGGTGGCCTTTGAAGACTTGTAAGGCTTTAAGGAGACATGAAGGTTGAGGTTTTTTTTTTATTAAATTAAAAGTATAAATTTCTTTTTTTTCAAGGGTGAAGTGATTCCTCAGCCCTCGTCAGAAGATGCCTAAGTGACAGCCCTGTTAGACCCCACCATGGAGAAGACAGAAGGTATGGAGCCTACAGGATGTTTATTTGTTCATTTATTCCTTGAAAAAAAAAACAAAACCCACCAAGGCCTGGAGTAATTTCCTTAGTCATAATGCTGTCAATAACCTGTTCTCTGTAGATGTGGGGCCAAGGGGTGAAAAATGCGTCATTAATTATTATTCAGACTTCCAAAAAACCACAGCAAAGCAGGTCCCAGCTCTAGATCAGCACTTATTTGTCCTCCCATCCTCTGGATCAGATCCCACCCTCCAGCTGTGCTCCTGTGCCCTGGGATGACCCCAGTGGTGTCTTCCCTCTGTCCTTCCCCTGACTTCCACCCGAACAGCACCTGCATCTCAGTGATGCTCTGTGATGGGCAGCACCAAAATCTGTCCCAAATTAACCTGGTCCTCTCCAGCTGCTGCACCAGGATGGAGAAAAGGGATCAGCCATGGTCCTGGTTCCTCCTTCTCCTCCTCCCTGAGCCCAACTTGTTTGCTCCGAGGTGCAGAGCAGCCCAAAACTCCGTGATTTCAGGGACTTGCTGCATAAAGGAAACCGTCGATGACACAGAAATTTAACTGTTAACCCTCAAGGTGGAAACGTGGGGGCTGTGGATGTTTGCAGGCTGCTGTTAAGCCGTGTTAAAGCGGGGAGAGCTGTTCTTTGTGCTGGCTGGGTGGGCGGACACGCTGACACCCATTTAGCGGTGATTTGCCTCGATTAGGAGCCGTGCTGGGAGCCGAGCCGGTCACCTTGGGATGCGCGTGTTCCGCATGGCTGCGGCTCTGAGCAGCCCCGGCTGCCGCTGTCTGGGTCCACTCCTGCCCGGATCCATCATTTTCAAGGAATAATTTGTGACCCGGTGGTTGCAGGTGAAGCGAGGCAATGATTTTTTCCTGCTTGGTGTGCACTGCTTACGCCGCTGAAAAGTTAAAACCAAACCAAAAGCCTTGAAAAATGTCATTGTCACAGAGTGATCCCACGTTCTGTTATCGAGCTGGGTTTATTATCCACCAGGCAGCTCTCTGTACTCACACAGACACGTAGCTCTGCCTGCAAAACCTGCTGTTTGCTTAATTGCCAATTAGAGCCGTGATTTCAGGAAATTTTTGGCTTCCTCAGTACAACAATTACCTGATGCACCTCTGGAAAAGCAGATCAGAGCTTGTAGCGTGTCACTGTGTCCCTGCACAGCTTCACAACGAGCTCCACGATAATGAGCTGCAGCCCCTGCCTGCCCAACACTGAGATGAAAAGAGAAAAAACATCTCCTCCCTGCTCTAAATATATATTTTTTTTCCAAATCCAATTATTTATTTTTGTTTGGGTTGTTTCAGCAGATGGCCAGCCACCCAAACCCGACGGGGACAGGGAGCAGCCCCGCAGCCTCCCCTACTCCCTGGAGACTCCCTACGGCTTCCACCTGGACCTGGACTTCCTGAAGTACGTGGATGACATCGAGAAAGGCAACACCATCCGGAGGGTGCACATCCACCGCCGGGCCAAGCAGCCCAAATTCAGCACCCTGCCGCGGAACTTCAGCCTGCCCGAGAACGGCTCCCGCGGCTGCTCCAGCGCCGCTCCCAGCAAGAGCTGGACCTCCACCTGCTCCTTCCCGCAGCGAAAAGCATCCCTGGGGGAGGAGCCCCCCCGAGCCCTGCTGCCCGCCGAGGTGGAGGAGCCGAGCTACCGGAGGAAAGCGCTGCTGGCCGAGACGCGGCGGCAGGCGGAGCTGGGCTGGCCGCAGGATGCGCTGCGGGTGCGGCCGCAGCTGCTGCGAGCCTCCAGCATGCCCGACGCGCTGCCCCCCGGCCAGAGCCCCCCCGGGGCACCCTCGCCCCTCCGGACCCCTCCGCAGGGCGGCTCCGAAAGCGCCTCCCGCCCCAGCTCGGACAGCAGCGCGGTGTCCCCGCCGCGGGAGGTGAGCCCGGAGCAGGACGGCTCCCTGGGGCATCCCTGCGGGGCTGTCCCGGGGCTGGGCCCCGTGCAGCCCCCCTGGCAGAGCCAGCAGCTGCAGGTGGTGATGGAGAGCGGGGCCGAGGAGGGCGATGCTGCCGATGCCGGCGGCGGCTCTGACGTGGCCGGGGGTGAAGCAGCAGCACCGGTGGGTGCCCTCCAGCTGGCAGAGGAGAACGTGAGCCCTGTGGAAAGGGGGCTGAGTGTGAGTGAGGTGGATGTGAACGTGCTGAAGGAAGGTGAGGAGAGGAATGTCCGGGCTGGAGGGGACGAGGAGAGCAGTGTTCCCCCGGCTCCTGGCGCTGCAGAGCCCGGCGGGGTGGTGGCGCTGAAGCAGCAGATCGCTGACCTGGAGGAGCAGCTGGCCAAGAAGAAAGAGGAGCTCGAGCAGGTCCGGGCAGTGCTGGAGCAGCAGGACCATGAGATCCAGGAGAAGGAGAAAAGCATTAAGCTGCTGGCCAGCTCCAAAGCTCAGCTGGAGGAGCAGCTGTGCCAGGAGAGGTCTGAGGAGGCCGAGCTGCGGTGGCAGCGGGGCAGCAGGGCCCTGCAGTGCCTCGATGCTGCAGTGAACACCGAGCTCTCGCTGGTGACAGGGCTCAGGCAGGCCCAGGACAAAGGCATCAATGTCAACATCCTGGCCTCCACCAGATCCATCGGCTGCGGTGTGCACAGGGCTGACAATGCCAAGGGACAGGCCGTGGAGGTGGGTGCATGGAGAGAGCAGGGACTGGCAGACCCTCGGGCACAGGGACATTGTGGTGAGGCCAGCGTGGAGGCCGGACCTCCTGCTCCGTGCCTCGCCCAGCTGCAGATCCACGAGCACAGCGACGACAACCAGAACCACCAGAACTCCCTGGGCCCACAGGCAGCTCCAAGCAAGGCAGGCTTTGGAGAAGATAAACCCTGGGAAGGGCTGGAAGAGGAAGGAGCCCCTGGCCACGAGGACCTCCCAGCTGTTGACCCCATTGGGCAATATGTGAAAAAGATCCAGGAGCTGCTGCAGGAGCAGTGGCTGTGTCTGGAGCACGGCTACCCCGAGCTGGCCAGCGCCATCAAGCAGCCGGCCTCCAAGCTCAGCTCCATCCAGAACCAATTAGTCAATTCCCTAAACTCCCTGCTCTCTGCCTACTCCTCACAAGGGCCCGTGGATAAGGAGAATTCCAACACACACTATCAACAGTTGGGTAAATAATGTTGGCTTTGATGTGTCCAGGCCAAATCTTCTCCCATTTATTCCAGCGTGGAGCAGGGGGGATGTGGTGGAACAGTTGTTGTCAGTCAGATCAGGAATAGTCTCGCCTGAGCGTGATGAGAAAGGCAAATCTCTGCACACCACAAGCTATGGATCTGACATGGAAAAAAAGCAAACAAAATGATCTAGGAGCTCATAAAGCAGTGGCTCTTTTATATGCAGGATCAGCTTCCACACTGGTGGCTGTTCCATCAAATAAACATTCTTTTTTATTTGGATTGCACATCTCAGTTTGCAAGAATATGGGGCTGGTGCTCATCTGTGGTAAATCAGTGTGGAGTTCTCCAGAACCCAAACCAGCCAGCCTAGCAACCAGGCTGGAAAAAGACCTGTCCCCACTCACAGCCCTTTCATCTAAAGTGATTTTAGCTTATATGAATATGGGAATCCAATGCCTGTTCACTGGGGGAGGGAGAGAGGGGGCTTGCAAATAGATAAGTGACTTATTCCTTATAAGCAACATATAGACACTATTCAAAGTCCAGTGGGAAAACTCATCCATGTAGTATTACAGCAGATATTTATGGGAAATTTCCAATACCTTACTACTGGGGAAAAAAACCCCAAAAATCTAAACAGTGTTACAAAAGGAAAATCTGCTTATATTCGTAGGACAAATACATAATTCCCAGTCACTTCCTTTATATTCCCAGTCACCTGGAGATGTTTGAGACGTGTATTTAAGGGTGGCAGGGCAGGTTCAGGTTGTGGCCAGCTGCATCTGTAGTTTTGCAAGACATCAAAAGACTCTCCTAAGATGAAGTAAGATGCTTACAGTTGTGATTTGTAGCTTGCTGCTAGAGGTTGGGAATAATTATTGCTGATCATGGCACATCTGCTTAATTAATCTATTATTTTGTATTTTGGTAGAAAACTCTCCAACCACAAGTCTTAAATCCATCATGAAAAAGAAAGGTTATGGTTTCCATGCAGGAGGCAATGGGACCAAAAAGAATCTCCAGTTTGTTGGGGTAAATGGTGGGTAAGCATCCGTTCAGAAGATAAAAAACTGCCTTTTAACGTGGAATGTCCTCTGTATCGGGGGAGAAGTCATCCTTTCTCCCCCTCTTCTCCCCTCCAAACCTCCTGATTAAAAGGGCAGTTGAAATGGAGCCTCTTTTCTCCCTTCTTTAATCCAGCACTGATAACCTGTGAGTAACCCCATTGAGGAAAGGTGGTGCTGTGTTCAGAGCAGTGGGGCACACGCTGGGGACTGACACCACTCTGTACACACCCATCTCCTGGGGCTTCATCCAAATCCCAGCTGGGGAAGGTGGGAAGATTCCCTGGGAATATTCCCACTGCCCTTGGTGGGTTTTGGAGGGGGCCAGCACTGCCTGGGTGGGCACACTGCCACTAACCTGCCCCCACGCTCCAGCAAAGCCAGCAGCAGCTGCTTCAGGGCCTGGGAAAAGACTTCTTTGGTAAAAAAGGAATTAACTTGGAGTGAAGGAGACTTTAGGTTGTGCTCCCCATTCCAGGTGTGCCCAATATCCAGCTGGGCTGTGAGCTGAGCAGGGGCAGCATCTCCTGCTGAGGTGTCCATGTGCTGGCATGAAGAGTGCAGGACACGTGTCACTGTCACTGTTCCTGGGCTGGGCACAGCTGTGTGTGCCAGTCTGGGTGCTGCTTCCTGCTCACATCCTGCTCCTCTGACTTCCAGGCTGCTGGGTTCATCAGGAGCTCCTCACTCTAATTGTGTACAGCTGCTTCTACCAAATGGGTACAACTTGTAGGGACTGGAGGAGTCTTGGGTACTTTGAGGAAAGTTTTGGGGTCCCTCAGAGTGCAATGTTCTTTTTTGTGGAAGATGTTATTGATGCTTTTAGACAGCCAGAGGAGAGATCTGTGTCAGGGCTGCTGGAATGGTGGATTCAGCCCATGCAAACACAGCTTTTGTCTCGTGCTCCTCGAGGTGTCCGATGCTGCCAGTCCCTCCTTGCCACAGGGGCCGTGCTGCTGTCACCCTGTCACCGTGCCAGCAGCTCCCAGCAGGGAGGCAGCTCTCAGCCCTCTCTGCCTGACCTGAGTGAGATGGACATCCCTCCAAACCCTGAAGTAACCTTGCCTGCTGCTCATTAACTGCTTCTGTCACCCTCCTGCTGCTTCAGGAGCCAAACAACGACTAACCCCGACTCTGGCTGTGGCTCAGACCTTCTAACTTGCTGCTTGGCGCTCTGGGCTTCACCCAAGGCCCATTGGAGTCAATGAGCCTTGGCCAGGCCCCGTGGCTGCGTGGGGAAGGAGGGAGTAACATGTGGTGTCCCCAAATAGCTACGAGAGCACGTCAAGCGAAGACACGAGCGGCGAGGACAGCGCGTCTGACCGCGACACCGACACCGACACCGAGACCGAGGGCAGAGCTGGGGACCTGGAGCCTGAGCAGGCTGGAGGGGAAAGCAAAGGGGCTTCCTCAGGGGACAAGTGTGAGGATGATGATGAGCTGGAGGCATCAGCAGGAGCAGCAGCGCCCTGCCCTCAGCAGGAGGCTCACAGGTAACCAGGACACCGGGCGGTCACCGCGCCGTCCGTGGTGGCCGCAGGACGCAGGGCTGGGTCAGGGCTGGTGGAACAGCAGTGTGACCTCTGCAGACGAGAGGAATGGCTGTAAAGAGCTGAATATTTTCTGAGTTACTGCAGAATCTAATGGGGATTGATTCAGGCTCTGCACTCCACACTGAGTCATGTCTGGTGAGTTAGCTCATTTCTCCCCTCTCATGGAAAGTTTTTTGGTAAAGTTCTCTGCAGGTTCAGGAATAAGATTATTTTTTCCTGCACCTTAAGGATTTTTGTAATAGATTAAGTTGACCACATAAATCTGTGACTCTGGGCTTAAACCCTTGCTTAAGTGCTTAATTTGTACCTAAAATCTGTGTCAAGTCAGTGGGACAACTTGTGTCCAGTAACTTAAGCACTTAAATAAGTGTTGAATATATTCCAACCTGATCTGCCTGTGCTCTCCTACCTGGTTCAATACCTCCTGCAACTCCTGTCCCATGGTGGATTTATGGAAGTCTTTTCCCTCTAGATGCAAACCCTCTGAAGATTTCCTTGCTGCCTGCCAGCTCCTCAGCGAACACCTCCCAGAAATCAGGAGCACAAGCAACAAACATCTGGTACAGATATTTCCCAATCCCATTTCAGACACGGTTCATGCTCTCTGTTGGCTTTAATGGATGAGATTATCCCGATGGCACATTGCAGCCTGTGCCCTGGACAGCTTCCTGAGGAGAGGGGGGTGAGGTGACATCTGAGTCACTTTTAGAACAGCCAAAAAGAAAGGAAAAAGGGAGGGGTAGGGGGAAGAATAAAAGAAGATGAAGACTTTGTGTGGTTACTCCTCCAAGTTACCACAGGAAATTCCTTTCCCCCTCAAGCTGCAGCAGCAATCACAAAGCCACAGGCTGAGTGCTGGCAGGCTGGGGCCAGGAGCTGGGGCTCTGCAGGGACAGTCACGGTGCCACCTTGGTGTTTGCAGCGGCACGTCCTCGGCCCCATCTCCCAGGAGTGGTTCCAGGTGTCCAGCCACAAATCTTCCAGCCCAGAGGTGGTGGCAGCGTACCTGGAGGTGCTGGGGGACATCCAGCCCCAGCTGCTGGAGACCGTGGTGAACCTGCCTGACAGGAATGGCAACACAGCTCTGCACTACAGCGTGTCCCACTCCAACTTCCCGGTGGCCAAGCTCCTGCTGGACACGGGTAGGAACGGCCACTCTGCCCAGCCAGGGCGTGGGTTCTGGGGTGGGAATGGCTCTGGCTGATGGTTGTGGTCCCATGAGTGATGGCTGCACTGGGAACAGGGGAACAGGGACAGTCCCAGGCATTGAAGGGGGTCCAGGGTCCTCCCAGAGAGCTCAGTCAGGGGCTAAAGGAGGGGGGACAGAGGTGGGACTGAGGACCAGCAGCCACCTACCTGCAAAGGACCCATCCAGGAGACAGACATGGAGTCAACATTCATCCAGAGACCCATTGGGGCCCAAGGTCCATGCAGGAGAGAAACAGGGGCCCAAGGTCCATGCAGGAGAGAAACAGGGGCCCAAGGTCCATGCAGGAGAGAAATAGGGGCCCAAGGTCTATCCGAAATACAAGGATGGGGCTGAGATCCATCCAAGAGACCTGGCTGACCTTAAGACCAGAATCCTCCCCCACTGCTCAGCTCTAGGCCCATGTGTGTAGTTGGGGGTCCCTGTGAGGCTCCTTAGGGACATTAAAAGGTTCATTAGTGCCTTCACACATCTTGAGGGCTTTGCAGCCTGGCTTTTGGGATGGTTTAGGGTCACTTTATCCAAAGGGATCTCCCTCATGGTCCCAGCCCAGGTGGGATGGGGTGGCTCCCCAGCTTCTTGCAGCAACCAAAACCCCATCATGGCTTGGGGCAGGAGGATCAGACCCCTGAGAGCATAAAAAACCCCCCAACGCTGCAGAAAAACTCCCATGTTAAACTATTGAACTTCCAGCTTGTGTTGCAATGAAAGAACAAAAATCTCAGCTGAGCTCGTCCAGGGCAAAAATGTGCTCGTGCTCCGAGGGAATGGAGGCACTTTGGCCTTTTCTCATGCGCCGGACAATCCATGAAATGTTTGGGAAATGGCAGATTATCATACACATCTATAACCCGATTGTTGTGCAGGGAGGGAAGGGTTTGAGGCAGCTGGCTCCCCAGGGCGAGGCTGGAGCCGAGCCCTCACCCTCAGACACGGCTCATTCCTCGTGCTGGAGCTGGGAATGGGCTCTTTGAAGTGAAAAATGAATGAAACGGGGCCAGGATGTTTTCCACGCCCGTTGGGTGATGGGCGTCTCTCTGCTGCTCCCTTGCCACGGGAGCCAAAGCAAACAACCCCCAGCTCCAACCAGCCTGTGCTCCAGGCATTAATTATCCCCCTTTAATTTCTATTTGTTGTGGCCTTCAAAGTTAATTGAGTTGACCTCCACAGCTGTAATTAACCGTAGCACCAGGGGCTGTTTAATGCTGCGCTCACAAGGCTGGATATTTAACACAGATAAATCCCCGTGCTGTATCACTACAGAGCAACTCCTGTTCCCGGGAACAGAAGATGCCACACGTTGTGTGACTCCCTCTTTCCTTTCTGCTCCCCCTGGGTGATCCATGATGGGGCTGGATCCATCCTCTCCAGGCGTGTGCTGCCTGGACCTGCAGAACCGTGCTGGCTACACGGCCGTGATGCTCACGCCGCTGGCGGCCCCCGAAACCCGCCAGGACATGGAGGTGGTGATGAGGCTGCTGAAGGAGGGGGATGTCAACCTGAGAGCTGCCCAGGTGCGTGGCAGGAGACAGCTGGGGGAATAATTTGGGTTCCTTTCTCTCCATGGCAGCGCCAGGGTGAGACTTGGCAGCCGGGATCGGGGTTGGAGTTGCTGCTTCCCAAACGTTCCAAAAGCAACCTCAGCTAAGTTGCAGCATGGCCAAGCTCCCTGGGAGCTGGGGGAAATGAAGAGACTAAAACAGGCTGAAAATTTTGCAAACAAGTAAAAATCAGAAGTGGCACCAGGGAGGAGCAGTGAGGGGTGAACCCCAGGCCCTGGGAGCCCCAGGTTTGCTGTGAGCTTCATCAGAGTCACACATTCTGGTGTAGGGATGACAGTGCCCTCATCCATCTCTGCTCCCAAACTGCTGTGAAAGTTAGTCCAGATCTGAGTTAAACTGCCCAGGAAGGTTTGGGGGACACACATTTGGGGGCAGCTGGGCAGTTTGGCCATGCTGCTGCAAGGACCTTCCTCCAGTGAACGGGGGAGGAACTCTCACAGCTCCTGCTGAGGAGCCCCAGTGTGAATTAATAATAACAACATGCAATATTAATAGGAATTATTATCAAATATGCACCATGTAATATTATTATTATTATTATTATTATTAGTGTTGTGATATGGGGTTATGGGATGTGGGTTAATGGTTGGACTCAGTGATCTTAGAGGGCTTTGCCAATCTAAATTATTGTATTAGTCTATACACATAATAACAAAAATAACAAAAACAATAACAATAATAACAATAACCATATTAATAATAGTTATCTCTGGCATTCTGAGCGAGCAGGGCTGTGGGAGGAGGTGGCAGGGGGTGCTCAGCCTGTCCCTGTGACCCCGCAGGGAGGTCAGACCGCGCTGATGCTCGGGGTCAGCCACGAGAGGGACGACATGGTGCGAGCCCTGCTGGCCTGCCAGGCCGATGTCAACCTGCAGGATGAGGAGGGGACCACGGCCCTGATGGTGGCCTGTCGCCAGGGCAATGCTGACATCGTCAGGCTGCTCCTGGCCCAGCCCGGCTGCCAGGTCTTGCTGACCGACAAGGTGAGGCTCCAGCGCCAGCACAACCTCACTGCACCAGGGTGAGGGGGAAAACTCAGCTCGGGTCTTGTGTTCCAGGCAGCAATCCCAGAGTTTTAGGTGGGTTTTAAGTGGAGAAGTTCAGTTTCAGTCCGTTTTCTAATCAGGGCATCGCTTTTAGGAGGGTACCCCTGTTTTTGGTGCTGCATCCTGCATCCCAGCCGTAGGCTGGGCAGGAGCAGGGGTGTAATCTTAAAAAAACCCAGATGAAATCCTGGGCTTGTGGAATCAGCAGAAATTAGCAATTAACTCCTCCCTGAGAACGGAGCCTCTCCGGGGGGATGTGTGGGATGGGGCTGGGCTGGGAGCGGGTGGAAATTCCTCCTGCTGGGCCATGGGGCTGCGTTTGGAATTACGGAACTGTTTTCTAATTAAACTATAACTTTATCAGAGACATGCAGGAGGGCACGGGGGGGCTGGGCAGAGGCTTGGTGTGGTTGGGGCCCAAAGGGAGGTGTGGGAGGGTGACTCACTGAGGAGCAGGGAGGAAGCGGAGG
>VZTZ01039800.1:4867-26379 GCA_013400955.1 Drymodes brunneopygia
ATAGCATGTATCTAACATATTCTCCACAGTTTAGTGGATTTGTAATAATCTTGAAGTGGCCAGCAACATATGTGGATAGCCCGTGAATGCACAGTATCAAATAATTAGTGAAGTGAAATTGAAAAAACTTAGAAATTATCCCACCAAAGCTAAATGTTCCAGTTCTAGCCCAGTTTAAAATAAAACAAAAATCCCTTTGAAGATATGATTCTTAATCAGAAAATAGTGAAATAAGATATCTGAACATAAGATTAAAATAAATGCCTCGTCTTGTGTACCCATATACAACTAACATGACCTAACATGTTAGAAAATAATTAATGTGGTTTGGTAATTAATTTTGTAAGAGCACAGATCTGGATTTTCAGATGCTCACTTTGTGCTTTACTTGGCTCAAACAACTCTCCTTTAAAGTCTTGTGCCATGATGGAATGATAATTGGGCATTGATGAAAAACATCAATCATCATTGTATTGTGATTTGAATTATATTTGTTCTAAAGTTGAGCATAAGATGTGAAATAAGCCGTATGGGTTTGGTGATTGCACTTTAAAAACTTCTTCATTTCCAGCCCAACTGTGAATCATTCTTTAAATCAATAGAGCTTAGTGAAACTCTAGGATTACCTGAAAGAGTTTTGAAGAGTTTGTCAGTAAGAAAAAAAAATCCTGACAATTTTCTGTTACATATATCTTAGGGTTCCATATCCTCCCTGATACTTCTGAACCCCTACTGTGGACATTTTTCCACCATTCCTGCTGGGACAAGCCAGACTGATTTTGAAATTTTGTTTAGCAAGTAATTCAGTGGAAGTGTTTTCTAATCAGTCATTTAAATGATTCATGTGCAAAGAAATCAAAATAAAGATAAAACTGCATGAAGTTTCATTGATCTTAGGTTTATTTACGCTAGTTACTTTAGATCATTGAAACGAAAATTAATATTTGCCCATGGTTGAAAACAAGTATATAATTGCTTAGAAGAGATTAGATAAAGCCAAAATCGCTTTATATGTGAAGCTGTTTTGATTGTTACTTCCCTAATAACCAGTTATTAACTACACAAGTGGTTCGTTGAACACAAAGACAGAGCTGAGGCTTGTCAGAGTTGTTCTGATGACTCAGAAAGTCCAGAGTAAACATGAGTCTTACAAACAATGGCTACAAATAATGTAATCAATATTCCTTGCAGCTGTCATGACAGTGTATATCTTCAGAAAGGAATACGGATGATGCTATAGCATACTTAATCCTTGAAGATGCATTTCAGCTGACTGGCCCTTCTGCTTTTTCTATCCTCTGACACTGAGACCACAAGGAAAACAGACTAAAAAATCATAAAAAATTTGTTTGCTCTGCTGAATATGTGTAGGCATTAGAGAAAGAACCTAATACGAAGTTTTCGCACCCTAGTGCACGAAGCAGAACAGTGGTATTCTCTGTCACTGCTTTGTCACATCCAGCATGTTAAATCTTCTGAGGCTCTTAGTGCTAGATAGCAAGTGGTCAGAGTTTCTGACATTAGGGTGGGATTTCATAATTCAAGAAGGTCATAAATATATATATATATATANATAAGATGTGAAATAAGCCGTATGGGTTTGGTGATTGCACTTTAAAAACTTCTTCATTTCCAGCCCAACTGTGAATCATTCTTTAAATCAATAGAGCTTAGTGAAACTCTAGGATTACCTGAAAGAGTTTTGAAGAGTTTGTCAGTAAGAAAAAAAAATCCTGACAATTTTCTGTTACATATATCTTAGGGTTCCATATCCTCCCTGATACTTCTGAACCCCTACTGTGGACATTTTTCCACCATTCCTGCTGGGACAAGCCAGACTGATTTTGAAATTTTGTTTAGCAAGTAATTCAGTGGAAGTGTTTTCTAATCAGTCATTTAAATGATTCATGTGCAAAGAAATCAAAATAAAGATAAAACTGCATGAAGTTTCATTGATCTTAGGTTTATTTACGCTAGTTACTTTAGATCATTGAAACGAAAATTAATATTTGCCCATGGTTGAAAACAAGTATATAATTGCTTAGAAGAGATTAGATAAAGCCAAAATCGCTTTATATGTGAAGCTGTTTTGATTGTTACTTCCCTAATAACCAGTTATTAACTACACAAGTGGTTCGTTGAACACAAAGACAGAGCTGAGGCTTGTCAGAGTTGTTCTGATGGGTCAGAAAGTCCAGAGTAAAAATGAGTCTTACAAACAATGGCTACAAATAATGTAATCAATATTCCTTGCAGCTCTCATGACAGTGTATATCTTCAGAAAGGAATACAGATGATGCCATAGCATGCTTAATCCTTGAAGATGCATTTCAGCTGACTGGCCCTTCTGCTTTTTCTATCCTCTGACACTGAGACCACAAGGAAAACAGACTAAAAAATCATAAAAAATTTGTTTGCTCTGCTGAATATGTGTAGGCATTAGAGAAAGAACCTAATACGAAGTTTTCGCACCCTAGTGCACGAAGCAGAACAGTGGTATTCTCTGTCACTGCTTTGTCACATCCAGCATGTTAAATCTTCTGAGGCTCTTAGTGCTAGATAGCAAGTGGTCAGAGTTTCTGACATTAGGGTGGGATTTCATAATTCAAGAAGGTCATAAATATATATATATATATATATGATGATAATTTCAAATAGACATTTGTGTGTGTCAGAAGGCATAAGAAGGGTCAGAGCTGAAAGAATTTGTTTCATGGAGGAGTTAAGTGTGAAGAGGAGGGAGGAGGGATTCTCATTTTAGGCTTTTGTTCTTTGGTGTTCCTACACCATAGAAACTAGGCTGATGTGTGAAAATGAGTCAGAAAGTTTACAACTAGGGAGCTTGGTCGATCAAGACCAAATGCAAGAGAGCTCAGTAATGTAGCAAATGAGCTTGAGAAGTGTGTTGCCACTGATACGACACAAATACACTTGAAGATGTTGGAGGAGTGAACAGTAAGAGCTGTTCAAGGGGAATCTTCCGCTTTTTGCTCTTTGCAGCAAAATATGTGGGATCTTCACTTTCCCTTTTTCTTCCCCTTGTCATCCATCTTCCCTTGTTATCAGTATAACACTTCTCTTTAACTTCCTCCTCTTTGATTACAGAGTCCTTGTTTTTCCACTCCACAAGTATGAGCAACATGCCTGGGAATGCATGGTGCAGACTGTTGGCTGCAGACCTTCACTTATTTTGGCTACAGAAACTACTGTTAATTGTTACATTCCTCTGCCTCTTTCCTCATGAACACAAACCACTTTGAAAATTATGAAATTAATTAATGATGCCACAAGATTTCTGTCTAATTTTGCTTTATTAAGGGTTTAGACTAATTTCAGCTTAGGACAGAAGCTGGAGTTATATGTCAGGGTCATGTAAGTCAGAGCTTTTAGGTTTCAACTTTTAGAAAGCAAGAATTACCTGCTTTGTGGGGAAAAAACCACACCCCAAACAACAACAAACAAACAAAGAAACAAACAAACAAAAGCCCTACAAAAAAACCCAAGCAACAAACCATCAAAAGAACCCCCACATCCCACCCTTGTACAATGTTGCCAAGTTCTGCGTTCCTGGACAAATAAATAAAAATTATGCTCAGCTTCTGGTTTGTATGTTACTTCAGTTTTCTCCAAGAGTCTCTGTCCTTTCCTGCATCGTGAGGCTGTGCACAGTGCCATGTTCTCAGTCCTGTAGAAATTCATCAAGTGTTCAATGTGCTGCAAAGTTCTGAATGCTGCCAAAAGGAAGTGCCTAAGATCCTCAGAATGATTTAGGCTTACAGGCAGTTCTCAGTTGCTTCAGACCAGCTCTTCAGAAGAGTTAATTTCTTGCATAACTTTAACTAAAAACAAGATTTTGAGCAGTGATGAGAAACAACAGACTCTGATTGACTAGACTTTCAAAGATACTAAAGATCTGAACTTTTCAAATAATGGCCATTTAATCTGAATCTAAGCAGAGGCTGAGTTTGACTTGAGTGTAAGATTAAGATTATGAGTATCTACCTCTAAATAAATGTATATCTAAGTAAGAGTATTTGACTCTAAATTTCTTAAATATGTCGCTCTCACAGTTTTCTCTAGCTAGAGAAGGAAATCTTTTTGTTAAGACTAAGTCCTGACTTTGAATACTAGGCTTTCTTCCACGTATTGGCATGAACTTGAAGTTTTAACTTGAGAATAATTTATTAGTTATTGTCTAGAGGCATAAGTGTATAGTTTCTATGCCTAGGCATGCTAAACCCTGGCAATTCTGGTTTTATTTATCTGGACTAGGTTTTACTGTATTCCTTTAGGTCATATTATCCTGCTTGTATATTGCATATAGTTTGTTTTTTCAAGTGATGTATTAAACTGGGCTAGCAGAGACATGCTGTTATTTCCTTCACATGAAAGAAGAATGTAGGGAGACCCAATCAAACTCACCCACTGTGGTTTGCTGCAGTAACATTACAGGTCAAGGTAATGACCTTAGAAGAGTTTGTTCTGTTTTAACCAGTTATCATTATACCATTACTTTACATACTTTCAGTGCTATAAATAGTAAGAGATTAGTCACCTTATATTATTCGAAAGCATAATTAAAAAGGATTTAATGATAGAAATTCAGTTAAAAAAATGATTCGAAAAATACCATTCAGGTTTTCAAGGAGTTCTGCTGTTTTTGCAAAGTCTGAACAAATAACTTCTCTGTGTTTTTCAAAATATAATTAAACAAACTAAGATATCCTCAATTTTTCGCATATCCTCTTAAGTATTATCTTAATTTTCTTAAAAAAAAAAAAAATAACCTCGTAGTGAAAAGCTGAGACAGAAAAAGCAAGAGAAGGGGGGCAAGGGAAAGAAGACTGTTTAAGAAACACACTTGTTTCTATGTATTCAAGCCTGCCTTAAGTGCTTGGCCTGTCTACCTATCTGTAAAAACAGTCAAAATGCCCCAAGGTATTAAACCCAATGTATCAGCAAATACTAAGAGTTGGGTGTTTAGTGCTCTGGGTGTGTGGATGCTTGAGATTTTGCCAGGCACCAATGAACACTTTCATCAGCACATGGTTCATAATGTGATAAAATATGCTGAAAAAGAACAATGGTGGAAACAACAAAATAAATAGACTCTCAACTTCAGACTGATATAATTCTAATTAGCAGCAAAGTGATCTCAATGTATATTTCTTCTCACCCTGAATGGTTCAGTCTGCGTAAGCTTTAGGCATGGATCTTATAATTGCGTTTTGAGAATTTAATCAGAGGGTGGCCATTAGCAAGTTTTGTATTTCCCATTTAAGTATACAAGGAAATCTTTCCAGCCAGCTACACTCCTGCTCACAGTTCTTCATTATCTCCAGCTTCCAAAATAGTCTTTACTACCCCAGACTCTTTGGAGTTTATTGCTCTTGCTCTCCATACACATATTATTGTAAGGATTCTGAGAGCATCTTTCTCAGCTTCCTCTCTCAGCTGCAGAGACCAGCTGCCTGCAATCAACTGACAATGCCTGGGGCCACTGAGCACCATGGAAGGAATGAGGGAAGTTAGTGAGCAAGTGTCAAGAAAACTTTTAACAGCTAATGTGTGACTGAAGCTTTAGAGAAGCTATGTGTAAACCATTGTCATTCCAAAGGGATTTTATCCCTCCCTAAGATAAAAATCACTGTATGTTTCCCTTTATCATGTAGTCTTTCGTTGGTATCTCCTATTAACTGACATAATATAAAGGAAATAAAAAATACATCTATCTGAATATACTATAAGTTTTCCCAAAGATCAGGGTAAAGTCTGCAGAACAGAAAATGAAAATGGATATAAGAGCTAAATAAAAGGTAGGATGAAAAAGAGACTCATTGAGAAGCAACATCAATCAGGTTATTTTTACTAGACCATGGGAGGCCAACTGAACTTTTTAGGATACAGAATTGCAGGTCAGGGTATGAATTAGTATGTACATTCTGCCAAAAAGATTGTTTCTAAAACTTTGCACAGATTTTTTTTTTTGTAAAACAATTATGGTGGTGGTGGGGAGCTTTTGCACATGGACACTCTCTTGCTCATTTAAAAGCAAAATGTTGGTTCAGCATATACATTCAAAGAATACTTGACACAGACATATCCTCACCTGCCAAATATGCTACAGCAGTGTTGTTGCTGGAAAAGGTGTGGAACTGGCAACCAAGAACAGTAACACCTTAAACCACAGACAATAGATTCACCCATAAGCGCCTCTCAAAGCCCTAATGCATCTGAAGAATTGCAGTGGAAATAACTATAGCCCAGCACAGGTAGTATGGGGAGCTCAATTTCAGCTCCATGGGCTGTCTTTGGGCAAAAATGTGAATCAACTGAAGGCTGGAAGCAATTGTGAGTACCTTTGTGGGCAAGGGAAGAGCTAAGGGTGTAACCTTTCTAGGCTACTGTAAGGTCTGTGACATGATCCCCAATAATATCATTCTCTCTAAATTTGAGAGATTTGGATCTGATGGATGGACTCTTTGGTGGGTGAGGAATTGGCTGAATGGTCACAACTCAATGTCTGGATGGAAATCAGTGCTGAGTGGTGACCCTGGGGGGGTCTTCATAGAGACCAGTACTGTTCAATTAATCTTGATCACTGGAGATCTTTAAAGATAGACCTCCTTTCACTTCTGCTCAGGATGTTTTATATCTAGTATATCCCTAAGGTTAGATCAATACCTAAATGTTGTGAAAGGTGTAAATGTTCTATATGACTTTGGTACATGATGGTTAATTATTTTGGGATTTTAGCCTCTTTTTTTGGTATGTGTAATTGTCCTTTGACAATGATAAAACTAGCAGAAAAATAAAATAAAAATAATTAACACAGCCAGTGTGTATGCAATTTTCCTAATGTTTATTTTGAAGGACTTTGCTAAAGTCCAAAAAAGAAAGACTGGAGTAACGTTGGGTTAACATAGAAAACTCAATCTCTTCCCACTAGTGGGTGAAAAGTTTTGATGACACCAATATTCAGAAATCAGAATTGGATGATAACATAATGCTTTTGTAATACAATGTTTACATTTGGAGTCATTCACAGAATAAGAGGAAACCGTTCCCACTGTCACATGTACTGCTTCTTTGACCCAACATTATTGTATTTATGTTTAGCATAGTGGGTAGGCTTGCATTCCTAAATAATTTAGATTTCCTGTACATTCAAATAAAAAAGGACCATTATGTCCCTTACTCTTAGCTTCTGTATAACACAGAACAGAATCTTTCACCGTGTAATTTACTTCAGATAGCAGATAACCTTTTTTGATGTGCACTGTTTTAGAAAATCATTGAAACCAGATTTTAAGGCTTGATATGGTAGAGAGGATACCACCCCATACAGTACTGTATTTTATTGATGATCTATTATTTTTAAGTATGCAATAATGAGTGAGGCTTCACAGCTACAACACTTGCTCTTAAAGTGTCCTCATTGCTTTGTATAATCAATACAAGCCAAGCTAACATCTTCCTCAAATGTAGACCCTAAGTTCCTAAGGCAATGAACAGTGCTAGCATTAAAGTACATCTCTCACCTAAATGCACATTCCATGTCACCACTAGTACATGATCCCATGTGCTTCTTGTTATTTTTTACACAATTCAATAGTCTTTAAGGAGAAATATGTTCACCCACTTAAATATCCTAAAAATAAGAATGATGAGTCATGCCTAAATAAACCAACAGATGCTCCAGTATACCTCGGGGTGAATACATCAGTCAGAATATTCATTATCACATAATATGCAACCACATTATCTTCATCTGTTCCTGTGGTGTATTCCCAGGAAACCTAGGCAACGTTGCATTCTACCAGGAGATTATTGGGTTCAAAGCACATTCATCAAATCTACACAATCCCTTTTGGAAGAGATGAAATGTACATAAACATTTCTAAAATAAGCAAAACCAAACAGCATAGACTGTGTATGAAGTACATTTTAGCACAATTTTGCAATAATTTTCTCTACTACCATGAAGAGGATCTTACTGTGGCAAAATCCAGGTGACGATTTTTGAAAAATAACCTGTGAAAAAATGTGAGGATCTTCAGGATGAGTGTGTATTCAGAATATTTGAGATAATAATCCTTTCTGTGAGATTCAGGTAAGATGAGATCCATGGAAACCTCAGAGCAACCTTCCAGTATCTGAAGGGGCCTATATGGAAACCAGACAGAGATCCTCATTAGGAATTGTCGTGACAGGACAAGTAATGGATTCAAACTGAAACAGGACAAATTTAGGCTAGATACAAAGACAAAATTCTTTACTGTTAGGGTGGTGAGGCACTGGGACAGCTGCCCAAAGAAGTTCCAGATGGCCCATCCCTGGGAGTGTTCCAAAGCCAGGTTTTATACAGCCTTGAGCAACCTAGTCTAGTGGAGGTGTCCCTGCCCATAGCAGATGTCAGTGGGACTAAATGTTCTTTAAGGCCCACTAACATTCTATGGTTCTATGATTTTATGATTCTATGTAAAATTAGGCTCTTGTTCATACTTGTGGCAAATTCTACTTTCATACTTGTCACTGATATCTTTGAAGATATGCCAGATTTGTACAAATAGGATCAAGAGTCAGAAGTTATGCATCACTCTAGACTATGAATGGTGGTATCCATTTGGATTCAAACTGTTTGCTGTAAAGGTCATACAGCACTTTTTTTGGTTATCAAGAGGGTGATAATATTTTTCATGGCAAGCTTTGTAGATGCGAAAGAGTTTGTGGGAGGAGTAATAACCAGGAGGGAGATCAAGTTATGATTACAGAGAATTATGTATAAGTTACCGGGGTGTCCTTCAGCCAAAAGCTTTACTCAGTATCCAAATGCAAGAGAGCGTAGCTGGAAACCAGGAGTAAAGGTGAGCATGAGAGGACAGAAAATCCTCTTGGAAAATCTATCTTGGAAAGCAATGAAGCACACAGGATTTGAGCATTCAGAGAAATTAATGTCTTTTGGTATGATCAAATTATGAATGAAAGACTATGGCAAAGAGAATCCATGTGAATCTTAGTTATTTAAGAGATAACCAAGACACAAGATGGAAAATGACAAGCAATATTACTTCTATAAATAGCACTGTTATACTAGATTAACACATCAGTGCTATCATCTATACTTGAAAAGGATGCAGATATATTAAAAATTTCAAACAGTCCTCAAGATGAACTTGAGAGTATAAAGCTTATAATAAAAGTTAAAAGGAGCTCAGTTTCTTTGAATTTCTTTATTCACAGAAGACAGTCCCTGTGTTCAGGTGATACTGAGGAAAGCTTTGATACTGAATGGGGAGAAAAATGTTGAAAAGTCTAGTGAATGTGTCTTAAATCAGGCAAACTGAATGGTAAAGGAAGGTGCTTTCATAACAGCAGTTAAATGCAGAAATACCTGCAGAGAGGCAGCATATGAAGGATCACTTGGAATTGTGGGAATCAGATTGTAGGTCTTTCTTAAGGAAAAGAAATCAAACTCCTGGAAGAAAATCTATGAGTGAGGAAATCATAAATGACAGATGAGTCGTGGTCACAACTGTTTTCTTGCTGTTGACATTTAATTCTCCATTTTGGGGAAGTCTTCTCTACTTTCCATTCCTCTAGGAAAAAGAGAATGTACTTTAAAATCTATTTGCACACCATACATTTTGCATTGGACTCAGAAAAAACATGACAATGACTATGATCAAACACAACATACCTGAGAATTTCAGGCGCTTATATGCAAGAGGAGATTAATCACTTTTAATTTCACTTTAAAAGTGACAGATGTATTGTTGAATTTCTTTGCTTCACTAGATCTTAGTGTGAAGCTGCAGTAAATGGACAGTATAAAAAAGTCAGATTACGGTGCAAAGAAAGTACAAAGAATCTTAATTGTATGGTCAGTGTCGGCATTCATCAGTGGAATTCAAACTGTTTGTCAGGACTCAGACCAAAAAATACATTCTCTTTTCTGCAGACCAGACTGGGCTATAGGTTTTTGTTGTTGTTGTTTCATTGGCTTGTGTTTGTCAATGAGGAGGAGGGCTTGTTTATTTACTTATGATTTTCCTCAGCATGGGTTATGATTCATCTCTTTCAGATCTTTGGAACATTTCTTACTTAATAAGCTCCTTGCTACTCAAGAAGCCTCAGGCTGTGGTGAAACCTGGGTCTTTCCTGTTCGCTGCTGAGAGAAAGCAGTTGTTTCAGCCCTCAAAACATGAATTGTTTTTGTTTGACTCAATTTGTTGTCATTAGTATAAGTTATTTGGGTGAAATGGTTGTGAATGGGAGGATGTGAATACAGGCAGTTGGAATACATGTTGGAAAGGTTTTAGCTGCTTTTAATACTTACAGACTAGGAAGGCCATTAGCAGTTATATGTATAATTTTTCCGTGAAAGTCCTCTCTTTTCTGTTTTTATGTCACATCTCAATCATTTTGGTAAAAGAAAGGAAAAATACAATATGCTGCATGTGAAAGTTCTGAAAATACAGGTAATGTGAAGAATTTAAAGGAATTTGTTTCACTTAATCTTTAGAACACAGACTAAATGTGTCCAAAATTTAATAGCCATCCTGCTTTCATATAGTGTTGCCCCATGCAACATATGCATTATAAATATTTGTACTATGCAACAGCAAAATAAAATATACGTTTGTCTCCTTTGTTACTTAGTTTTATGTTTTCCTATTTATATTAAATTTAAATCATAAATACATTTTACTGTAATTTAATTAATAGATGTGCTAATATGATTTCTTCAACAGCATGAAATGACAATAACACATCTTAAAAAAAATAATCAAACATATTCAAAAGAAGCAATAACTTAACAGGAAGCTGTTTAAGGGTCTAAATCACTTCCTGCTCCAAGGCCAAAAGAACACCATTCATACCACTTATAGATAGGAGTTTCTGCACTGGGCCATGTTTGCACATATCTATTGAACACTTTCCCCAATACCATGCATTTTCTGTAAATAAGATTGGACAGTGTGAGAAAAATAGAAGTGTCTTCATGAAGTTTCTCATCAATTAGATAACAATTGAAAACACTGATTAAAATGTATCTGATATTTCTTGTCCTATGGGGTGTCTAAGGAAAGTATTATGTAGTTCTCACCTCTGTGACACACAGAGCACTGGTTAAAAATGTATGAACTGAATGTGTCTCTCCAAGCAAAATGTAGAATTCACTAAATGTTAAAATAAAATTAATTTTATTTATTTTTATTGCTGCAAAGGCGTCAGTATCTATATTCCATAGAGAGAATATTCATATATTTTCAAAGACACATATAAATATAAATCATGGCAGTAACATATTTCGCCATTGGGTTTATAACTTCTTTCAGTTCTGTAGGCATCTCTTTTAAAGAAGCAGATATGCTGCAACTGCTATAAAACTGTCCTAGCTGAGTGTGCTTACTCGATTGATTATTTTATTGTAAACAATTTTTGTAACCAAAACTTTTCAAGAAGTAAACAAACAAACAAAAAAGTCAAATATTTTTTCTTTTACATCACTTTAGAGCTAGGTAGAAGAAATAGTGTATTTTAAAGTTGAAATAGTTGCATAATTACAGAAAAAACATTCTTGGAGTTTTGTTTTGCTTTTTCAGTCTTGATGTATTCTGAAACGTCCAAGTCATTAAAACCCCTGATGTGAGAGATTACAGAGTATGTAGCAGCCTTGATGACACTTATAACACTATTCTATAACACCCAGGTATATTATTTTGAACACACTTCAGTATTTTCAATTCTCTCCACAGCAGCAAGAAATAGAAGATATCAGCATGGGAGACTGTGTAGCATGAAATACTGGTAATATATTGATGAGTCCAAACATTCAATTTTCTGTAGTCAGGGTGAATTTAATTTGGTGGACCATGTTCAATTTCTGCATTGTTACATTGTTCCTTCCCTGATAGATAATAAAGCTGTCTTTATTTGTTTTTTAAGAAATACTTCAGATCCATAAAAGCATAACACTTTCTTCTGTTCTTTATTTGCATTGAGGTCCCTTTACACTTCCCTGGCTATAAATGTCACTTACAGCCCAAGCTGCCGAAACTCCTTAATGGAATTTTGGAGGTAAGTGAGGATAAGGCCCACTTTGCTAAATACAGGGACAGAATGTAAAAGGGTGGTGAACCATGTGATCACATTTCTCTACTTAGTGACATGTAGAGTCTAAATGGGCTTGTAGAGAATCAAAACTGATGGAATTTACAAGCTAGGAAAAAAGAAGATTATATAATGAGATGGAAATTAAAGGCAATTTGCACCTTGCTTACCCCTCATGCTTGTCCTTTTTTCTCTTACCACCTTTTTTTCCAAATCCTTAGTATGCAGAGATTTACGCAGTTTTATTCTGATACCCATTTTCCCCCTTTTATATATTTATCTTTCGACAGAGACCACACTTCAAAAGTTTTCTTTCCTTCCTTCCCCCTCTTCTAAAGAACGCTGACAGCAGCAGTATCACAGGACACATCTTCCCTCCCTGCCTTGCCTCAACGCCATGCAGGGATTACTTAATCTCCTAGTACAGATGGGACCATATGAGACTCTTACTCTATTCAGGAAGAGTTAATGGTTCCCCGCAGGACTATGTAGCTCTTTACTTATATTAGGCATAGCTTTATTTTAGTAATACCTTGGCACTGCTGCCTTGGAAAAGACATTCATCATTGTCTTTCCGCTTCTTGTTTAGTGAGCGGGATTATGCAAAAATGGAGTGTGAAAGGGGATTTGAAATGCACTTTTTAACTTATATGTTACAGAAATTCTGAGAAATCACAGAGGCCTCTTCTGAATTAGCTTTCTTATTGAAATCTGCAGTTTATTATACTGAGAAGGGACCCTAAAGAGCAAATAAAAAAGTCGGGGTGTAATGAGTTAGTATTTACAGAATATAACTGCTACAAGACTGATTGCTTGATATATTACTTCTTTCATTGTGAGCCGCAAAGCAGGTAGAGGCATGGTAGACTAATTTGGTTTATATATTCAGCTGTATGGCTAGACACTGCATCATTCTTTTCATAAAGCAGGGACTGGAGGCATGTGGGGCCTGTAGCCATGGTGACAATAAAACAGCTCCGAGCCTGAGCTGTAAGTAAGAAACTCAGCCTTGTCTCCAGCCCTTCCTGCTCATGACTCGGCTCTACATGCTCTCTGGAGAGGGGGCTGGGTGCTCATGAATGATCTATTGAGCAGAGGTACAGTACTGAAAAGCATGTCTACAACGAGCCTTTTAGCAGAATTTCCCACTGTTATACTAACACGAGCTAGTGGTGACTTCAGCCTGAGCATGAAAAAAGTCTTGGCAGCTGCTCTCCTTCACCATATGGATTTATTGCCGTATAGTAAACACTGCTCATAAAAAGACAAACAGCTTGTCTGCATTAGAACCCTCATTGTTGCCAGCACTGATGGAGCTGCAGGAAGAGTGGTGAACACCTAGGACTCCAGCTGGAATCAATACACCTTGCAAATACCCAAAAGTCCCTGAAGATGAGACATAAAGTGCCTAAACTGGCATTTTATTGGCATGAACAGGCAATATGACAGCAATGTAGGAACTTCTGATGTGTTATATGTTAAAAATAGATTATCTGCACACCTCACATGAAATAAGCACTAGTGATAAAAGAAAATATCAATTTCAGACAGATCTGTTTTCAGAGTGTAGCTCTTTGTTGCTGGTGGTATGTAGTGCATCTTGTCACAGTCCATGAAGACTTAGATAATCAGAGGGTGCTAAAAGGACCTGCTCTTTTCATAGTCTACTTAGCATCTAAAGACAATTGGAAATACGTGAAATAGTAAAGGAATGACAAATGGCAGTAATTGGCAAGTGAATGACGAGAAACTCAGGGCAACTAATACAACAATTTAACCCACTGGATTTTATTTCAAATGAGAATTTCTACAAAGCCTATGTGAAATAATTTCAGTGCTTCCTGCATTCCCTCTTCGACAAAGATGAAAATCATCTTGATATTTTATATATCTGGTTTTATGTCTCTTTTGAATCACAAGAGATCTTACATCATTAAGTTTGCACTGTCCAAACTGGCCTTGCTGGTAAGTATGATGACATCAGCGCCTCTTTTCAAGAGGGTCTCAAGGCCAAAAAATCAAATGAGCAAGGTTTATAATATTCCTGATGACAACTGAAGATTAATTTAGCAGTGGAGTTAGTTAATGAGACCTGTGATCACCTTCATCTGGACTGGTGTCTATAATGACTGGGAAGAATACTGAAAAGGAAGAACTGTGACGATAGGCTCTTACTGCAGCATTTTAACTCTGAGTCTGTTAATTAGTTTCATTTTCATCTGATTTTGCAGTACTGATGCTTTCTGATTTTAGATATGAGAAATTACAGCACTTTAATTTTGATTTTGCCAGTGTAAGTCATCACTGGATAATAATATTGAGGAAGAAACAATTCTGACTAACTGTAGATGTCAGTGGCTCATCCTTTGTGTTTCCCTCACTAAATGATGGGGTCCCAGCAGATTGTAAAGTCAGCTTTTAGTAAGAATTCTTGGGCTCTCATGAAGATAAGAAATCCACTCACATGCCATATCCAATAACATATCACAGTTACTTTGAGAAACTTCTATAATTAACTCCCAGAAAGTAAATTGTTACAAGTTTGCTATTTTCTCCTAAGTAATTGTAAGATAATATTTGTGCCACAATCAGTGGCAGCAGGTTAGACTTAGGATCTGAGTTTTTCTGTACAGTTCAGATCTCAGTAATTTTCTGTACATTGTTTTACTACTTGTTAGTTGTTCCTCCATCTTATTCATTTACATTCATTCATGCTATTCAGAAAAATCTCAGGAACAGAAAAATGCTCTACTATTAAGTTTGTCAGAGCATAAAAATAAGTGTTTTTTATTTATTGTATTAAGATAATTGCCTTCATTATTAATTTAGGAAAGGCATAGTTATAATTTTAAAATGTGAGGATTTATGTGTAACAACAAATAAAAGCAAAAGTTGGAAAAAAACCCCAATGCAGAACACGTCTTGGAAAAATGCACCAAAGATGAAAAACAAATTTGTCATCCCCACAGTCATTTTACTGTTGCTGCTTGGCTATACCATTTTGATTGGGTATCTGGTGTTTAATGGAGCTTTTAGTTCACATGAAATAAATGTATTGCTTTTATAATTGAAACAAAGTAAAAATTACATTTTACTTTTGTATCACTAGTAATTTTGGAAGTATTGAAATCTTTCAACTATAAACGTAAACACATGAAGTGCCAGCATTTTACTTGACAAAAAAATGTTTGTTTTAATTTAGCAGTAGTATCTACCTATCCAAGCTAGTGTCAGCAATTACAATCACATAGGCTTAATCCTTCACAAAAATGAGAAGAAAACTCCAAGCTCAACCACTGCATAAGGCACTTCATTTTTTATATAATAATGTATCTGAAGGGCAATTTTTCTTCAGGACAGAAATAGATTAAATGTACTGGATGTATTGAGTTTGAAGCATTTTAAATGGGCCTCTTTTATAGCTTGACTTTGTTGCCTTGAGGAGGTGCAACTTGGAGAAGTCTGAGATTTTTGCTTTGCTACCATCAGCACCAAACTAATGTGCAGCATCCACTTAAGATGTTTGCCATCACAGGTGGCAATTAAAGCAAAGATCATTCAAAAATGCCATCCAGGCATCTAACAGCAGCTAAAGGGAAGCCCTGGCTGTAACTTTGAATTCTCTTTCTGACTGGTGTGTGCACAGCTTGTGTATCCCCAGGTTCAGACGGAGCATCTGACATGACACCTTCTCCTTGGTTTCTTCAATGTTTCATTCCAGCAATGCATCCAGGATGCTCCTGGCCACTGTGCACCCCCCCAGTACTGTCCCAAGTCCCTCTGCACCCCACATGTGGCACTGGAGATGAGAGAATCTGGAGAGAAACTACACATCTGTGCTGGAAATGTCTAGCTTGTCCTTCCAGGAAGGGTCAGATGCAAGCCTGAAAATATGGGAAGATTCATATTTACTGTCTATTTCTGTACACAAGGGCTAAACTAACAGCATCTGGAGTAAGGCAGAGGAATAAGCAGGGAAAAACCCACTTTTAGCAGTTACAATTATGAGAATAAGCCTGTAAAATAAATGAGCTGTGTCTGAGGCAGAATTGAGGATAAGAAATATGCTAAAAATTACTGTCTCTAGAGTCATAGACAAATTAAAATGGTTTGGTTTGCTGAAGGAATAAGAGTATTATACAAATAACAGTCTTTATATCCAGTCTATCAATGGAACACATATAGTAAAATTCAAAGTGCTAGTAAAGCACCAGTGGAAAAATATGTTTTTTCTGCTCATTCATTGGTACTATCTTTTAATTAAGTTTAGATTAACATGCTAGCAAATACAGGAAAAGTTATTCAGGAATTTATCTTGTTCTTTAAAGTGAGACATTTTAAATATGCATTGATACAGATGTTATGGAGGTCTTTACAAAATTTCATAAGAAGAAATTACTTTGTATTAAATCAACATTTTGTATATTTTTATTGCATGGCTTATGAAAGAATTTTCAATACATGCAGGAGGCGGAGTAGGGGGGTGTGTGTGTGTGTGTGTGTACGTTTGCATGTGTATCCATGTATTTGTTACAAGTTGCAAATGCTACAATCTGTAAAAAGATTCGTGTATTTTGGTACTATTCACAGACTTCTAGAATAAAGAATAATACAAAGAAACTTTAGTGATAGCATAACAAAACTAGTACTCAGTTTGTAGATAACAAATTATTTTAATCATTATTTGCACAACATGTATGTGTTATAATTTATGTACTTTACCAAAAATACTGAATTTCAAATGGACCCTGTTGTTTTTTTGGCAGAAGAAAATACAGGGATATTTTTCTACAGTGTCATCCTTCAGGGACTTTAGAATGGTTTGCAATCATTAATTGGCTTCAGAACAGTATTCTGATGTAATTTTTCTTTTGTGGTTAAAATGAGGATTGGAGTGAATCAAAGTGATTTGTCAAAGTCACAAGAAGCCTTGACTTTCAGTTATTTTGGTGACAAAAAAAGAATGTTTTTACCACAGGGTAACTAAAGGCAGAAGCAGAGCAAACACCTGCAGGCTTCAAGTGTTCAAACTTGAAGCAAAACTTGCTTCAGGCAAAGCAGAGTATAAACTTCCCTAGGTATCTGGTAGTGAAAACTACAATGTCTTTATTTATGCTAAGACTTTTAGAAACCATCAAGTACCATGGACATTTTTGTAATAGTCCTGTCTTCCTTCTAACTTAATTCAATGTCACCGAGGGCTTGTTTTCAGATCAGCCCAGCAGAAGAAGGAGGAAAATTGAGGTGTATCCCCAGAATGCCTTGCTTTCAATCTGTAGACAAAGTATCCATTTTCATATAACCCTGCAGAAATTAATGATCGTTCATACAAATACAGGTCTTTTTACTGGTCCATAACTGTCAAGAGCAGTACAGGAAAATAATAAAATACGCACTGATCTTTGCAAAGTGCCAACTCAAATTNCAGTATTCGGATGTAATTTTTCTTTTGTGGTTAAAATGAGGATTGGAGTGAATCAAAGTGATTTGTCAAAGTCACAAGAAGCCTTGACTTTCAGTTATTTTGGTGACAAAAAAAGAATGTTTTTACCACAGGGTAACTAAAGGCAGAAGCAGAGCAAACACCTGCAGGCTTCAAGTGTTCAAACTTGAAGCAAAACTTGCTTCAGGCAAAGCAGAGTATAAACTTCCCTAGGTATCTGGTAGTGAAAACTACAATGTCTTTATTTATGCTAAGACTTTTAGAAACCATCAAGTACCATGGACATTTTTGTAATAGTCCTGTCTTCCTTCTAACTTAATTCAATGTCACCGAGGGCTTGTTTTCAGATCAGCCCAGCAGAAGAAGGAGGAAAATTGAGGTGTATCCCCAGAATGCCTTGCTTTCAATCTGTAGACAAAGTATCCATTTTCATATAACCCTGCAGAAATTAATGATCGTTCATACAAATACAGGTCTTTTTACTGGTCCATAACTGTCAAGAGCAGTACAGGAAAATAATAAAATACGCACTGATCTTTGCAAAGTGCCAACTCAAATTATTATGTGGTTGTTGTGCACTTAACAATGGAGCTCCCTGGTGCTGTTGCTTAGAAAGAGCACTTTTTTTTTGATCAGATATGGATAGTTTCTATGAAATCTTTCTTTCAAAGTATCACTCATAATGCAACACAGAATCTTGTAATTAATAGGTACATGCTTCTCAGATATGCTACATAAGTAGTATTTACTTGTGAATATTTATTCAGTCACTTTCAAAAGGCTTTGCAGTTTATTAATTGCCTTCCTTTATGCCCCTTAAAGAATTTATGTAACTCACCATCCTTCTTGCTTCTTTTTGTTACTCTGCTGTGTTCCTATAATTATTGCTGTTGTAAAGTACTGCAACTTTCTACATTGACTATCTTTATTCACATTCTTATTTAGTCACTGTCTGGTTGTGGAGGGGTAGGTGAAAAAGTGATGAGAGTTTGGTTTACCCTTAGCCTTTATTATTGGAGAGCCACAAGGAAATAAAGCTTTGATGTACTTAGAAAGCTAATCCTGGTGATTATGTGGAGATATCTGCAGTGTGAACTAGAGGGATATACTTCTATAATCTCTTGGTGTTGAATACTTAATCCAGTAAAGATTCTTGGCAAGAAGATTTAAGAGAGAACAAGTTAATTAAACTGTTCACAGGTATTGTTTTCAGGAAAGCAGATTTGATAGCTTTCTAATGAAGTATCTGAGATTTTTGTTTTTGTAAAAGGGCACTTACATAATATAATTGAATCAGGGTATTATGAAACATACTATTTTTGTGTTTGCAAACTGTTAAACATCCAAAGATCCAGCTCCATGTTGCAGAAACTGGACTTTGATATGTGTGGATGTGACTAAGGTAGTTATAGCAGTGCAGCAATTTCATTTCGCTTCAGTCAGTTTTAGCCCAAATTTCTTATTTTTAATACAAAATGAGTATGATGAGCTATAAAAGCAGCATATAGCTGACTTCAGATTTGTCCAGGTAATCAACACTGAAACCTCAGTGCTGATCACTGGCAGCATAACTGCATATTTGCATAGACAACCCTTCAGTTAATATCTCAGGGAGATAAAATTGTGCCGTGCATATCTTAGGAAAGAACATCATCCTGATTATCTGTGTCTGATTTTATTTTTTTCAGACAGATTGGTCTTGGGGTCAGCACATGGTAACCAGCTACGTACAGCAGCTATGACTATTTGCGTGCTTTTATACCTGGGACACACACTCAGGATCCTGGGGTGCCCACTTAGAGCAGACAGTGCTAACAGCAGATTCCCCCTGGCATAAAACAGGCTTTTAGATCTCTATTACCAGTGTGGCTTTTCTTCAGAGTAACACTTGTATATAAGAAAAAATAATGTGGTCAAACTTTTTAATATTACAAACCTTCCTTTAATACAAGATGATCCCACTTAGTTTAGACAAAGAGAATGCAAGAATATAGTTTTCTGCTTCTCAGTGACATTTTAACAGTATTCAATGTTTTATTAAAGATGCACCAAATATAAAAAGGCATTTCTTACAAGTTGAATTTATTCAGCTTAGTCAGAAGTGGCAGCTGTTATGAGTATATGTGCTCTTTATCAACAGGGGAGAATGAAGAATGTATCTGGTAAAGGGATAGTAGTGATGTTCTTTTCTGTCTCAAACCCAGAATTAATATGCAGTTTTGTTCTTTGATAATTTACAGTGATGACATGTTGATTTAATGAATCTACACTGCATATTTTAAGTTGACAAACATGTTAGATGAAGTTCCTGTGCACACACAGAAGTGGCTGAATGAGCAAATATTATTTGTAGACCAGAAGTAGGATCAAGTGTGCAGACACCATACCTTGTTTTTTTGTTTGGTTGGGTTTTTTTTCTAGGAATGTCATACATTAAGACTGTGCAAATTGTGCCTAAGTGATTATCTACCCATATATTGTTTATCCATCTAATGAAATATTTTGCTTTTTATTCTTCCAGAATTAATTTAATTCTTATTAAAGAATTAAATTCTCATTAGAATGCTATTTAGCAATTTCAAAAAGCTATATTAATCATAAAAGACATTTGCATACAATTAAATGGTATCCCTCAATTTAACCCAGTTAAATTCCTATTTAAACTTAAATCTAGGAACAGCTTTGGTGAATATGAAAGAAAACCTTTGTTCTGCTTCATTTCTTGTTGTTATCAAGTCTTGTGTTTGAAGAACACAAGGAACAGTTAACTGATGGAACTCATTGTCACAGGTTATCATTTATGAGTTTCTCATGAACATGGGTTCATGAAGGAGTTAGACAAACATTCAGGATGGGTTTCCAAGCTTACAAAGAAGGATGATTCAGAAATTGCCGGTAGTTCAGTCAGTCTCAAAACTACTGACTGCCAGATGCTGACAGGAAGGGATCACACTATAAGCAGAGGAGGAATGTGCCACTTTGTATACTGATTCCCATGCTCTTTTGCTGTCTGCTTCTGGAGACAAGATGTGCACCTAGGCTGATATTAAATGTTTAGGGCAAAATAACCACCTAAACTTTTCCTTGGCAGAGAGACTTGAATGAGAAAAAGAACCTCCCAAAGCTATTTTACTCCTCTCATTTTAACATTAAAAAAATGGGATTAAATGGCTCCTGGAGAAGGCCATTCCTCTACTAACTGTTAAAGAAGACTGAATAACTTATACTAAGTCTGCAACCTGGTCTAAATGATTCTCCATAGTTCATCTATTCAAATTGAAACTTAAATTCCATGGAGCAAAAACATAGCAAGTTTCTTATGGTAATTAGATGTTTATATAATAAAGATATTAATGAAGACTTTTAGAGAGCCTGTGAATGATCAAGGTGCAGGACAGAGTCTCATAACGACAAGGAGGACTGTATTACAAATAAAGTCTTTCCAAGTAAATTAACCTCTATATCTTATTACAGATTTTCTTGCCTGTTCCAGTGAAATGCTTGGCAGTTTTGGCTATTACATTCCTGGCTGCCAGGGCTGCACTCTGCCTCAGCCTCTCCCATTATTTGACTCTGACGTGAAAGGGCGGTCATTAGGGAAAGCTTAGCTCTGCCTGCCTCCTCCTTCCTTCGTAGAGCAAATTCTTCCCAGGAGTTGTGCAGACAGAACTTCTTTGGCTTGTTTGTTCTGTCAAAGATTAAAACAAGAAACTGAGAAAAGTTAAAAGACTGGGTATCAATCTAAAGCTATTTTTTCCCTCATTCAGGTCCAAGGAATAGACTTTCTCATTTGTTTTTCTTTGTTTACCTTTCAAAAATTCAATTTAATCCCATAACCTCATATGAAAATGGAAGTTCTAAATGCAATATATTTTCTTCCCCAAAGTACTGATTGGTTGGCTTGCATGTTGCACTTTGGGTTCATACCTTGGCATCATGGTCTGGTATCAAT
>VZTZ01039809.1:0-20896 GCA_013400955.1 Drymodes brunneopygia
ATATATATTTATATATATATAACCTCTTCCATTTTACTTGCCCCTCCTAAGCTGGGGGCAGTCCCCTGTTTAGTCATTCCTGGGGCTGAAACCAGCATGGAATGCTAAATGGATTAATTAGTACTACATCACTCTAAATTTAGACAGCTTCCTTTCAGAATTAGATTTCTTCAGGTTTATGCCATTACATTTCTTAAATGTACATTCTCAATCACATTAGCAATTATGAATACATTACATTTATTTTCTTTTTGGAAATATTTTACTGTTGTACCTTCAGGATAGGAAATACACACAGTGTCCTGCCCAGGCAGAAATGTGAGGTCACTACCGCCCATGATTTCATTGCACACCTCATGATTTTAAGGATAATCCTGGGAACTTTTCCCAAGAACTATCAGGTATCTCCTTGTATGAGAAAACCAGCTTGAATTTTTGAAGGAACTTTTTATCTCCTTCTCTTGCAGAGATATTTATTGCAGGAGTCTGTCCCCATGGAGGGCTGGGTTGGAACTAGATGACCTTAAAGGTCTCTTCCAACACAGACTGGCCCAGGATTCCAGGAATTTTGAGAAACACAGAGCATTTGCAAAAAACAGGAGGTGAATAAAAACATCTGACATTCAAACTAAAACTCCTGTCTGTCCTGACTCCCACGCCAAAGGGCTGCTTTTCCTGGGGAAGGGCCTTGGGGGAGACCCTTTCCAGGAGTGCCTCCACTGCTGGCAGTCCCTCAGGCCTGGGGACACCTTGGTGCCCTTTGNGACACCCTGGTGCCCTTCGGGGTTTGGTGGCTTTGATTTGGGACTCAGTGATGCTTTTGCACCTCTTGGGTGCCATTTCCTGGGGGCCCCTGCACTCCCTCTCCATTCTGTGCAGACACAGGTTATGGATAAAACAGTTTTAATGGAAAACCAGAACCGTGAA
Source organism: Drymodes brunneopygia (assembly GCA_013400955.1). NCBI lineage: Eukaryota > Metazoa > Chordata > Aves > Passeriformes > Petroicidae > Drymodes > Drymodes brunneopygia. The sequence continues at coordinate 928 of VZTZ01039809.1, forward strand.
CATCTTCATCTACATCTACAACTACATCTACAGCTACATGTACATGTACATCTACATTTACATCTACATCTTCATCTACATCTACATCTACAGCTGTAATATCAAAACCAGCCTTCATCCCCAAACAATGTGAGCCCTCAAAAGGCCTCATCCTACATTTCTGTTTCAGCTCTGTCTGTGGGAGCCTTGAGCTTGCTGTCAGCTCTGGGCAGAGGGTCCCTTTTTCCCTTCTTCCCTCACTTTTCCAGCCTGATGCCATGTGTGGACACCCTGCCCTGGGCTGGTGGCAGCTCTGTCCCTGCATCCTGCTGTGCCTGCTGATGTCTCCTGCCCGTGCTGCTGCCGTGCTCTGTGCTCAGGATGACTTTGGGACTCTGTTCAGTGAGGGGCACCTTCCCAGGCAGCCAGGCCTGGGTGACTTTGCTCTGGGGGCTGGTGCCACTGGTGCCTGCAGAGTCCATGGGCATGGGGACACTGCTGGGATCCCCCAGGGCACAGGGGACACAGGGACCCCAGGGCCTGGCAGAGGAGCTCCCAAAGCTCTGCCCTGGGCAGATGTGGCCCAGGCAAGGCCAGGGGTGCTGGCCGTGCCCTGCTGAGCCCACGAGCCACAGCTGGCCCAGGCACAGGGGTGCTGGGGGCACCTGGCTGGTCCTGTGGGAGGTCACAGCCCATGCTGGGGGTCAGACACTGAGGGCACTGGGGAGCAGGAGGAAGGAGAGGGCAGAGCAGGAAGGGCTGGGAATGTCCCCACACTTGGTCCCTGGGCTGCTGGGCTCAGGCTCAGGCCCCGGCTGTGCTGCAGGAGGGCTGGGAGGACAGGAAGGGCTGCAGGAGCTGGGCCATGGCAGAGTTCTGGCTGCCACCACTGGTGTTCTAGAGCTGCCATGGTCACTCAGGGTCACTGTATGGTCAGCTCTGGTGACTGGATGCAGCTTTGGACTCTGCTCTTGGAATGTCTCCAGGGCTGGAATGTTGGGGCTCCCACTGTTGTCACACAGCTGGGAATGCTGGGGCTCCCCTTCTCCTGCCCCAGCCACACCAGCTCTGGCAGCTCTTGGTGAGGAGACAAAGGGTGAACCAAAGAGTTGGAATTACAGAATATCCTGAGATTTAAGGGGCCCACCGGGATTATCCAGTCCAGCTCCAGACTCTACACAGACACCCCAACAATCCCACCCTGTGCCTGAGAGCACTGTCCAAACACTCCTGGAGCTCTGGCAGCCTTGGGGCCATGCCCATTCCCTGGGGAGCCAGTTCAGTGCCCAACCACCCTCTGGGGGAAGAACCTTTTCCTGATACCCAACCTAAACCTTCCCTGTCACAGCTCCAGGAGTTCCCTCAGGTCCTAACAGAGCTGAGGGTTAATGTTGATATTCTATCACTATAAACACACCAACCTCACGATGGGTTCCTTGTCACAATCACATTTAGTGACTGGTCAGGTAATGAGATCTTTGAAAATCCAAAATTTTCATCAGGACACACAAGTCGGTTTCGCAGTTTTAGCAAAAAAAAAAGCCACAAACTGGATCTAAGGGTTTTCAGTCAAGGGACTCAGAGACAGGACAGGACAGGAGAAGGCCACTTGTAAAACCCTCAGCCCCCAGCAATGCCATGTCTGTATTTGTGTGATTCTCTCATCAGGGCAGGGGGTGCGGGAATGTGAACAAGACTCTCAAAGGGATTTGGGTAAATCTCAAGGATCTGATTGTTAAATTAGATGTACCCTTCCTAAATCCAGTATGTGAGATTGGGCACTGAACCTGTCTTGGCCCATGTTTTAGATTTTCTCCATCAATCCCACTTCAGAGGTTCAACCTGGTAGAAAGGTTTAAGCCAGTCAGGATCAGCACAATCCAGAGAACTGGAGGATGGTTTTATTCCATTAATTCTGAGAATAGGTTTCTCTCACAGGATGCTGGATACCAAGGATTTATGTCCTCCTTTCTCTGGAGAGTTTCAGCCCCCATCTCTCTGCAGAGCTTTGGTCCCAGGATGGGGTGCAGGTGCATTAAATTTCTTCACTGAAGCTTTCCAGCTTTACTGGGCAGTTAAATATTAAATTAGAAGAAATACAGCCTTTTAGCCTGGAAGGGGAGGCCCAGGTGAGGCCTCTTGTGCTGGGCTAAAAGGCTGTGAGGGCAGAGAGAAATGGTCAGCACTTTCCCTGGCCTAATTTTGGTCTGTGCCAACTAACATTGACCCAAAAATTCCCCAGGCACAGCCAAGGGCCAGGGCTCATTCCCAGTGAATGGTGTGGACACGGCCAGCCTTGTTTTGGGGACAGGGAGCTCAGTTGTGCCACTTGGCCTCGGGGCAAAGAGCCATCCCCTGGCCTTTGTTCATCCCCATTTAGTTTGTCAGTGTGAAGGAAGGTGAGGGATTAATTGGTGGAGCAAGGGCTGGGTCACAGGGCTCTCCCAGCAGCTCCAGGAACATATGGCATATTAGAGACCCATCTCAGCTTCAGCACAAGGAGTTAAAAGGGTTCCCTCCCTGAGAGGAAGAAATGAGAGGGCAAACCTGCTTGTCCATCCCACCAATTCTCTGATGAGTGGATGTGTTGTAACAGCACTGATTTGCTGAGCTTGAAAAGAAAACTCCTTATTTTTTTTCCCATGAAAGCAACCTGGACTGTGAAATCTGTAAGTGGGAAGAGCCCTGTGTAAGATATGGAAAAACAAGTGTCCTTCTGATGGCACAGAAAGGCTGCAGAGGCTGGTGCTGCCCATCCCAGCCCTGCCCCAGTGCTCTGAGGTGCTAAGACAGCCCCTGATCATGGATTTATGGTTCTGGGACCTGGCAAGCCTCCTTTGAAAATTCACTCCTGGTCCTAGAAGATTTACTGACAGGTCTGTGGTCAGAGAAAGTCATGGTCTGGCAAAGAAATGAGTTATGTGTGTGGGTCCCATCACATAAAGCTGTAGGTAGAAGTAGAGATGGGTGAGACTACAAGTATCTATTTATATAAATATTTACACCTCTTTTTATTTACTGTATGCAAACACATCAATATAAGCTGATTTTGACACACACACACAAAAAAAATCATTGGAACTTCAAAGTCATTTCACAATAAAGAGTAAATAGGGAAACGTCTTTTTCAAAGGATTCATTTTACTAAAAATCTTGAGTAGCTTTGCTGTGGCTTCATCCAACTCATACCCACCTTGTGACTAGAGGTGGAAATGGAGCTCAACACCCTGCCAAGAACTGCGTGTGTCACATGTAAAACACACCCACAACACCCCATTTTTTCCAGTCTTGCACTTGTTGTTTCATATCTCATATCTAGGGTCATCTTTCTGATCACCCTTAGCAAGGGTAGAAACCTTGTTTGACACCTGAGATTTAATTTTCTGCCTCTTTCTGACATCGGTAAGCGAATCTTTGATGTTCTCTCTGCCTTCCTGCAGCTTTATCTTTGGCTGGATTGTACTACCTTGGGAACAGGAGTCTTGGAACAGAACAGCATTGATGCAGAGACTGTCAGTCAGGGAGAAGTCAATCTTGTTCTTCCTTTAATCATGTGGGCTTTCCCCTTTCCAATTCTTGGTGACTTTCCTCCTACAGGAAATGAGTAGGATCTTCTGGCTCTGACTATTATAACATTTCACCACATGTGTTCTCTTTTGTTCCTAATTTCTCTTCAAAAGCGACTGCCTGGGTTGCTTTTCCCATGTTAAACCCGGTGAAAAAAAATAGATTTTTTTTCTCCTTCAGCAGCTTGTGACAGATCTTGAAACCTGTCCTCATTGTACAGCTCCCCATTGTAGTGTGTGTCTTTACTATTTTGGGCACTAATTGATTTTATTTATCCTCTCAACACCCCTTGCCTTTGCAAGGGGAAAAATACTGTGTGGTTGTCCCCAGTGTGTGCATGTGGTGTTTTATAGAAACACAGAGTGGCTTGGGTTGGAAGGGAGCTTAAAGATCATCTCATCCCATGGCAGGGACACCTTCCGCTATCCCAGGTTGCTCCAGGCTGCATTCCATGTGTCCTTGGACACTTCCAGGGATGGGGCAGCCACAGCTTCTCTGGGAATTCTCTTGGGCCTGGAGAATTGGGACTCACTCAAGAGAACACTGGAGAGGCATCGCAATGACACCAACCCCAGACATAGCTCCGGCACCCCCTTGGGGTTTCACCCCAAGATTTTCTGCCCTCACAGGTGCCTTTGTGGCATTAAATACAAACCCACCCCCAAAAATGAGGGCACATTTAGGTTGGAAAAGACGTTCAAGATCATCGAGTCCAAGCCATGTCCGATCCCTACCTTGCCACCCAGAGCACTGAGTGTCACGTCCAGTCACTCCTTGGACACCTCCAGGGATGGAGACTCCAAACCCCCCTGGGCAACCCTTCCAACACCTGACCACGCTTTCCATGAAGAAATTCCTCCTTACCTCCAACCTGACCCTCCCTGGGCACAGCTTGAGGCCGTGTCCTCGTGTCCCGTCACTCATCCATACCTCGGCACGCTGCGTTATCCGCAGTGCTTTGCACGGTTCCGTGGTTTTAGAGCTCATCATCCTCCAACTGCTGGGAAGTGCACGTAGCAGAGCCACAATCAAGGCAGAATTCTGCTTTTAATTACACCCCTCGCGACACGTTGAAATCAGCAGCGTCGCGCGGCCCCGTCGGAATGCTCAAACGAGGAAACCGGAGAACGGGAAGTGAAAGGAGTTTGGTAAAACTTTCCTGTCCTGCTGGAGGTTCAGAAACTGAGTTTGGTTTTAAGGAACTTTTGCTGAGGGGGAGATTTGGCCTTTTTGCTCTCTTTTCTTGTCTTTTCTAATTAATTTTTTATCTTTTTGTTCCATAGGACGTGCTGGTTTAAAAAAAGAAAGACTGAACGTCAAAACTACTAAAAGCGAACTTTGAAAACCAAGGAATAATTCATTTAAAATCAGCATCAAGCCCATGCCTCTCCCTCGTGTTCTTCCATAAACTCCTCCAAAAATTAGGTGTTTCAACAAGAGCAGTTAATTATACAGACATAATGTGGAGCAAGACATTTATAAAATCCCCCAACGGCTGATGGAATGATCAGAGCATCACAAAACATCTGCAATTAAATGGAGAAATATTCAGGATTTCTGGTTGGGCCTTGCACTGTTGGTGGTAATCTAATGGTGGCATATAATAAAACAGTTGTAAAAGGAAAGAAACCCCCCTGGAAGACCAGGTGATGAGAAAACACACTGTGATCCCAGGATAATAAAAACCTGCACTGATTCTTAATCAGGATCAGGTGAATGAACCAGTTCTCTGCTTCCCTATTTCTCAATGAAACAACCACATCTTGTCAAGCAACTGTTCAGATCAAGCAAAGACAAAAACATCCAGTAATTATTTTTACGTGCAAGAAGCTTGGATTAAAGATATAAAATAAGAGAGCTGCCCCACTTGAAAATAATTGGCATTTTGCATGCAGAAATGTGTCTTTTCCTATGAAAAACACATGGCCTGGGGAATATCTGAGAAAATATTCATGCCCCCTTGTTTGTTTGATAGAGGATCCCACATATTCTCCATGCTTGGTGCAGGAGTGCCATGCTAATGTCAATACAGATGAAAAAATGTCTGAAATTTTGAGGAAAACTTCTGGGAGCCAGCAACCTTCCCCATTCCTACAGGTTTGCAAAGAAGTTGAAAAGGTTTCGCCATATCCGATGGAGACGCACAATCTGTATTCAGAACCGCCTTCTGAAGTGACAGCAAGATTTTTCCATCGGAGATTTCCTCAATTAACCCCAAGACATGCAAATTGGCATTTTTGCTAATATTCTCCGAGGTCTCAGGCTTGTGATGAGCAGAGTCTCTCATTAGCACACCTGTGCGAGCTCTGCAGCGAGTACACACAGCTCCTGGCATTGGAATGTTTTCCAACTCCATTCCCAGACCAGCAGCTCCACTCTCATGGGGAATAGAAGACAATGCCCAGATCCCAGCAGGGCCTTGTGCTGCTCCAGAATGTGCAGATCAAGAATGCCACTGGGGTTTGGTGGCAGTCCCCTCCAAAAAGCAGGACCGAGGAGAGATTTAGTCCGCTAAAACATGAGCAAACGCACGTAAAGCAGGCTCAAATAGAGATATGCAGGATTATAAAGTTATATAAGATGTATGATATAATATCAGGGAATCACTGAATGGTTTGGGTTGGAAAGGACATTAAAGTTCATCTCCTTCCAAACCCCTGCCATGGGCAGGGACACCTTCCACGAGACCAGGTTGCTCAAAGCCCAATTTTCAGAGTCATTATGGGGAGTGTATTAGAAACAGCATCTCCCACCCTCTAGGCAATGTCCTTTCCTTGCTGAGAGTCCAGACTCCAGCTCCCAGCTGCAAAGTTGCTCTCCTGACCTTCAGCTCATCCCTCCAGTGCCCTGGTGTGAGTGTAAAGGATGGGGTTTGTCTGGAAATGGAATCCTTGCCAAGGATTGTTTGTTCTGGAGTGAAGGGTACGATGGAAGGTGAGAAAAGCACGGTGGGAAGCAGTGAAGATCTCTTTGGGCAAGAGCCAAGAGTAGGACAACAACAGAGCTACTCCTCAATGGCTTGGCCAGGGCAGTGCCACTGCCTGAGGTGTCCTAGAGGAGCCCAGGGACACTGTGGGTGCACAAGATGCAATAAAAAGGGGAAACCTTTTCATTCATGTACGCTGGATAAATATAATGGCGACTGAGGGCAAATGTTTAGATACCTGTGAGCAAATACTCCTTGGAGATTGAGTCATTGGAGAAAGAACTCCTTGTGCAGCCCAGGATCATTATGGTTTTATCAAAGAGAGACTCTGTAGGAGAAGCCATAATGTGCTGAGCTCCAGTATAGTCATAGGAACAAGGCAGCCAAAAATATCACCGAGCACAGCGCTGGGTTTAAAAAGGAGCCCTACGAAAAATGAGGCGACTCGTTCAAAAGGAAATTAGTACGAGCCACGACGGGGTGAAATGTTTGCAAGCAGCAGAGATATTGTTTAAAGACACCATATTAGAGGCTCAGAGAAGATACTCGGGAGTGTATCAAAAAAGACTTTGAAAAAGACCAGAAGAAAGCTACTGTAATTAAAGATCAGAGCGAAGGAGGCTGTTACAAGTAAGAAGACTTCGTGTTCAAACACGGAAAAAAATAGAGAGCAGGCATTCTATTAAAAGGTAGACTAAGAGATTTGAAGAACTACTTTCTAAGAGAAGGAAGGAATTATCAATCCTTTTCCAAACACGAGTGGATTAGGAAGCCTGCCAGGCAATGTGGAGGGCCAAGAGAGGAGCAGGGTGTAAAATGAGTAACTTTTGACCTGCAGGCCATAGCAGATGGATCCAAGAACACCAAAGGAACTTGTATTTGAAGTGTCTAGGCAGAGAAAGTTGCTTGGAATTATAACAGAGAAGCTGTGGCCGCCCCTGGATCCCTGGCAGTGTCCAAGGCCAGGTTGGACAGCGCTTGGAGCAACCTGGGATAGTGGGAGGTGTCCCTGCCCATGGCAGGGGGTGGAACTGGATGAGGTTTAAGGTTCCTTCCAACCCAAACCAGACCATGATCCCACAATTCTGTGATCTGAGTGGAGACATTGAAATATCCCTTCCAACAGGGATTGCTTTGCGTGTCTGTAGATATCGGTGCCTCTGCATCTTGAAAAATTTGTGCTCTTTGGGTCTCCTTTCTTCCCCCTCAAAAAAGATGCTGGGAAGCTGGAAAAGTATGAATGACAGGAATAAGGATGATGGAAGCTGTGGAACAGCACTAACATGAGAAGAGGGGAATTAGACTAAACGGGACACTCGAGCTGAAAAAAGAGGGAGGGAGTTCTGCACACCAATGTGCTACAAGGAGATGAGCAGGGAACAATTATAATTTCATAGTAAAGGTTCCAGAAATCATCTGAGGAGATGCCTCAGCTGCAGGTTCACCACCAGCCAGGAAGAGATTCTGGGGAAGAGCTGGCCTCAATCTCCAATTTTTCTGCACCTGTTTGTGAGTGGATTCATGAGAAAGAGAAAACTCCTCAGTAGAGTCCATGCTGTCCTCCCAAGTTCCAGTAGGCAGCAGAAGACCCATGCACAAAAATACCTTAGCAAGGCTTGACTCAGCCTTTGTATAAACTGGAAAAAAGGGAAAACAGTGAAATGAGTCTTTCCTCCAACCTCAAATGCTGCTGACACGTTTCTGTACGTCAGGCCAAGATCAGTAAAAGTTTCCAAGAAGGAACCTCACAGTGGATGAAGGGAAAAGCTGCTGCCACGGCTCCCGTGCTTTGTAGCTCTGAAACTTTCTCCTTTCCCCATCTGCTTTTTTAACTGGGAGAGCACTCTTGTGTTTTCATCCCCAGGGTTGGGAAGGGCAGAGGGAGGAGGAGGAGGAGGAGGAGAAGGAGGAGGAGAAATTGTGTGTTTGCAGCAGTGGTTATTCTCTCCGGTGACAAGCCATATTTGTCTTTGGGGAAACGTGACTGTTGCCTGCCTTTGTGACATCAAGATTGATCCCAGGATGTTTAAAATAATAGGGAAAATGCATTTCCCATTGACTTCTTTGGGAGCAGCTTGCACAGTTCTGCAAGCAGATGGCATGATGTATATTAAATTATCACTTATGTCGGGGGGCTTATTTTAAGGATGGAAGTGTCGTCTCTTGGTATTTGTGCCAGAACTGCTCATCCCCAAATCAGGATTTTTGTATCCTTCCAGCCGTCCTGGAAAATATTTGAAGGAACATGCCCTTCCCAGAGAGGGGTAAAAACAGCATCATCTCGTTCTTCTTTTGCATCTTTCAATGACAAGTAAAAGCAATTTTTAAAATCTTCATGAAAGAAAGGTACAAATTGGTGCAATTTGAACTAAAGACAAAAGTCCCCCCAGACTTCATTGCAAATCTCCTCCACTTGGGTGAGGGTTCACACTGACAGTGACAACAGGAATAAGGACTGCAAACACGGCTGGTAAAGCCCAAAAAGTCTAAAGCAAATGCTGAGTCATCAACAGTATTTATAACCTCCCACACTCAGAATAGAAGGTACCAGGGGACTGCAATTACTGAGATATGACAAATGTTGAATTTTTATTCGCAGCAGCTGCAGGATATTTGGTTGTCCAAGCACAGTGCTGCTGAAAGTCACAACCTTTGCTTAATCTGTGGACATGAGTTGTAAATTGTGCTCTGTCCACTTTGTCCATGAAAAGTATTGCTGCTGACAACCCTAAAAGTTATGGCCAGTTTTGCATCCCATTTTCCCCTGTTCTCTCTCTAATCTGGTTTGATAACAGTCCACTCGTCTGTGTCGCTTTGCAACCCTCTCAGGCTCATTTTGGTGCCTTAAACCACACAACTGTCAGAACTCTCCCCTGTGGATGGTCTGTGCTTTAATCCTCTTCACGTCCCTGTTTCCAAACCAGCCTCACAATTCCACACCATCACCAAGAAAAAATAAATTCAATAAACAACATCAGCACCGGGCTCATTATGGCCTTTACAGAATCATAGAATAGTTTGGGCTGGTAGGAGTTTTTTAAAGGTCATCCAGTCCAATCTCCTGCCACAGTCAGGGACACCTTCCACTAGACCAGGTTGCTCAGAGCTCCACTTTGGGATGTTCTGTCTCATTTGGAATGTAACTTCCTGGGGGTCACAAGAGGTGACAAAGTCCTACTGATTTCCCTGGGACAAAAACATCTACATACCAACAGAACTTCAATACCTAAGCATCTTTTATGCTTGGAAGTGTCCAAGGCCAGGTTGGACAGGGCTTGAGCAACCTGGGATAGTGGAAGGTGTCCCTGTCCATGGCAAGGGGTGGAACTGGATGAGCTTTAAGGTCCCTTCCCAACAAAACCATTCTGTGACTCAAAGACCTGGAGCTGTGCCTTCCTGTAAGCACTGCACAGCAACATCCAGTGCAGCAACTCCAATAAAGAATGGAATCAAAAGTCACAACATCCCATGGATGATTAAAGATAATGGGCAGTCAGATATATTTCACATGTGCTGTTAATTTATTTTCTTCCAAAAAGAATATTACCTGGCATTTAATTTCCCTCAAGGATCCAGATGCTGTCAGAAAATGTCCTGATATTTTTGTTTAAAGCCGGGAAGCATTTCAGGTGTCTCTTAATCCACTTTATTATGATTTTTTCAATGAAACCACCTCAAATACACGACCTTTCCATTTCCATCAGCACCTGAGTGCATTTTGCCCAGCAGTGACAGGCTGTGCTGCAGATCTATTCCCAGAAGAGCTTTCTGTGTTGCGATTCCATAATCACTGATATTGCTGGATGCCACTACAAAACCAAGATATTTGTGGCCAAAGCCCTTAATTTTTTTTTCATGCCTTTAATAAAATGCTAATTTTGCTTTATTTTTATTTTAATTTTGCTTATGGAGGGAGATGAGGAGACAGCCCACATTCCATGAACATCATCATCTTGGAGACCAGCAAATGCCTCATTTGCAGGATGTGCTGTTGCAGTGGAGGAAGGAGCCCACGAGAGGGCTCAGGGAAGCAGCCCTGGACCAGCATCCCTGGGAAGCTGCTGGGCAGGGAAAAGCAGGGCCTTGAGGGGAAACTCATCCCCTCAATCATATTCACCTTAAAACATCTCATCTAGGGCGAGCCAATAAACAAGCAGTCCAAACAACATCAGCTTTTATTACCGCGGGTAGTATCACGCATGTATTTTTAATCTTTTGCCTGTGTATTTCTTACAAACTTTATTAATCCCGGGGAATGCTGCTGCGGGGAATATACGATGGCACTTAGAGCTGATGAAGCTCCCTCTCGGTTTTATGGTGTCGGCACAGCGGGCTCCGTTCAGCACCACATGAGCACATTTATAAAAAGCTTATTACAGCACATAGCACGAGAGTTGTTGGGGTTTTTTTGGTTGTTTTTTTTTTTTTCTTTGTCCAATTTTTTTTTTTTTTAAATGGGAAACCGGCACCATTAAATCAGATTATTTTCTTTAGCAGGGCAGCGTAAACAACTCTGTTATTTGTTTTTATAAAGTCATCAGTGGCACTGAACACAAAGCAGCACCCACTGATGAGGCCAAGGCAATGCTTTTAGAACCACCAGCAGAGCATGGGTATGATCCTCAATTTTCCACCAAAAAATAGAACTGATTCCATTCTTTTTTTTATATCATTCTTTACTATGGGAGGTACAAAGGAAATCCAGTTATTCACCATCCCCTTGTATTTTCCAGCTCAATCCCACCAGTACCACCAGCAGAGCATGGGTATGATCCTTAATTTTCCACTAAAAAAATAGAACTGATTTCATTATTTTTTTATATCATTCTTTACTATGGGAGATACAAAAGAAATCCAGTTATTCACCATCCCCTTGGATTTTCCAGCTCAATCCCACCAGCACCACCAGCAGAGCAGTTGCCTTGGTGAAATGTCACCCCAAAGTTAACAGTTTATCTGTTTTCATGCTTATCTCTCCACTAATGATAATTTCATATCACGCTTATGTCTTCACTAATGGTAATTTAAATAAATAAGAGTCATTAATATGCTTCAGCCACTTCCTTGTGAATGGGCTTTGGACTTTCAATCATTAAAAACAAGTGTTTGAGCAAACAGGAATTTGGGGTTCAGAAAGAAAAAAAGGTTTTATTAAGGGAGAGATGAAATCTTGAGGATTATGAGATCAATATGGAAAATCTGGAGTGGGGGATGTAAAATGCTACTTAGGTTGGGGAACGTGAAGGATACTGTGCTAAAGAGTCAATTTATTTTGGAATTGTTAGTCAATGTGTAATAGAAGCAATATTTTATGGGGTTAAAATCTGATTTAAAAGTCTTCAGTTTTTCCTAGGTAAATAAAGGAAAAAATGTTCATCAAGTCAGTCTTGCAAAAACAGAGCTCATGGTGATAAAAACACAGAAACCCCAAAGTGAACTGAATAGAAAATATGTATTGAGAAATTTCTTACCAAAAATTACAGTTTTACAAAAAAAGCAGTGTCATGATGACGCAAACAAGTGAAATCTGTATTAAAATGTCAGATTTTAGGTAAGGATGCACAGCACCGGCCACTTGAAGTGCCCAGGAATTTGTCCTCTCATGAACCTGATCTACCAAGTATTCTGTACCACAGTGGGAAATCTTGATTTAAAAACTGCAGGGCTGAGCCTCAGCTGCTGGGAATTGAATCCTAGGAAATTCATGGAGCTGTGAGAAGCCATGCAGTTGAAGGAGATCTCTGCTAAAGCTGGGGATACCCGGCTGCAAAATGTGAATTCTGACCTCAGGCATGTGGGCCACCAAAATGCAGGTGGCTGTCACGGAATCATGGAATGGTTTGGGTTGGAAAGGGCCTTAAAACTCATCCCATTCCACCCATGCCATGGGCAGGGACATCTTCCACCAGACCAGGTTGCTCCAAAGCACATCCAACCTGGCCTTGGACACCTCCAGGGGTGGTGCAGCCACAATCTGGGATTGTGTGGTGATAAAAGTGTACCTTGAACTCCAGAGAAGGAAAGAGAGAACCAAAGGTTCTCCCTGCAGAGAGCTTGTGCTGCATTAGCATTTTTTACCTTCAACATTGCTACAGTGGCATGGAAAAAAAAAGAACCTGTGTGAAGAGACTGTTTGTATCCTGTGTTTTCATCTTCTGCCTGGCACATATGGCAGACTGTGTTCCATGAAATTGCCCATTGTTTTTGACATCCCTCTGAAAATCCCACATCACTGCATTATCCTGAGGTACAGTGCTGATGGCTCTTCTACGTCAGTTCCATTTTTAGGATAATTTATGTAGCTTAATCTCTATCTCAATGCTCATCTAGATCCCAAATGGAAGGCGGATGAATGATTGATTAATCTTCCCTCCTCTCTCTAGAAACCGTCTCACGTTGATCCTTTACCGCATTATCATTTTTGCTGTCCTTCTGGGGTAACACATACAGCTGTTGATACAGGAATTCAGCTTTCCAAAAAGAACTGTGGCACTTAAAAGTCTCTGAGTCCCTTGACTGAAAACCCTTAGAACCAGTTTGTGGCTTTTTTTTTTTTTTTTGCTAAAACTGCAAACCGACTTGTGTGTCCTGATGAAAATTTTGGATTTTCAAAAATCTCGTTACCTGACCAGGCAATAAATGTGATTGTGACGAGGCAGCCGTCATGAGGTTGGTGTGTTTATAGTGACAGAATATCAGCATTAACCCTCAGCTCTGTTAGGACCTGAGGGAACTCCTGGAGCTGTGACAGGGGAGGTTTAGGTTGGATATCAGGAAAAGGTTCTTCCCCCAGAGGGTGTTGGGCACTGGAGTCCCTTCCCAGGGAATGGGCATGGCCCCAAGGCTGCCAGAGCTCCAGGGGTGTTTGGACAGTGCTCTCAGGCACAGGGTGGGATTGTTGGGGTGTCTGTGTAGAGTCTGGAGCTGGACTGGATAATCCTGGTGGGCCCCTTCAATCTCAGGATATTCTGTAATTCCAACTCTTTGGTTCACCCTTTGTCTCCTCACCAAGAGCTGCCAGAGCTGGTGTGGCTGGGGCAGGAGAAGGGGAGCCCCAGCATTCCCAGCTGTGTGACAACAGTGGGAGCCCCAACATTCCAGCCCTGGAGACATTCCAAGAGCAGAGTCCAAAGCTGCATCCAGTCACCAGAGCTGACCATACAGTGACCCTGAGTGACCATGGCAGCTCTAGAACACCAGTGGTGGCAGCCAGAACTCTGCCATGGCCCAGCTCCTGCAGCCCTTCCTGTCCTCCCAGCCCTCCTGCAGCACAGCCGGGGCCTGAGCCTGAGCCCAGCAGCCCAGGGACCAAGTGTGGGGACATTCCCAGCCCTTCCTGCCCTGCCCTCTCCTTCCTCCTGCTCCCCAGTGCCCTCAGTGTCTGACCCCCAGCATGGGCTGTGACCTCCCACAGGACCAGCCAGGTGCCCCCAGCACCCCTGTGCCTGGGCCAGCTGTGGCTCGTGGGCTCAGCAGGGCACGGCCAGCACCCCTGGCCTTGCCTGGGCCACATCTGCCCAGGGCAGAGCTTTGGGAGCTCCTCTGCCAGGCCCTGGGGTCCCTGTGTCCCCTGTGCCCTGGGGGATCCCAGCAGTGTCCCCATGCCCATGGACTCTGCAGGCACCAGTGGCACCAGCCCCCAGAGCAAAGTCACCCAGGCCTGGCTGCCTGGGAAGGTGCCCCTCACTGAACACAGTCCCAAAGTCATCCTGAGCACAGAGCACGGCAGCAGCACGGGCAGGAGACATCAGCAGGCACAGCAGGATGCAGGGACAGAGCTGCCACCAGCCCAGGGCAGGGTGTCCACACATGGCATCAGGCTGGAAAAGTGAGGGAAGAAGGGAAAAAGGGACCCTCTGCCCAGAGCTGACAGCAAGCTCAAGGCTCCCACAGACAGAGCTGAAACAGAAATGTAGGATGAGGCCTTTTGAGGACTCACATTGTTTGGGGATGGAGGAAGGCTGGTTTTGATATTACAGCTGTAGATGTAGATGAAGATGTAGATGTAAATGTACACATGGAAGATGTTCACTGTTCTGCTATTGCATTAAAACAATTTCATCCGTAACCTGTCTGTATTGGCATGGAACAGAGAGGGAGTGCAGGGGCCCCCAGGAAATGGCACCCAAGAGGTGCAAAAGCATCACTGAGCCCTAAATCAGAGCCACCAAGCCCCACAGGGGGCCGAGGTGTCCCCAGGCCTGAGGGACTGTCAGCAGTGGAGGCACTCCTGGGGGGGGACTGCCCTGGGCCCTTCCCGAGGGAAGTAGCCAGGGAGCCAGGACAGATGGGGCCCTGCTGGACTCATGGACACAGCCCCGGGCCCAAAGCAGCCCCAAGCACACCCTGGGCACCATCCTCTGCCTTGGGGCTTTAGGCTCTTCCCCAGAGGGTGGTCAGGCACTGAACAGACTCCTCAGGGAACGGACACAGCTGCTGTGTGTGCTGTGAGATCAGGCTGCCAGAGCTCCAGCAGCATTTGGACAGCGCTCTCAGCGACGCACAGGGCGGGATTGCTGCAGTGTCTGTGCAGGGCCACGAGCTGGACTTGATGATCCGTCGTTGAATCCCTTCCAACTTAGCATATTCTGTGATTTTGTGATTCACTGTTCGACAGTTTTATCAGTTATGGAGAAGAACTGGGAAAAGAATTTCTGTCAGCAGCTGAGAGTAAGCTGCAGGAGCAATAGCAACAAAGACAAAGGATTGGAACAAGTCTAGATTAGTGATTTAAATGGTGACAGAGGTCTAGTCACAGAACTCAATTTTCTACATGTCTGCCATAATCACCTTTATATTTCTATACTTTGGTAAGCAATTCCTTTGGGAGCCCTCAGGAAGTCACAGCAACCTATCTGTGAGGCTGGAAGACCTAACACTGCTCTTGGACAGATTAATGCACACCCAACCAGGAATCAAGAAACCAGATTACACTGGCACTTGCTTGGTCAGAGCAGCACCAGAATGCTGAATTCCTTACTCACATCTTCATCAAAGCGAGAAAAAAAATCAGGAAACACGTCACTCGAAAACCTGGAGAGCGTCCAGAGACGTGCAATGACTTAAGAGAATTAGAAAACATCCTTGACAGTGATGAACTCCCAGAGTCCCGTTTATCTTGTCTTGAGGGATGACCGCAGCCTGCAGCGCTAAGTCTGGATAACAAAACCTGGATAAAAGCAATCTCTTCATTCCAGGGAAGATAAGCTAAGCTGTAACGGGTGGGAGCTGAAGCCAACCTAAAAATAAGCTGCATATTTTTAACAGTAATCAAGCACTGAATAATCCACTAAAGCCTGTGGAGGATCTTCTTTCACTGCATGTTCTCAGATAAAAAAGAGATTGCTTTTCCAGGAGATGCACACTGCAGCACAAACCTGCCTTCCCAATCCCTGTATTTCCACGGAGATGGCCACACAGGGCTTTATCAGTTTCGAGATACGGCAGATTTTGTTACATGGGAAAAACGCATCTATCCCAAACCACAAAGCCTAGGAAATTTAACTCTGACGGATTACGTATAGGAAATGTCATGTCCTGGAAAAAAAACTCTGTGTATTTTGAGCAAGTTCCTAGGACTGGATGAGTAGGAATTTGTGCAAAGAGCTGGCTGAAAGGAGAGAGGTAAGCCCACGTCCCTTTTCTTCCTGCTCTCTCCCTCTCCTCTCTTTTTCCATCTTCACGGAAAATTTTTAGCATCTGCCATAAAATTGCTGTGCTGGGAATACTGTGATAATTACACGGAAATGCAAGCACTGTGTAGGTGCCATAATCCAGGCTTTTTTTCCTGATGTATTTCTTAATTCAGTGTGTTAGTACATAGAAAGTCTATGTTAAAGTGTGAAGCATAATACACCATAAATAAAAAAAAAAAATCACGTTCTACTGCTTGCTTGGAGAGGTGAAAAAAATAAGAAAACTTTAAATAAAGTTAGAGTGGAATTTTCAGCGTCTCTCACCCAGACCTCACCCTCTGGAACAAGAGGAAGGGACAACCCACACTTTCCTGAAATATAAGCAGGATTTATCTAATTTCAACAATCTTCTGTTTCCATGGAGCCAACAAGAACCGAACCCTTGTGAAAATCAGTTTTTATTTGTTAAGTGGCACGGTGGCTTATTACCATTTAATAATTCAGTGACGAGGCAGGGACAGGGTGTGTGAGGTGCCACGCAAACAGGGAACACCGGGCTGATTCCTTCCCCCAAGAGCTGTAATTTTCCAGCATCAGCAGCCCCGCTGTCACTGCTCTGGATCCCAATCCTCTGCTGTTCTCAGCCTCACGAACGAAGCAGCTCAATGTGACGGGTGACGAAGCAATTTTTCCTGGAGGAATTAATGCACTGGAAAGGGCACCCATGATTTAAGGGAGACACAGAGTATCAACACCCAAGGACAGCAGGTTCAGCGTGGAGGATGGCCAGGAGCACTGGAGTGGCTTTTAGCAGTTGGAATTTCGGAGCGCATCAGGGCTCTGCAACACCTCAGCCACTCCACCTGCAAGGCTGAGCAGCCAAACACGAGCCTGTTTTTCTGCCCCTCTCCTCTGGCTGCCCTCAGTTCACACAGGGAAGGTGGCAATGAAAACAAAACCAGTCACGAAGAGGCAGAAAAAATTCGAGCTCGCAGGTGGAAACGCTAATTCTGAGAGGAAAATTCCACTGCCATCCATCGTGGCACTGAGCAGTGCATTTTTCAGGAACATGTTGTTGGCAGAGAGGTGTGGTGGAAGTGAAGAGATGGGCAGTATAAAACCAGTGGATGTCATCATCTTTAGTGGTTTCTTACTAAGAAACAGCTGGGAAATGACAGCGTGACCATAATGAGAGAACAACTAATTAGGTGAACACACTTTAAATTAAATTTACTCTCTGTTATTGAGCATTTCTGCTTCTTACTAACTTCTACTCTCAAAACATCAGTTATTTATCACAAGCATCTCTGTATTCATTCACTATTCAATGGGTTTTCTCCAGGTTATTACAAAACTTTCTCTGAGGTCACCTGAGGTCCTCTCCAGTCCTGAGCTCAGCAATTCTAGTGACCATTAGTAAGAAATTTTGATAAAGTAAAAACAACTTGAAAAACTGATTGCAATTTTGGGACCACCTGTGCTCAAAGAGGATGTTGTCCACCTTTCAAACACAGAACAGGGAACCTTAAAGCTGAGGTGGGACAGTTTGTCTCTCCTGTTCCTATCTGAATTTTTAATTTTGAAGAAAGCCTGACTCCTAAAATATTATTTTCCTGCTCCTCTACATTGTCTCAAGAGCACCTGGGAATTCTCAATATTGCTGTAAATATCCAACACCTTTATAAACATGAGTTAAATTTTAGGCCTCAGGAGCACTGCATCCATGTAAAACCCATTTGATTATGAACTGAATGGAACTGCATCTGCCATAGACCATTTTTTGAGAGAATTATTTGGCCTTCCTCTCAGACTAGGCATTAGTTTGTTTTTTGATCATCTTCTCGCTATTCAAACAACAACTCAACTTTTTCAAGACCCTCCAGATGAACTTTGTAATCAATTAATGTCCTGTCCCTTGTATAGTCCAGTAGAAGGTGTCCTTGCCCATGGCAGAGGAGTGGAATGAAATAAACTTTAAGGTCCCTTTCAACCCAAATCATTCTGTAATTGCACAAATATATTCTGTATTACCCTCAAAACCACAGTGGGTATTTTCCACAAGCACTCACATTCTGATCACTTTTCATGTATTTTTATTGCAAATATAGGTGCAGAAAAGTCTCCCTAGAGATTTACATTACTTGGAACATCTCCACTGAAAAAAATTATCTGCAAAACTGGGATGATACAGTACATTGACTAAAGATAGCACAGGAGAGCGCTGTCAAAATTAACAACCAGAAAAGCCACGGAGAAAGATTAAATATATTTATTATTGGAGATTGGAACGAGGTGAGCTTAAATGCCTCTTGCAACCCAAACCGTTCTGTGGTTATTGCCCAAATAAAGATTAATATTTTATGAAAGGAATGTGTAGTGTGTTCTCCTAAAGGTGTTTGCAAAATCTCCTCTAAAGACAGGAGTGTGCACAAGCCAGAGGGTGGAGGTGACAAGGAGGAGGAGATGAGGCGGAGGTGACATGGACCTGATGAAGGTCCCAAAACTCTGGGAACAGTGCTGTGGGCAGACTCAGAGCAAGNGGCGGCGGAGGGGGCGCGTCCCGTGAGGGGGAGAACGAGGGCAGCGGGGTAAATGTGCCTCGGGAAGGTGTTTGTGTCGTGGTTCTCTCGAGGAGTGATGTTTCTTATGTGCCGTAGGAATAGGGGTTGGCGGGTTGTTGGAGCAGGCAGCGAGCGTGGCCCGATGTTGGCCCAGAGAAGCTGTGGCTGCCCCGTCCCTGGAAGGGGCCAGGGGCGGGCGGGACAGGGNTCAATATTGCTGTAAATATCCAACACCTTTATAAACATGAGTTAAATTTTAGGCCTCAGGAGCACTGCATCCATGTAAAACCCATTTGATTATGAACTGAATGGAACTGCATCTGCCATAGACCATTTTTTGAGAGAATTATTTGGCCTTCCTCTCAGACTAGGCATTAGTTTGTTTTTTGATCATCTTCTCGCTATTCAAACAACAACTCAACTTTTTCAAGACCCTCCAGATGAACTTTGTAATCAATTAATGTCCTGTCCCTTGTATAGTCCAGTAGAAGGTGTCCTTGCCCATGGCAGAGGAGTGGAATGAAATAAACTTTAAGGTCCCTTTCAACCCAAATCATTCTGTAATTGCACAAATATATTCTGTATTACCCTCAAAACCACAGTGGGTATTTTCCACAAGCACTCACATTCTGATCACTTTTCATGTATTTTTATTGCAAATATAGGTGCAGAAAAGTCTCCCTAGAGATTTACATTACTTGGAACATCTCCACTGAAAAAAATTATCTGCAAAACTGGGATGATACAGTACATTGACTAAAGATAGCACAGGAGAGCGCTGTCAAAATTAACAACCAGAAAAGCCACGGAGAAAGATTAAATATATTTATTATTGGAGATTGGAACGAGGTGAGCTTAAATGCCTCTTGCAACCCAAACCGTTCTGCGGTTATTGCCCAAATAAAGATTAATATTTTATGAAAGGAATGTGTAGTGTGTTCTCCTAAAGGTGTTTGCAAAATCTCCTCTAAAGACAGGAGTGTGCACAAGCCAGAGGGTGGAGGTGACAAGGAGGAGGAGATGAGGCGGAGGTGACATGGACCTGATGAAGGTCCCAAAACTCTGGGAACAGTGCTGTGGGCAGACTCAGAGCAAGCAGAATTCCACAGAGGTGCTTGCCACGAACACGGCCCAGCTGGCAGAGCCCATGGAAAGGGGTATTTTGGGATAAAGGGTCACAGAGGACATTCAGGGTCGCCCCTGAGGGACCCCCGAGCAGTGAATGGCGTGAGTTGCGTTCCTGCCGCCGCTCGGCAGGGGGCGCTCTCCCCGCCCCTCCCTCCCCGGGGCTCCCTCACACC
>VZTZ01039809.1:20936-48145 GCA_013400955.1 Drymodes brunneopygia
AGGCTGGACAGGGCTTGGAGCAACCTGGGATAGTGGAAGATGTCCCTGCCCATGGCAGGGGGGTGGGACTGGATGAGCATTAAGTTTCTTTTCCACCCAAACCATCCTGTGGTTCTTTTCTATAATTTCTCCTGGTCATATATGAACTTTCTCTTTAATTCTCACTGAAGGCAGCAAGAGGGTTTTAAGTAGATTTCTCTACCCCTTACTTTCTTTAGTTAACTAATAATACTTAAAAATAACACCGCAACATGGTGTGTCTCTTCTGTGGGTGTTCTAAGAAGAAATTCTTCCCTGTGAGGGTGCTGAGGCCCTGGCACAGGGTGCCCAGAGAAGCTGTGGCTGCCCCTGGATCCCTGGAAGTGTCCAAGGCCAGGCTGGACAGGGCTTGCAGCAGCCTGGGATAGTGGGAGGTGTCTCTGCCCATGGTACAGGGTGGAATGAGATGGGTTTTAAGGTCTCTTCCAGCCCAAATAATGCTGTGATTCTGTTTGCAAAGTGCTTTTATAATCATTCTCCCTATTATTTTCCTCATTTTGAGTAGATATGTGCTGTCAGGTAAGCAAAGTAGCAACCCAGAACTAAGGAATTTATGTTCAGACAGCTCTCCTAGGAACTGAAGGTTTCAAGATGAGTGTCAGTGCTGTTCAGTAGGAATTTTAGTGGCACTGAGGTGCTTTAACACATGTATTTGATAGTTCACATACGAGGTATTTATTGAACAAGGTGTTATTTATGTGTACCTTTGCTTCAGGCTGCTATGGACTTTGACAAAGTATTTGATAGCTCACCTACAAGGTAGTTATTAAACAAGGTGTTATTTATATGTACCTTTGCTCCAGATTCCTATGGACCCTAACAAAGTATGTGAAGTTAGGGCATAAAATAAATACTTAAACACATAAAATACTTTTAAGTGCTGATGGAAGAATTATAAACGGATGATGGCATAAGCCCAGTGGTCACGAGAATAATAAAATCTTGCATTTTATAGAAACTTAGTAAAAAGCTGAAGGTAGTGATGAAATTAAAGGTAGCAGGGAGAATGTTTTTTTTGATGTGGAGGAAATGGACTCAAAGGAGGGGTGCAGAGGTGGGGTTTGTGCCATAGCAGCAGTGAAACTCCAGAGATGACACCAAGAGTCCCTAGAGATGGCACCAAGAGGAGCACATTCCCTGGGTTAAAGTGGCAGCTTCATGTTGTTTGTTGATAAAAGAGAGGATGGAAGACACACCAAGCTCATTTTGTGCTGAGTAATGGCACAGGTGGAATAATTTTGGACTGCTGTACAAAAGGCATTCTCGTTAGACCAAATAAAATCTTTAAAAAATGGTTTTATGTGGTTAAATATGGTATTACGTATTTAATAACAGCACGGTCCTCCGGTGAACTGTCAATGTTAAAATGAGATGTAAACTGCTCAGAAAAGAATTGCAATTAAAATTTTAGGCTGATGATCAGCCTAAGGCTGATTAACCTTGTAGACCTTTGCCATGTTAATAATTCTTGAGTTGGGAACCAGAACTGGACCTGGTGTTCTGGGTGAATTCTTACCAGTGCAGCATAGAAGAGAAGGATTTTTCCTTTCTCTGCTATCCAGAGTCACACTTCACTTTCTTTGCACTACAAGCACATTTGACCTGGCATCCAGCAGAACCACAGCTCCTTCCCAGCAGCTCTGAGATCATCTTGCTCTTCTTGTTGACCTCCCTGAGGTTTCTGTTGGTGTAGACCTGGAATTTTTCCAGGTCTCCTTGGACAAACCTCAGCTGTTTGCTGTGCCTGCTCTCGCTGTGTGTTTAACGCTGCCCTCGGATGTGCTGAGCGCATTTTCTGTCACATCACTCACATTGCTGTTCCAGCTATTGAATGCTCCTGGCCCCAGCAGCAGCCTCTGGGGTCACCTGCTGCAAACCAGATGTGAAAGGATTGATCCCTGCCTTTGGAGGCTGCTGTTCCTGCCCGTTTTTGACGTGCAGGCTGTTCCTCCAGCCAGGACTTGGTCAGCTTCCACAGCAAGTGCTGGGAGAGAGGGGTCAGAACCCTGCTGAAGTCAACATATGCTGCAGCCACTGCTCTGCCTTCCTCCTCAGAGCCATCATTTCAGCCTAAAAGGGCAGCTCAGCTGGACAAGCATGATTTGCCTTTAGTAAATGTGTTGATTATTTCTGATTACTTTCTTGTTATTTGGAAATAATTCCTAAGAGGAAATAACTCCATGATCTCTCCTGGGACTGAGCTGAAGCTGAGCATCGTATACCCCCTCAATTCTTTTTTTTTCTCTCCTTTCTTAAAAACTACTGTTACTGTAGCCTACATCTCATCATCAGAGATCCCCAAGCACTGCGGTTTTTCATAATTTCTTGACTTTATTTATGTAATGATTTGTCACAGTAATCTGATGGCCACACCAGCAAACTTGGCCTCCTAGCTTGGGAAAAAGTCCGTATGGCTCCTTGGATTAAAACACATTTTTCTTTAAGTAGCCATAACCCATTTTTCCTCATGTTGTTTGCTGCTTTTCTTTCTGACTGTACCAGCCTGGAGAGGTTTAGGAGCAGTTGTTGTTTGTGGAGACTCGTGCAAAAGAGGTTTTTGAGTACTTCAGTCTTTTCTGTACACACTTCTAGGCTGTCTCCTGGATTCATCAATGCACCTTGATCCTTTCTGAGTTTCTTTTAACTCCTCTAATTTTTGTGGATTCATTTCTTATTGCCATTTATGTCCCCAGCTAGGTTGAACTCCAGCTTTGGCCTCGCTGATTTTGTGCCGAAATGCTGAGCTGGTGCTTTTCTGTGCCTCCTTTGTTGTTTGTTTCTGATCTCTATTTTAATCCATTAAGCAGCTCTGTGTTTCTGATGAAGTTTTTCTACACTTTTTCTACATGGTGTTTTGTTCTTTAACTCTCTTAAAAAGTTAGAAAGTTTTTTTTCAAAATTTAGACCACCCTGAAGAGCCTTTTTCTCCCTCTGGCAGCCTCCCAGGGGTTTCTCAGGGGCAGCAGCTCCTCCAAAGGGACAGGGGAGGGGCAGCTCTGATCTCTGCTCTCTGTGACAGGGACAGGGCCCAGGGAACAGCTGGAGCTGTGTCAGACTTAGGTTGGATTTCAGGAAAAGGTTCTTCCCCCAGAGGGTGTTTGGGCACTGGAACAGCTCCCCAGGGAATGGTGACATTCCCAAGGCTGCCAGAGCTCCAGGAGAGTTTGGACAATGCTCTCAGGGATGCACAGGGTGGGATTGTTGGGGTGTCCTGGGCAGGGCCAGGAGTTGCACTCAACAATCCTTGTGGGTGCCTTCCAACTCAGGGGATTCTGTAATTCCATGATAATTCCCTATATAAGCCAGAGGTCTGCAAATTGAAAATGCTAAATCTGTCCAGCTTTCCAGCCTTCCTTTGGATCCCCATCTCCTCTGTCTTGTGGTTCCTGACAGGACCATCTCACTCTGGAGCCCTGTGGTCTCAGGAGCTGTGTTTCAGTGGAAACAGCTCCCTGCCCTGTTTTTCTGTGCTAGGAAGGATTATTCCTACATTCTGCATGACCTACTCTGATCCCTGCTCCAGCTGTGTGTGCTGTGCCAGGTCTCTGATTCTTGTCACATCAGAGCTCTGTGACCACACGTGGACACGCAAGTGAGCCAAGCTTTGCCTTGGTGTGCAGACACTTGAGGGAAACTTCTGGCTGAGCTTTCTGGACCTGCAGTGTCCATCCTCTTCACCTTCAGTGGTGTTAGCAGCCTGTTACTTTCCTGGGTGAGGAGCTGCTGTCTCTTGGAGATCCCACTGATCTGCTCCTCATCCTGATGGGATAAAACATCCTTGGAGCTCCTTCCTTGTGTTGCAGCAACCAGTTCTGTCAGAGCAGAGCTCCTAAAAGTGAAGCTGCTGAGATCCCTTTGGAGGAGCACCAGGCTCTTCCCACTGAGCTCAGTCTGGAGGGAGGCTGAAGATCCAGAGGATCCAAGAATATCGTGCAGTTAGACCTGGATAAACCACTCTGCTGTTAAGTTCATCTGATCTAGTACAAATTTCATAATCTGAGAATTCGAGTTTGTTGTGCTGTTTTCTTTCCCTGCAGCAGGGCATCTGCATTCATTTTTTAAAATGACTTCTTTCATATTCTTGTGTAATGGTGCAATATGATGTCGTGCTTTATAGTAAAAACACACATTATTTATTTATTGCTTCTACCTTTCTAATGTAACTCTGCTTTTCAGAGTTAGTTTCAGTTTGATTGCTGCTGAAACATGGCTGTGTTTCCTGAGTATGTGAGGATATATTGCTTACACTATTTAATGAACTATTTTATTTTATGACAGTGGTAGGAGCAGTAGTCAGGGAGCCTTGTGAAGTAGAGATTGAGTAACATATATATATATATAGGCACCTATGTATAAAAACTTATATATATAGGTTTTTTCTGCTGGATATCCTGAGGTAGCAATGTGTGATAAATTAAAAGAATTTTTTCCCCTACTTTTCCTAATAAGCAGTGTCAGAGAATATCTTCTTACACATCTGTGCTGGCTTGACTTTTTTGAGGCAGAGAAAGTCCAGCTCATGGGTAGAGAGAGCCTTAGGATTGTTTAAACCCATTAAGCCTCTTAGCTTTATATCTAAAGATTAATAGAGCAGTAATTACAAATGTGAAGGAGGTCATGGTGAATTTTAGTCTGACCTTCTGTGTGAAAAAAAAAAAAAAGCACAGCATTGCCATGAATTAATTCTTGCTTGAATCAGATCATGCTCTTTAAAGAAAACATTGATTAAAAATGTCATTTGACAGAGGATCCACATGCTCTCCCTGTTAGTCTTTTTTTACCATTCTTAAGACTGAACAGAAATTATTGTGGTCAAACCACTGGCCTGTGGTCTGCTACTTCCATTTGTCTCACCACCATGCTCACTATGTCCTCAAAATAAGGAATAAGATGAAAAATATTCATGTTTATTTCCTTTACTGGTTAAAAGAATTTGTAATCATGGGGAAATAAAAATTTTTTCAGACATGAATTCAGTATCACTGTATTTTAAGTCTAAAATAAAGATTCGTAAGTGAGATTATACGTCAGGACAAAACCTCGAAGAAAATAAAGCTTGTCTTAAGGTTTAGGAGGATTTGTTTCTTCAAGTTTTCCACCACTTTATTTACCTGGTGCAGGATTCTATGTAATGAATGAATAAATTGTCCGTTTTTATTGAGTTTGTTTGAAATATGGGTCAAAAAAAGCAAGAGTTGACTTCCTTTGCAGTTCAGTGGAGTGTGTTGAGTAACAATGTCATACATGGTTTAGCACTTTCCAAATTGCAATTTACCTTTCTAACTCGGAAGAGTTAATTACTTGTTTCTTCATTCTAGGAGACAATCTTTGCCTCAAACACACTCAAGCCATCAATTTCCATAAATTATTAAATTTCATTACAATTTTGTTGTGTATGCCAAGATTGAGAGCAGAATGCACAGCAGAGAAACGCCTCACCCCACTGGTTGTTCATTAGCTGAAAAAACTTCTCAGATTTGTGCTCACAGCTTCTTTACAGCTACATCCAGGAGGAATTTCCTTGGAAATCTTGCTTGTTGTGGCTTTTTCTAGTTCTCTGGGTTTTTTTTGTGTGTGCTTTGTCAGGTGATTATATTCACACACTAAACACCTCATTTTCAAACCAACTGTACAGCTGTAAATATTGTGCTCTCGCTGGAAAAACAGGAATTACTTTTAACCCCCCCATTGCATTTTACACTTCGGAAGGTGCTGCAGTGAGAAGCAAAGATTAAGTCAATATAAAGAGATTTTTTTTGTTGTTGTTTGCTTTTTTGCTCTTGGCAGCTGGGAAACAACAACCCAGAGGAAGTTAACGGGCACAGAGGATGCTGGGGAGATGGAAAGTGTACAGGAAATAATATTTACAGAGCTGCGCATCCAGCTGCCAAACGCTGCTGCTGAGGTGGAATAACCCTGATGGAACAACCCTGCACGCACTTACCACCTCTCACTACATCCCAAGAGAAAGGGTGACATCATTCATCACTAAACCCCTCAAAAAAAATGTTAAAAAAAAAAAAAAAAAAGTGAAAAAATGTCTGTTGGAGTTCCTGGAGCTCTGCTTAGCATGCGGCTCACAGCCGGGGGGTGCGGAGGAAGCGCTCCCGGGGCTTCTCCTGGCAACAGCCCGGGTTGCTGGGAGACAGCATTGCCTAAATTGGGGGAAACTTCACCCAACTGGCAGCCTCCTGCATGCAAATGAGGCCTGGTGGTGGAGGCTTCTCGTGCTGTGATTTCCCTCTCTGAAATGGGAAAGGAATCCAGAGGGTCTTTACTCACAGGGTTGCGTGTGGACGCTGCTCTGAGGGATCATTCCCAGCTGTGTCATAAAAGGGGGTTATTGTTCCTGGTGAAGGTGGTTGTGGTACACAGGGTTCAGGAGCTTCTTGTTGCTGCTGTTTTGGAAGGGGATGAAAAGGTCTGAATTTGCCAAATTGGGGGTGTTGTTGGTGAACCTATCAGTTACAAGAGTTAAACACAAGGTTATATTTACTCAGGTTATTTTTTCTGGCTAGAGAATATTTTATCTGATTTTTATCTGAGGCCTGGGATACATTTGGCTGCTCTGCCTGACTGTGTCCATTTATCTTTAGTGCAGGAATGACATTGACTGGACATTCAGGTAATGTTGTGCCCTGGATCCCACAAGTTCCTCCATAATTAAGTGAATGTATATCCCAGGCAGAGACATGGAATTAGGTTTCCCACTGCTTTCCCTTTCCACAACAGGTAGAGTGTGGGGCAAACTTCTCATTGCAGCAGGGACAGGGTGGGACAGAGCACTGGAAGGGGCTGAGTGGTGCTGCAGCAGCACCCAGAGTTAGGCTGTCACAGGTAAAACAGGCACGGGTGTGTTTGGTTCATCAAAAGACATCTAAATCAGGGAAATGGTGCCCAAAATGCTGTTTTCTTCCATTGGCTGCAGGAGGGTCCAGTGACCACCTCAGATGGAGGTGTCACAATCAGCTATAGACAGAACCCTGGCTTTGCTGTCTTGGGCAACCACAGAGCCATAGAAAGATTTGGGTGGGAAGGGACTTTAAAGCTCCTCTCATTCCACCCCTTTTGCTGTGCAGTGAAATTCAGAGTGATGTGTCTCAGTTTCATGGAAAGTAAAGTGTGTTTCCATTTAACCCAGGGTGAAAACATGCAGTTACCACAAAGAGATGCTCTAATAAGTTGAGATTTTTGGGTTTTTCCCTAGAACAGCACAGCCAAAACTTGTGTGAATTATGTTATTTAATGACCTATCCCTGTGGTTGGTATTCAGTGTAAAGTCTTTAAAACTTTTCTTGCCTGAAGAGTTATTCTGATTACCCAAGGTCAAAGGCTGTATTTTTTTTCTACTCTCTACACCAAATTCCTTTTCACAGAATCACAATTTTTTCCTCTACTTTCTTTAATTTTCCTGGTTCATGCTCATATTGACAACATTGTCAATAATTAAGGAAAGAATGTCCCAAGTCAGATTATCCAAATGAGAGTGAACTTGTTTACACATGGAACTGCAGAGGTGCAGCATCTTTAGTTCCCTCAGAACCCACAAGGAGCAAATAATAAAACTCACCTTAATTGATTTGAGAGAAGATAAATGCAGGATAGCCCTTAAGGCAGATTTAAAGTTGCTTGAGTATTTCAGGTACTAATTCCCGTGTCTTAGTCCTTTTGTGTTTCTTTGATGTACAGTATTTCCTTTTGAATTTTTTCAGACTTAAAAGCTTCTCTGCTTTAATTAATGTCTTCCTGTCAAATTTATACCTTCAAATTACAGTGGTGTACATTGCCTTAACTTCAGGTTTATGTAATTTTTATTGAATTTATTTTTACTTTGCAACCATTGAATCATTTGCCTCGTAATTTATTGTGTGATAGGCATTGCTTTATCCATCCATGCTTATCTTTTAATTATTATGTATGGAATTCCAGTGATATGGATACATTTGATTATTGCACTTACTTCATTGCAAATTTTTATGATATGCACGAAACTTGCATTTAAATTTCCGATACAATTAAAATAATGCACATAAATAAGTCCTTTGTACAAATCAGATAAAATCCTCTGCAATAAAACCCATCACAATCCAGGGATGGTTATTGCAGTTTCTTATGTATTGCTCATAGTTAATTCCTGTTGCAGATAATGCAAAATTGGAATTAGTGGAGATTGTTTGGGTCTTTGTTTTGAAGATAAAATCTTATTTTCTGTTGAGAAATGTGGCCAGGTAGATGATACCTGGATTTTTACAATAGTTTGGGCTTGATTTTTCAGGAATTTGACTTTCTAGGAGCCTCCAGAGATGCTTTAAAGAACGCCCACATTTCAGGAATGCAGAACTCCAGCGGGAATTAATCTTTTGGTGTCCCTCAATGTGAGACAAAAATCCCTCATCTTGAGGACACTTGTTTAGACTTGAGGACTTTTGGGGGTAGAGATTTGGTGCCTGAGTCTCTTGCTCAAAACTTTTAGGAGCCCAGTGAGGAATGAGAAGTGTTGTGCAAGGGATAGACAGTGGAAGTGTGTTTGTGTTTCACAGGCTCAGAAATGCAGTTTTTGGTTCATCAAACATTAAACTCCTGAAAATTTCATCCCAGAATGCCTAAAGTGGGAGCAGGAATTGGGGAGGTCGAGCATTGATGATTTAACAGGCTGGATGAGGGAGGAGAGGGATGACTCCAGACAGCCCTTGGTGGCACTGGCAGGGACTGGTACCTGTGTGTGACTGACTGGGATCACAGGGTAATCCAGGTTGGAAGGGACTTTGGGAGATCATTGATTTGTGGGATCAGTAGATTGGCAGCTGATCTGCTCATCTTGGAGAGAAAATGTCTGTAATCATCTGCTCCTCTCAAAAGTTGAGCTTACATTTTTAAGAAACGGCAAAATTCCAAGTCAGGGAATCAGTGGCTGATTTAGCAAACTGCAGTGAGATTTTTGTCTTAAGATCATCAGAATCAAAATAACTGCACCAGAGGTAACATTACAATATATAGGGTTCATGTGGACTATTTATATTGCTTGCTTTCTTTTATGTTCTCCCTTAAGGGTTCTCCTTCTTACCTAAACAGGGATGTGCGAACCTCCTTCTGCACTTACTGGGCTTGATCTGGGGAGCATTCAGACAACTTCTAATAAAATAAACTTCTGACAGAATAACAATATTTCATTTCAGTAGGATCTTGAGCGACAATTTTCCAAGTTCCCACTCAGAAAGGGACAGGAAAGGGAAGAAATGAGCAGGCAAACCAAATGTAGAGGGTGGTTTATGAAGCAGAGTGTCCTAAAATGTTCTAATTAAGTCTTTATATGAAGAAGAAAAATACTCATAAGATGACCTAGAGATAAGTTTACAGTTGGTTCTTAAGATAATAATTTCAGAACTTCAGAACTTAGAAAAGATCCTTTTTTGAAAAACGATTTTAGGATGTTCTGACCCTCCTTCACTTTGTTATCATTTCTCATAAACCCAGTCATAAATGGGTGTAGCTGCCCTGGAGTGCAGCTGCATCCTGTGAAATGAATTAGCAGGACCAACAGCCCTTCTGTTTGCCACCTTCACTTCTGAAGTTCTGCTTCTGAAAGGTGTCTTCTCCTGGCAGCTGAACACAATTCCTGTTGAAAACCTGTGTTTTGAGCACTGAAGGGATTTGGGGTAGGACCTCACACCTTGTATCTTCCCCTTGAGTGGCTTTAATGCATTTATTTTATTATCATTTGTCTATGCTTTTTGCTATTTGATTTAATCTGGTCCCTCGTGCCATTCTTAGCCATCAAGTTGCTTTTCAAACAACCCGAAAGATGCTGTCTTTCACTGGAGGATGATCCCATCCCACTCTGGAAAAGCTGGATGCAGCCTAACACTGTGTTCCCAGGGTGGGAATTGCAGATTGTTTCTGACTGTGAACATGCCCCTGGCTATGGACATGGAGATGATTTGGATGAACCTGAAATCCTTGGAGAGATCCTGGGTCTGCCCTTTGTATGTTCCTCTGAAATTCCTCGATTTGGAACCGTTCCTGGTTGTGAGTTTGGCACAGCATCGTGTTTTGGCTGTGGTTGGCTGTGCCTGGATTGGTAACATGAGTCCAAAAGATGGGATATTTAGGAGCCACCAGAAGGATTTGGATGTCCCTCCATCCAGTCATTGGTGGGGTGGAATTGCAGACTCCCACACTCACCCTTTGGCATTAAGTAACTCGTTTCTCCTGAAGTCCTTGTTCAAGGAGTCATCTTTGTGTTAAACATTCACGCGCCAGTTAAGACCTACTCAGTGTTTGGTTTACTTTACACCAAATAAAAGGAAACTTTTTGAATGAGAGGCAAAAAAAATTATCAAATGTGTGTTTTATCCTTGTGGATACCTGTGCACAGACATTCCTGTTATGAAAGTACTAAATGTAATGGAAGTGGAAAATGAGGAAAAACCAGCACTTTGGGCTGGTGGCTGGATGATGGTGATGAATTCTGAGATACTGATCTCTGTAGAACCATTTAAAATATTTAATTCATGAAAATTCAGTTATCGAACACAAAGCACTTTGTGCCTGAATTTTACAATAAACCCCTTGCTTGGTGCAAAACAAAGAATATGTTCTTATTCCTTATACCTGGAATTACGAGAGCCTAACCTGACCAAACTTTGGATGAATTCTCTTACTGACTTGATTTTTTTAGAGCCTCTATTTCTTAAAAATGAAGATATTTGAGAATTTCTAGCCACCAGTCTATTTTCACTCCACCCAAGTTAACTTTAAGTGGATTTTTTTTGTGAGTAACTATTTCTACCTCAGGTTCTGTGCATTTATTTTTTGTGCTGCATGCTGCAATTGCTTTTAAAATGCCACTCACCCCTGCCTGTGGAGCTGGGCTCCCAACATTTGGATTTTTTTAAAGTATCTGTTTTTCTCCCGAGAACTAAAAGGAAATGATAAACAATTAATGGTATCAATGGTATTTAAAAATCCATGTAGCATTTTATATTGGAAGTGTTCTGGGTGGTACTGGATGGAGAGAATGGGAAAATATTTTAACCTAGGAATGCAAATTCTGTTGGATATTCTCTGGAAACCATCTGGCCCTAAAGAAACTGAAGAAGAACACATTTAGTGGAGACTGACCCATGGATTTGGAATTTCAAAGCGGGGCGGAATGCCAGCACATGATGAGCAGTTGAAGGATAATCACAGAGTGATTTTAGGAAGTTGTTGACAGCTTCCCATAGAGTTTGGTCTTGTCATTTATTTGCCTGACAAAGCTGGAGGACTTCACCCCACAGTGTGACAGGGCCATCCCTAAACCCACTGGGCTCAGGGATCTGCTGCTTTGATTTTCACCTGGATTCTGCTGGAACTCTCCATTCCTGGGGCTGACGTTTTCCATGGCACGGGAAAGAGCACAGCCAGGCATCCATGATGTTGTCAAAATGATAAATGGTAAATGCAGGTGGTAGGGGGGCAGCTGCCAGGAGGAGACAGCCCATCCTGGAACAGAATTAATTGGGGATGTGCAAAACCGTGCAAAACGAGCTGCCAGAGGTGGTCCCTGTATTGACTGACCTTGGGAATCTGCAGGACCTGAGGCCCTGGCAGGTCTAGTCCTTCATGTTCCAATTTTTCATGCCTTTACACTTGTGTTTTTGTATATTTTTTCCATTTTATTTGATTGATTTTTGGAATGTTGACTTCAGCTCTTGCTGTCTTCCCTTGCCCCTTTCTTGGTGGCTGCAATATTCCTTCTTTTTTCCCTTCTCACAGTATTCCTTCTCATTTTGTTGGTCTCAGTGTAATAGTTACAGTCACTCCTATGTTCTTAGAGCTTCCCCAGTGTTTGGCTGATTAATAATAAAACGCAGAAAAGTGGAGAGCCAACAGGAAATTCTTTGTCATCATCTCTGTATGAACAGCCCAGGTAAAAGTTGCCTTTTTCCTGTCACATGATGCACTTTCACCCTTCAATAATAAATCAGCAAGGCATCTGGCTCCAAAATTAGTCTCCAAAGAACCTCTGGCTTGTCCTCAGAGGAATTGGCTTCACTTACCTCTAATGGAAATGCCCACAAATGATAACAGGACAGAGTTGGCTCTGATATGCCAATGTGTTTATTCTTAAGAATAAAATATTTTGGGGACTATCACACCCACGCTGACCTCGTGTCAGGTGGTCAGGATGAAGCGTTACACAGCTCTCATTGGTCCATGATTCCTTCCAGCAAGGAAGAGAAAAAGGGAAATGAAAGCTATACCTGACATTTGAAAGGAACTATTTGAGGTTGTATTCCAAATAGAACAGCTTGAATGAATGAGTTGCTTCTTCTAATCTGAAGTTTTCCACTTAGGAGGTGGGAAATCATTCTCACTTCACGGGTGAAGTGAGACACTGGGACAAGTGTCTGGGTGTACCACACTGGGAAGACACATCTCAAGAGAGATAGGAAAATACATGGATAAAAGGGAATACAATGACATCAGGAGGCTTTCACTGGGAGAATTTTAAATGAACAAATTCTAGGGGCATCAAGGTGAAATGCATGAAAGTTCACAGAATTGTTAAGGTTGGAAAAGAACTCCAAGACTGAGTCCAAGATGTAAAAAAGAATTTGAAATGAGTGATGACCAAGGAACAGATCAATATTGATTTTTTCCTAATTCTTCAAAGAAAGACCAGTGCTAGCTAAGATATTGCAAAAGGAGAGATTTGGGGATTTTTCTCCGAGCATGGGGTTATAGATAGTGTTGAAGGACAGAGCTCCACGTTGTTCTGTAGTGGTAAACAACAAAGATGGTAAAATTTGGACTGCAGATGGACAGGAGAATACTTGGAGTGATGAGGAATTCGCCTCTTTCTGTATTTTGTGCATTGGATGAGAATAACATTAAAGAAATATCAGTAGGACAGCTGGAGAGAGGGGAGTGTTCAGGAGAAACATGTGAGGGTGAAAAAGCACTTTATGGAGTCACTAATACAGAACCTGGTGTCAGGTTGAGTTCTTTGGGAGATGAGTAATGGATTATTGCAGCCTTCCAAGGAAAAATCCATAGACTTTGTGCAGGAAGGAAAGGGTTGACTTCAGAACTGTGGGAGACAACAAGAAGAGCAAATTGGAGAAGCTGAAGGGGGAACATGATGAAAACCAGGCAGAAAACACGTAAAAAGGGCCCAAAATGAGGTGTGGAGAAAGACTGTGGGTTTTTGTCCTATCTGAAGGATACTGAATGCTCAATTGATTGGGCTGGAAACTTCTTTATGTGAAGGAGGAGAAATGAAGGAGGAGAAATGAGTTCCATTGAGAGATACCAACACCTTGGACCGGATGATGCATCTTGGAACGTGTCACAGAGGGATCTGGGACCTGTTCCAGTGGAGTGGAATTGGAGTTGGAGTCCTTAAGAGGGGAGAGAGAGGGAATTCGAAGAGCAGGAATAAACTACACCTTGGAAAAAAAGGCTTTAAGGCAGGAAGAGTGGAGTCATTCCTGCACATGAGATCCACTCTTGTTGGACCCACTGCCTTTGGAGCAGTATTTTGAGGGATAAAATAAGGCTCTTCATCCTGTTAGCACACTCTTTTCAGGAAAGCATTTGGCTGCTCAGGAATATATTTGGTTTTCCTGCCTTACTTTCACTAAGAGCAATGAAGGAATAGTTAAAATAGTTCAGCTCTATTGGAATGATTTATATATATTTTTAATGTTGCTGAAGTCCCCTGTTGTTAATACATACATTTTTTGAAGGAAAACTAATTAAAAGCTGAGCATTTAATGGCAACTGCTGCAGTAGTGCAGCCTTTCAGAGTTAATTCCACTGTCAATAATTTCCATGAGATCTTTTTGTTCCTGTGTTGATGCCTGATAGTCTTTCAGTAAAGGCAAAGTGACACATTAGAGTTTGCTGTCAAATGCACAAAGAAAAGAAATAGAAAGATTATGCATAGGTGTGTTTTTTGCCCAAGCTGGCCCTATCATGAGGATGCAAGGTGCAAATGGAAATGAGAGAGTGCAATATTTTGAGGCAAAAATGTGATTTTAAAGTTAATGATGTTTCTTCTGGGCTTGGGAGGCAACTGGGAGAAACCTGGATGGGTCTGTTACAGTCACTGGAAACAAGACAAGGGGAATCTTGGGAGAATTAACTTTTTTATTTTTTAATTATTAGATAAGGTCATCTAATCTCTGGCAGAATGGAACAGTTACCTTTAGAAACAGAGAGAGACTTTCTTGGATATTGGGAAGGAATTCTTCCCTGTGAGGGTGGGCAGGTCCTGGCACAGGTTTCCCAGAGAAGCTGTGGTTGCCCCTGGATCGCTGGAAGTGCCCAAGGCCAGCTTGGACAGGGCTTGGAGCAACCTGGGATAGTGGAAGGTGTCCCTGCCCGTGGCAGGGAGTGGAACAGGATGGTCTTTAATGTCCCTTCCAACCCAAACCATTCCATGATGCTGTGAACTTCTGAGACTCTCTGTTGAATAAACTTAGAAAATCAAAACACTTCAGGAAGGTTTTTTCCCTTGGAATATTCTCTTTAGCTCATTAATGTAATGCGTGTATTTTAAAAAGTTGGCATTTTGCCTTGGCAAATAGCTTGAAGATAAAAGAAAGTTTATTCCTGTAATTTTCCTCGCATGAATTCTTGTCATTTAGAATATCTTGAATGAAGTTCCAAATATAATTTTCCATCCTTAAAGTCTTGCAACACATCAGAAAATTTCCCACCAGAGTTGACTGATAATGCTGAGCCATTTCTGCTCTGAGTGCCACAAGAACTTGGGCTGTTGAATTAACAGATGACATCACTGGATCTACGGATGTGGGGAGATTTTTTTCTGTATGAGCTGGGATCCGATTTCTTATTAATTTTCAGCTGATTTTTAATAATGGTAGAATTGAGAAGAACCAGTGCCTTTCAGGCTGGAGTTCAGATAAAGTTAAAATGTGTGTGACTTCCGAGTGTGATCTTAGTTCAAATCTATACATCTCCTGCTCCTGGCACCTTCCCATGATTCTGGGGAGGAGAGAACGAAAACACATTATTTTAAGGAGTATTTGGTGCTTATTAAAATTACACATACGCCCGCCTTCCGAAGAGTCTTGATTTACTGCAGGTTGTTCATGTGTCGCATGCGGACATTTTTAGCGAGCAGATTTCTTATCCCTGCGAGAACAGGGAATGGCTTCCAGTGCTCCACGATCCGGGAGCACAAACGTTGCATCCATTGTAAAAGGTAGGGGACCATGAAATCTATAAAGCCGGGTTGGCAGCAGCAGCGGCTGTTGGTGCCAAGATTTGGTGACTGACCCACAGCTTCCTGTTTGGAAATCTATTAATTGATTCGCAAAGAGCATCTTTTTTGGAAAACAAGGATTCAGACAGGCTGGCACAGGCTGGAGCTCCGCCAAGACTGCTCGGGAAGGTTGCCATGCTGGGAGCGAGCGAGCGAGAGAGCGAGAGAGCGAGCGAGGCGAGGGAAGAAAAAAAGGCAAGACTTGGCACGGCTCAGTCAAATCAGCTTCTTTTGTCTGCTGTCTCGGCTTGAGCTTCGCGAAAGAAAACCGTCCTGGGGTACAGAAAAACTCACAACTTTTTTTTTTGGTTTTCAAACTTCCGTCGCTTTTTAAGTCTCTTGGGCTCTTGGGAAGTGGTGGTGACATTAAATGACGTCCAGTTGTAGCAGTGAGCAGAGAAATAAAAGCCTTTCATGAAGCTTCCACAATGTCAGTTTGTACATATGGGAAATACGATATTTGGTGATTTTTTTTTTTTTTTCCCTATGTCTGATTAAACTGTAAGGGAGCCGAGTAACTTGGAAGATTACAGAGGGAATGTGTAAATAAAAGGGAGAATTTTCATTTTTTTTGCAGCAAAACAAAAAACTTTTCATCGACACAAACATGCTTTAAAACCAAACCTGACCTCCTTCGGAATACGTTCGGAACGGGAATTCCAGCGTTTCTCTCTACAGAAACGAACTTTTAATGGATCCTCCTTAAAGATTTCATCTGACCCAGCAGCGAAGTAAGAGTAGAGAGAAAGTTGTGACACCTCAATAGAAAAGTGAGTATGTTCTTAAAGCCACAACGTTTGTTTTTGCTGCTTGGTGCTGTCCTGGCTCCATGTCCCAGCCTTTAGGGACAAACCTGAAGACCCAGCAGGACACGCCGAAGACACCCAGGCTATGCCTGAAGGGCAGAATCAGAGTGTGGTTATTCTGCTCCTGCTCTCAAACATTCCCCTCAGTGCATCTTCCTAGAGAGCGTCTGAAATCGCTGAATTTTCTACTTTTAGAAGCAACAAGGGATGGAAAAATATCAGCTGCTGCCAAGTGAGGAGTGTTTGAAGATGACACAGTTGATGGCACTGGATACGGAAACTTCAGTTTGTAGTTACATGACCTGTTTGCTGCAAACAGTGAAAAAATCTGCTCCTTTCTCAGGAATTAAAAGAAAATGGACTAAAAAAATCAGTGACGGCTGAAGCGTGGACGCCTTACGATTTCAATAAAATTAAGGACCTGAAAGTCCATTGTTTTCTCCAAAGGTGCCTGGATTTTCAGGGAGAGAGGTACCTGCTTTCTGCTTTCCTGGGAGCAAATATGATCACACTGCCTATTAGGCCTGGATGTGCTGGGATTATCCTCCTGCTGCTGTGACAATCAGCATTATTATTGCAGGGAGTAGCTGTAAACCGTAGATTTTTACGGATCGGCTTCGCTTGGAGTAAGTATTACCCTGTCCTTAAAAACTGGATTGTTCAGCCCGTGAGATGTGCAATTCCTGGCATGCTGCACAAGTGCATTTCCCTAATTCTTCCCTGCTGAAGGGGAGAAATGACATTAATGGAAAGGTTTTTAGTAGGAATGTGTTTGTGTTTTAACTGTGCATCGTGGCATTTGGATTATGAGACTGCTAGAATTAACTGGTCTTTTCGATGGTGTCA
Organism: Drymodes brunneopygia; assembly: GCA_013400955.1. Classification (NCBI taxonomy): domain Eukaryota; kingdom Metazoa; phylum Chordata; class Aves; order Passeriformes; family Petroicidae; genus Drymodes; species Drymodes brunneopygia. The sequence goes on from VZTZ01039809.1 coordinate 37,905, forward strand.
AAAACTTGGGTTACTTAATGTTACATTAAATTGGTTTCTTAGCAAGATCTGTCTGATTTTTACTACCATCAGTGAGCCTTTTGAAAGATGCTGTGGTTAAATAGTGGGTAAGATGCTGTTGTGATTAATATTTGGGGCACTGAAACCTTTTAATAGGATTTGTTAGGGAGTTTTGAAGAAAAATTCCTGTTATTCACACAGCAGCCCTGTCTTTCTAAATCCTTAAAAAAATACCCTCAGCAGCTCTGTGTGGGAACAGGTATCCCGTGGGGGGTTTCAAATGGATCCTGGGTGGGAGTGTTTGGAGGAGTTGAGTTCTGCTCTCTGTGTGGTTCTTATCTGTTGTTCCTGCGCAGGCACTGCCATGGGATGTGCTCGGGGACACGGGGATGTGCTGGGCTCAGTTTGCATCACAGCAGTGCCCTAAGTTTGTCTGTCCGTGGGGGATTCTGGAAGGATTTCCCTTCATTTCTCAGAAATTGTGTGCAGTCTCAAAGCATTTGCTGTTTTCTTAAATCACGACGTTCCAAACCGAATCCTTACTGGGTGCCCCTATTAAAATTCAGAAAACAACAGGAATTGTATCGTATTGTGCTACATCTAAGGGAAATATTAAAATAACCATTGCATTTCTAAGTGATACATTAAAATAACCACAGTTCTCTCCCGAGTACCTACACAGTTTCATAAATTCAGGTTTTAAACATGATCAACATGTGGGTGCTTGCAGTGCATTTACAAAGAGAAGTATTTGTACAAATATTTCAACATCTGTGGACACTGAAGTTGTTTTGAGGCAGGTCCTACAATGCTGGAAACTCTGCTTAACTCATCAGTGGATTTTGGGTTCCTAAATGAGATCCACACCACTGCCCATTTCTTTTGGCCTACATAATAAAATATTTTTTCTTTCTGCTGCACTCTTTGATTTTAAAAATTCACCTAAGTGCAGATTTTTTGGAAAATATCCCAACTTCAAATTCAATTTCAAAATGAAACTGGAATTGCGAGGTTTAAATGGTTGGAACATGAACATTGGTTGGATTGCATGCAAATGGAATTGGTGGTGTAATTTGACGTGGTTTATTGTATTTATTTATTTTCTTTACCAGCTGGAGTTATCTGGATACTTTAATCTGATTATTCATTGCCACCATTCATCTATGATCCTTAATTACTGGTTAGGTTTAATAACTTCATAAATGAACAATTTGGTTTTCATTCTTAATGAATCATTAATATCTATTTTAGACTGGATTGTAGAGTTCCTTAATGTGGCATATTTCAGTGGGGAGGTGAGGGTTGTTGACTGGAGTTTAACTTGATATTTTGTTTTTAAACCACAGATAATATTTCACATTAGAGCATTGTGTTTGATACTGTGATGGGCCAATGTCTGATTTCACTTGTGGTGATTAATAGGACATAAACCAAGGTTTACTCTGCTGTTTTAATTAGTGTCAGAGTAGTTTGAAATCAAGATGGGCCTGGAATGGGCTTAGTTTGTGCCTTTAATAAAGATATATTAAAGCATTTTTAAAATGAACGCTTGCTCTGAACCCCTGTGGTTATTGGACAAGGAAGAGATGAGCAATTCTCAGTGTGACTGTGGATTCTGCCTAAATATGGCTGCAGGAAAATAAAATAAATGTTAAAATGCAGTTTATGGAGGTTTTGGGTGTTATTTTGCATTCCTATATACAAAGGAAATTATCTTGATATTCTGCATATGGTAGAACTCCATGTGCTGCCATTGCTGAGGTGTCCTCAGCGTCTCTAACAGCATTTTTTAAAAAGCTTTTTAAAAAGTTATATTTTATATATATATATTTTAAGGCTCTTTCCATTTATCATTTATTATTTACCATTACTCCAGAATAATTGCTTATTTTATAGTCCGGCATTCCAAGGTGTTTTCTCTCGGCACAGTGGGATTGACTTGGGTGGAATTCCACTCCTTTATTCCATATAGGCCACAGTCTTTATCTCTGCCACAAAAATTTTGAACAAAATCAATATTATTTTGTCCACTGTAACTCTTAAAATATCATTTAAGTGAGTTGAGTAACTTCTGTAGTAGTTGTGGAGGAATAAACACCTTTAGGAGGTGAGCAGGGAGGCTGTCCCATCAGTCCTGTGAGTCACTCTCTTTATTCACCATAAAAAAATTGGAAAATAGAAGAAAAAATGGTGAGAATACAAAAAAATTAATTTGTAGTATCTTTAAGTTATATTGTTTGCTATATTCTTATTTATTAATAGATGAGGAATAGCTCACAGCTGTTTAGGATCTGACTGTTTCTGATAATTTTCTTATAGGAATTGTTGTAGAGAATAGGAGCTTGTACTGTTGATAATTATGGATATCCATGCTTTTCCTATTTTTTTTGTATAATTAAGTTATGCCCAGTGTACATCTGTTCCTCTGAGTCACTACAGCAGTGTTTCCATATTTATTGGATGCTATGGAGTTGAAAATGTTTTTAGGGATAAATTATAGGTCATGCAAAAAATTCCCGTTATTGTCTCTCCTTTACATTTGTTTTATCACCTCTTTTTTGTAAGTTTGCCAGGATAAAGCAGAGTCTTGGTGTCATCTTTTCTCCTGTTTGCCACTGACCTCTTCAGCCTGTGTCAAATTCTGGTTTGTCTGAAGTTGCCACCTCTGTACTATCAAAATTTGAGATTTTAAAACAGGAAATGCACAGTGTTTGCAGCATTGCTTGCTATACGTGCTCTTATCTTGTTAATCAACAAAGTAATAGGAGAGGAATCTGGGAATATCCAATCCCTGAGTTTGAGCAAGGATTCCACGACCCCAGGTTGCTCCAAGCCCTGTCCAGCCTTGGACACTTTCAGGGATGGGACATCACCACCTCCCTGGGCAGCTGCTCCATGGCTGATGGTTCAGACACTTCCAGATCCACGGTTTAGGAATTAATCAGATCTCAACAAAAGTGTCTCCCTCATACGGACACAACACTTTCACTGAATGCCAAAGGAGACTGGAAGGTCTGAAGAAAGGTTTGGTTTGAGTTCCCCAAACTGCAATGAAAAGATCTTCCATTTAAATTAATATTAAAAGAATAAGAGAAGAAGCATTGAAAAACCACTGTTTTTATTCTGCTGAATTACATCAAAGTGGAATATTTCTTCTGACCATCTTCTTGGATTATGCACTTAGGAATTCCTTCTTTTCTCCTGACACATAACAAGGGTTTAGTCCTCGTTCTCCAAATGCAAACTTTGGATTTCAGCACCGAGAGGTTTCCATTGTATCAGTTTTTCCATGCAAACCTTCGTCCCTTTTACACCTCAGCACAGCACCAAGTGTGCAGTGTAAGAGTAGATAAAAAGTTCTTTGCTCCATGAAAGATTCTCATGTGGGTTTTGTTTTGGAAGCCCCACAGCCATGTTTTTTTCCAGTCCTACATATAAGAATAGGAATAAAGTCTGGTTTTTATTCATCTAATGAACAGCAAGTAAAAACTAAGAACTCTGCAGACAGTACAGTGTTAAGATGATTCAAACTTTGGTTTTCCACAGACAGTGATTTTGGTAATAAGAATTCCATCCCAGATTAAAGATTAAAGCACCTGCAGAGACTCTGGAGAGGACAGACTTGAGAGAAAATGTATAGGTTCAGGAGCAGCATACTCAGAAAAACCTCAATTTGTTTTGACCTGTATTGATGGAAATGGTTGAACATGGTAGGATGGGAAGTTTTGCACTGAATTGTAGGCGATATCCACTGATAAAATCTTCTCCAGGAAATTTGTATCCTCTTGTTTTAGGCTGTTTCCCCATTTCCAAGACCAGCCTGGTGTTTGCCCATGAATTTCCATTAAAGTCTGTTCCCAGCTGGAGAGAGTTGGTTGTGATTTGTTTGATTATTGTCCCTCTTCTTTCTAATCTCCCTAGGTGGGAAGGCAGGAAGGACTTCAAGGAAAGAGAGATCTCTACTTAGATAAGGCTCAATGCTTTCATTGACAGGATGGAATCATGGAGTGAAGGAATCCTTTGGGTTAAAAGGGACCTTAAACTCGTCCAGTTCCACCCCCTGCCATGGGCAGGGACACCTTCCACTATCCCAGGCTGCTCCAAATCCTGTCCATCCTGGCCTTGGACATTTCCAGGGATCCAGGGGCAGCCACAGCTTCCCTGGGAATTCCATCCCAGGGCCTCCCCACCCTCACAGGGAACAATTCCTTCCCTGTATATCATCTAAATCCACCCTCTTTTGGTTTAAAGCCATTCCTCCTTGTCCTAATGGCTTTATTATCTCCCTTTTATATTGCTTTTATATATATCTGTGGCTTTATATTTATATTTTATAAGTCATTCCATTACTGGTGCACAGCTGTGATGCATTTCAAGGGCTTGAGATGCTTCGTTCTGCTGCCATTACACTTCTGGCTCTACTTTCCTGTTTTTGTGCACCCAGTGTAAAAACTTGATATAAATGAGTTTATGTGATGTCTGCTGTATTTATTTTTTTTTTAAAGCTATGATTAAACTGGTAAACTCATAGTGTTGGTGTAATTTTGCATTTAAGATACATTCTGCTGTTGCAATAAACCCCATTGTCCCAGCATAATGCTTTTCCTTCCATATGGATTCAGGCTGTAGAACATAATTCTTTCTCTTTGCTAGAAATTCATCTGAAAAGGAACTGTTAAAAGCCAATATATTTGTAGTGAATGGAGCAGTTTTAGCAGAGAGAACAATGTGGTTCCTGCGACACTGTCTCACTGTCTCCTCTTGAAAATTGCTCTGGTGCAGGAGGCTGTTGTGGCACTTATTTTTATAGTTGGGAAACATTATTCTTGTTATTTAATTCAGCTGCTGACATAATGAGTGCTCGGCTGTAATGAATATTTGATGTGTTTATGCTAATGTAAAGGCCCAGCTATTGCCAGTTCTCTCCAACCTTTCTAACTTTTTAGACAACAATTTCAAGAGCGATGCACTCTGCCCAATGTGCCTTGATGAAAAGGGAGGATATTTTTATGGATGCTCAATTAACAACTTGTAAAATTCATTTTCTTGCGGTCTTGGCTGTTATTCCGTAAGATTTTAACTTGAAATGATCTCTTTAGACTCTCATGAGAGAACTGGGCCAGGATCAGGATTTGCAGTGTAGGTCTGTGGGACTCCTCACTCCTGTTTGCCCTCTGAGCCAGCAGCCAGAGCTGGGCACTTTTAGGCAGATTTGGTCATGGTCTAATTCCAAGCTACTGGAGCCTCAGGTGGAGTAATAGCTCCCAGTAAAACACAGAATCTTCTGAAGAATTTGCTCCTAAAAGCTGCATGAGAAAGACACAGATGTGTTTGAAAGGGTTGCAATGAGAGGACAAAGGTGCTCCAGGGGCTGGAGCCCGGCTGGGAGAGCTGGGGGTGCTCACCTGGAGAAGAGAAAGATCCAGGGAGAGCTCAGAGCCCCTTGCAGAGCCTAAAGGGGCTCCAGGAGAGCTGGAGAGGGACTGGGGACAAGGGATGGAGGGTCAGGACACAGGGAATGGCTTCAAACTGCCAGAGGGCAGGGATGGATGGGATATTGGGAAGGAATTCCTGGCTGTGAGGGTGGGGATGCCCTGGCACAGGGTGCCCAGAGAAGCTGTGGCTGCCCCTGGATCCCTGGAAGTGTCCAAGGCCAGGTTGGACAGGGCTTGGATCAACCTGGGATAGTGGAAGGTGTCCCTGCCCACGGCAGGGGTGGGATTTTAAGGTCTCTCCTGACCCAACCATTCTGGGATTTTTTCAAATCCTGACCCACCTGAGCCAACCAACAGCATCTCTGGATTTTATGACCTTGTAGTGCCACGAAGTTCACAGTGCTCTGACCACTCTTTGTGAACTTTCAGGGTGTTTCCTTACTCTAATTTTTATTTTAAAAAAGGGAATTTTCCCTGTGCTCTGTTGTCCTTTTTGTACATGAAACTTGCGTGTCCCTTGCATGACAAATGTCCTGACAATTGTCATTATCACAGACATTCTCAGTGCTCCTGACTGCAGACGTCACCTTTGAGCTGTCTGTGAGATGTGGAGAATTTTGCCTGTGGTATTTTCCTCTCAGCTGTTCCATCCTCTGGGATCAGGCACAGTCCCTCTGGCAGGAATTATGCCTGATATTACTGGAAAACATTCCTGACCGTGTCTCGTAATGAAAGGGCACAGCCCTGTGCCCCAGAGCGGCCAGGCTTGGATTTGCTTTGTGGCTTCCTTTATCAGGAGCTCATTGAAACAAATCTTTTGGGTATTCAGCAGCCAAAGGTAGTTTGAAAATGAAAAAAAAAAAAAAATTAACATAATCAGATAGTGAAAAAAATGCAAAAAATTATAGAAATAGGAGGGAGGAAACCAAGTAAAGAAAGGGGGGATGAGAAAAATTATTTTAGGTGAGGTCTTGACGAGAAGTGACTCCAAACAAATTTTTGTGGTCACTTTTCTTTTGCTATTAAGAACAGGAATCTGTTGGTTACACCAAGTTCTTTTACTCTGCAGCATCAATTTCACTTGCCCTCTGTGCTTTGTAGTAAATGAGCAGCCTCCTGTGCTGGCAGGGAAAGAGTTTTATCTTTGTCCTGTGTTCCTGGGGTATGAGGGAACAGAGCCAATGAAATTAATTTAATTTTGGACAGCATATTAAGAGTCAGTAATCCTATTGTATTACTGCTGCATGTCAGTTAAAGGTATTTGCACCCTTTACTTGCTTGGATTTTTTTAAACATATTTGGATTTTTCTTTACGTTCAAGTAGATTTTTTTCCTTTTGCTTTTGGGTAAATGCATGATCTTTATATGCATTTTTTTATTCTTAGCTTACTGGTGTGTTTTAATGATTTTTCACATAGAAGATTTTATTTAAAGATGAGAGGGGTGTAGATATATTTATACAAATATATATGTATATGTGTATGTGGTGAAAGACTTTTTGTTCATGTGCTTCTTTGAGTTAATTAAACCATTTACATTTTTTCATTATAATCAGGTATTGTAAAGTTCGTTTTAAGATTTTTTTTTTGTTTTTCTGGTAAATTTTACAAATATCCTGCTGTTCAACTGAGTTTGTACACCTGCTTCAGTTTGAGTTTCTGCGTGATATTTAGACCAAAACCTCTGTAATTATTTTCTAGCAAATCGTTCTCATTTCATTTGTAAGAGTTAAAAATAAACCAAGGAAATGTGGAAAGTCCTTGTCTGCCCCCTCTGTAGTGAAGCATTTCCTTAAAAGCCTGTGGTGGGAGCTGGAGTTTCTCATGTTGCCTGTTCACTGTTTTTCCTTTGCAAGTCATTTTTATGCATAAAAAGTTTATAGATTTGGGTAGTGAATGGAGTTATTAGATTTCAAAAGTACCTTTGAGCTTCAGGCTGGCTTTTATTTAATGCTGGAATGAGGAACACTCTGACCCTTCTCTCGCCTTTCTGTGGGACATGTGAAAAGAAAATTTGTTGTTTGCATCTCTCAGGATGGGATCAGGAACCTTGTGTGGCCCAAAAGTCAAAATACCTGATGGAGAACTTGGAATGCACTTCCTGTGATCCTAAAGCCACTGATGGACCGAAGGGCAGGACCTTCACTGCTCTTCCTACTGCCTTGAAGGGCACCTGCACAATTTCCTTCACTTGGGATTTCTGCTGGAGCACCTGAGTTTTCTGCTTTCTGTCCACATGGGGTCTTTTTGTATTCCTGGCCTGGACATTCAAATCTCAAAGTTCTTGTCCATAAGGATCCTCTGGAGATGACAGCATGGAAAATTCCTTCCTGTTACTGGGAAGCTGTGGGGGCTTCACTGTGAAGCCAACTTGGATATTGTGGAGAAATTCCTCCTTGTGAGGGTGGGGAGGTTGCCCCGAAGAGCTGTGGCTGCCCCTGGATCCTTGGAATGTCCAAGGCCAGGTTGGACAGGGCTTGGAGCAACCTGGGATGGTGGAAGGTGTCCCTGCCCATGGCAGGGGGTGGAACAGGATGAGCTTTAAGGTCCCTTCCACCCCAAACCATTCCATGATTCCATGATGTTCCATCCCAAAGAGAGCCCCCACAGATATTGCAATTACAGAAAGGGAAACTGAGACATTCAACCCAGTTGATGAAGTTGTTCCCACCTTCTCCTGCAGCTCAGGGTCCAGCAAATAACCCCCACTTGCTGTATTAGAAAAATCCCAGATCCTGTTTCCTCAATGAGCACATAAATGGCACAAAAAGCATTTTTTCCTCACTCCTGTGGGTGCTCAGAAAAGGGCTACGAACTTCTTGACAGAGTTGCAGAGCTAAAGATCCACCTGAAAATAATGCTCTGTATGGATCACCTGCAGATTCCATGTGCCAGGCTGCGATTCCTGGTTTGGGAATCACAGTTTGGGAGCACTTGGAGTAATAACCTTTTGCAGTAACTCAGTGTAATGTGCAATGACTTTAATATTGATGAAAAGGCTCCCTTAGATTATCCTTTAAATAGTTTTATTCATAACCTATGAATACTGCTTAGCAGTTGCAGATAAAATTGGCTTTATAGAAAATTGAAGAGCCTGGAGGAAATGTTCTGAGTTTTTAACTCTGTTTTGGCTGAGTCGACACTTGCACCTCACAGGGATTGGATTGGAATAGTGGGGCTTGAACCTTTGCTATCTCCCCACAGCTTCTGTCTGCATTACACAAAACTTACACTTCTTAAAATTTGTTTTGTTTGACAGTAAGTGGAGTTAAACCCTTCTTCTCCCCTTCCAACCTGGGAAGCATCACCTTCTTTATCCAATGATTTTTTTTTTTTTTGATCAAGCAGTTGCAGATTCCAAAGTCCCAGTGCCTTTACCTGGACAGGTTAAGTTTAAGTGCTCATAAAGATGATCACAGATATTTTGTGTAGCTCAAACATTGTGAAATCAAGCAGTAATTTTGCCATTGGTGTCAGCAGCTGTTCCAAAAAGACATTCCTGAAGCAGTTGGAACCCTGTGAGTTCCGTGCCTTAGGTAGCAGGAACAGGCTTCCAGGGCTTCCCAGATTTAATTCCTGCACTGTGACAAAATATTTGAAGCACATATGTTGAAAGTGGCTTTCACAGCCTGTATTTGGGCTTTGATTTTATTGGAAGGTGTGTGAGACTGCTCCTTTGGAAAATCAGGCTCCTCTAATTACGTAGGTAACATATTTTAAAATGTTACATTCTGCCTATGAATCATTTCTCTCCCATTATTAGAGGTGACATTTCCATTTAATTTCCCAGTGGGATTCCATTTAATGTTTTCAAAACAGCATCAGTCGAAATCATATTTGTTTTGGTTGTTTGCCTTTAGAAAGAAATTTTTATGAGGGGAATTGCAAAGTTTTTAAAATGGAAGAAAGAAGAGTTTTTAGGGAGGAAATATTTGTAAAGCTTCCACTTGTTATTTTCTTTCAAATTCAATACCTTGAACAGATGTCAGACTCATGAGGCAGCTATGACATGTTTAAATATTCTCAGAAACAAAGGATTTGGGAGTCTGCTGAATTTTCTTATTTTGATCCTGTTCTCATTCAGTGAATTGTGCACATTTAGTGCTGGGAATGGAGCTGGTGCTTTGCTTTTAATTCATACGTGAAGAATTTAGTCCATCTTTGGAGAGTATTCAGAGCATCTTACCAGGAACATTTTTTTTTTTGGCTGGTATATTGAATTTTTGTTCCATTACTGCTCTGATAGGACATACACAGGCTGTTCTGGATATGTCTGTTCTAAATAAAAGTGCTTTTTGACCCTGAGCACACGTGGCACAGCCTGGAGTTGTCACACAGGTCAAGGCAGGGTTCAGCCAAGGGGACAAGACTCTGTGTTCTCCAAATATCCCATTTTTTGTATAGGACAAAGGCTAATTGTGGCTTGAAGTTTTATCAGCCATCACTAATAAGATTCTGTGAGGTATTTGAGTCTCTGCCTTGTTTTGGGGTTGGTGTATCACATATAAAGCGAATCTGAAATGTTACAAAAACTGTAAATAAGGGAAAAATGCTTCTGCTTTTGGGAGAGTGTGAAAAGGGAGGGAACAAGCAGAGGGGGGAAACAACGTGAGAAGAATAAGAGAGACATAAAATCTTAGTGTGCTGCTTGTTAATAGGATTTATTGCTGCTATTGGTAATAACCCTGATTGAAAGCATTTCTTTCACGTTACGTGCTTGGTATTTCCTAGGAAATTAGAAGAAAACATTAAATGTGTTGCCTTCTGCCCCACATCTCCTTTCCCCTCCCCTGCTTTTTTTTTTTTT